>OX579635.1:23058025-23499354 GCA_951230915.1 Antitrichia curtipendula
TCATTGCAACCCAAAAATGAAAAAAATGTTCTTTAACCACAAGCAAATGTGGTTCCTCATGCAATAATACTAATTACTAGATTTTTTACTCTCCTCTTAAAGGCCACAAAGGTGTAATAATCTTTCAAATTAATATTTTTAACTTTAATCCCTTGGGGCTTTATTCTTTTTTTAACTTTGAATACTACCAATTTATATTTATTGCCTCGCCACAGCTCTCTAACTTCTAAATTAGCACTGGTCACTTATCAACTTTCATCAGGGAAGTCAATGCATGCCAATATTGTGCATTGAAATGCTATCAAGCTAATTTGGTGCCAACCTCCATGCAAACTTAGTATCAAGCTTAGCATAGAGGTTGGTACCAAATTAGCTTGATAGTGTTTCAGTGCATCATATTGGCACCATATTGGCATGCATTGAACTTTATGATGTTAGTCTTGTCTTTTTGTCTGGGACCATGGAATCTTTAATTGCCGATTTGATTCTTATGTTTGGCTGTTCAAGGGACTGTGAATTCTCGAATTGCACGGAATGTGGCAAAAAATAAATAAATTTAAAATTGGACAACAAATTACAATGCCAAATCAGTGCGGAAAAATTGAATAGAAGAATTAAGAAAATTAATAATGAATTGAAAAAAAAAATTAGTATTTTAATTTTTTTTAAATTATAGAATTTTTAAATTTAATGTGGCATGAGTGCATCCATATCAAAATGCTATTTTTTAATTATTATTTTGATTATATTTAAAATTATTTTAAAGTTATTTTAAATAATTTAATTTAATTTAAATTAAATTTGTATTAAATTTGTATGAATTTAAAAAATAATACACTAACCAATATTAATCATTGGTGATGAGTACTGTCCAGCTTCCTTAAAAGGGTTTGTGCATTTCTTTGGAGAAAACCCTCAAAGGGAAACAACCCCTTTGAGAATTGATTTATTTTTATAATGGTAAGTTGCTCTATCAATATCACAAAGAAAGGAATTCTATTTTGTTGCGTATATGGTAGCACCTTGGATCTCATGCCAATTGAAAGCAACTGCCAAGATAACGGGGACATACTTAGTGTCCATTTAAAGCCTTAAATAAAGAAACAAGTTTAAAACAAACAATCTATATACCATTTTAACTTTAAACATTTATTTTCAAAGAAAGTTGACTCATTTGAAATCTTGATAAATTTGAAAAATAGTGCATGAAAGTTCCATGAAAATTTTCCAATTGCATCTTGATGAACTAAAATGTATTTAATGTTTTTGACAAATGCAAAGCATGATTGATTTTTGTAATAGAACATTAGAAGGTTTGGAATAATGCTTTGAAAGATTATTTTAAATTATTTGAATTTTATCTTTAACAACTATTGTCATTCATTTTATTAGTTGTTGTCCTTCAAAGTAAATAATAAAAGAGAATGACATGGCTAGAATAGAGCGCTAGTTTTTTAATAGTAGTGAAATTATAGCAATGTCTCCTAGCATACAAGCCAATCGAAGTGATTACAAATGTTTCCTATTAGGTGAATGTCTCCGATTTGTTTTGCACCTACAGTTGAGTAGTCTAGTATGAGTCCTGGCCAGAGTGTTGTGTAATTTTCTATTTTTTATGTGCTTGTGTGATGTGATGAAAAAGTTATGTATGATCAAGCTAGTTGGTCGAGGAAGTGAGAAGTCCTATTTGGTGGAGCTATAATGAGATAATCTATTAATGTTGGTGAGAAGATGTCGTGTGTGATGTAAGATGAGTCTGGTTGCGTGGAAGTTGTGAGTGGAAGTTTGTGATGGAGATGTAGAGTTCAAGTTGATTGAAGAGATGTAAGGAGCAAAATATTGATGTTAAATTGAAAGTTGTAATATGGTGATTTGTTACCATTTGAATAATATGACAAGAATTTATATCAAATTGGAAGTTGCAATATATGCGTATGTTTGATTAAAGAGTTTTATTGAAGTGTGAAAGTGTAGTTCACAAGCCTAGTCGGAAGTGTGTTCATGTAATTATGCTTGTTCAATGGTCAATCAAATCAAAATTAAGTTGCAATTTGAGTGAACAGTTTGTGGTGATTAGGTTTTGAGCTTTACTCTGTGAACTCAATTGGAATTCTTGCATATTCTATTGAGTGTTATCATATGAAATTTATGAGTTGCAATTTGTAAAATCTAATTGGAAGTATTTGTATATACTCTACGACTCAGTCCATTTAAAAATCGGAGTAACTTGTGTATCGAGTGTGTGATAGAATATAGAGTTGGAATATTATGTGAGATGGTGATTTCAGTCAAAATTTTAAGTGTTGTTGTAGTACTACTTGTGTCAATTGCCAAATTGAGAACATGGTTGATTCAAGTTGAAAATTAATATTGTTGTTAGTGAATGTTTAAGTTTGTGAGTGTAAATTTCAATTGACCAATTTAGAAATGAAAGGAGTTTGTTAGTTGTATAGTCCAAGTTAGAGTAGAACACGAAGTATGAATGTTCCAATTTGGTTTATCCATGTGTGTTTGTTATGTATCAAATTGGAGAGAATTTTCGAGAGTATGGAAGGCAATTGTTTAAACTTGGTTCAAGAAAGCATTATGTACAAGGAAGAGTGATATTGAAAATAAAAATGATTAGTTCCAAGTTGGTGAGAAGGATGTGAAAATTTTGGAAGTAGTGATTATGTAAACTAGGCTAAGAAGTAGAGACATAAGAATCAAATTGGTAATTAAAGATTCCGTGGTTTCCAGATAAAAAGACAAGACTAAAGTTGATAAGTGACCAGTGCTAATTTAGAAGTTAGAGAGCTGTGGCGAGGCAATAAATATAAATTGGTAGTATTCAAAGTTAAAAAAAGAATAAAGCCCCAAGGGATTAAAGTTAAAAATATTAATTTGAAAGATTATTACACCTTTGTGGCCTTTAAGAGGAGAGTAAAAAATCTAGTAATTAGTATTATTGCATGAGGAACCACATTTGCTTGTGGTTAAAGAACATTTTTTTCATTTTTGGGTTGCAATGACCAATTAAAAATCCATTTGGAAGCATTCCTATTTAAATTGCCTCCCCTGGATGAACTTATATTATTTTGCTTGTTTTTCTCAAATTGGATCCAAGTTTATCTCCAAGTATCCCATAGTCTTTGGGGAGGGATAGAATGATATTTTTAGAAACTATAAGTTTAATGAAAAACTTGAACAAAATGAGGAAATGAATCATCAAGTTAAAGATAATAGAAGGAAAACTAAAAATGTCAAAATATTTGGTCATAAAAATAATCAAGAGTTAATTCAAGGAAAAATATTGCAATTGAATGTGTTACAAGAACATTCATGCTAGAGAAACAAAAAGAGATGCCATTTGATTAATTATGAATAATTTTTAAAAAGGACCCCTTTTGCCATCTATGCACAAATCCTAGTAGCTTGTAAATCAATTAAATGATTTAAAATACAAATATTATTATGATGGTGCGTGATATTATTTTATTATATAAACATACTTTGTAGATCTTATTTTAAAATAGCCTTTTGAAAATCCATATATCATTATTTTTAGGCAAAATTTATAATATATCATCATAATTTTGGAATGTGAACTACGCCTTTATCCTTTAGGATTTTAATATTGAAATTTTGATGTAATTTAACTAGATTTAAAAAAAAATCCTAACAAAGTCTCATAGAAATTAAGAGAGATTTAGGACCTCAATCTAAGAAACCATGGTTGTGAACCATTTGCAGTGCCAAGAGATTAAAAGATATTTAAAAGATATTAAAGATTCAAAAATATATATTTAAAATTTTAAAAATATTATTTAACTATTTTATGTTAAGTTTTTTTTTAAACAGTTAAAAATTATTAATTGATATTGCAGTTTCTCAGCCATGTCAAACTACTGATATTGTTATGTTCCCACGTTTCCAACAATCCGAGAACTTATAGTCTTTAGGAGGCCTCAAAAATCTTCTAATGGTCACAAATTTTTCTAGCACAATTGTGATGTAAGAACAATCATACTCGAATAATAGAAAGAGTTGCCATTTAATTAATTACAAATAATTAAAAAAAACACTACTATTGCATCCACGTGCAAATCTTATTAGTTTGTAAATATATTAATTAATTTAAAATACAAATAATGTTATATCTGGTATGAGATGTTAGTTGATTATATGAAAATGCTTTATGGATCAAAATTTACAATAGCCTTTTAAAAATAAAAAATATAATTATTCTTAAGTGGAATTTACAATACATCTTCACAATTTTAAAAATTTGGACTACGCCTTTATCCTTTAAGAGGTTTATTATTGACACTTCAAAGTAATCTTTAAAAACTAAATTTTCTTTTTAGTAAGCTCTTATAGAGTCACAAGTTCAAATTATATTTACCTTGTAATATCAACATTAAAGATTTTGTATTGCTTGTGAGTGCAAATGAATATGTTCCATTCTCAATAACAACCAATAATGTTCATTTTTTCCCTTCCAAAAAAGATTCTTAAGACACATGCCAAAAATTCATATGTTATCATTCATTTGCAAAAGTGAATTTGTAAGCCCAATTCGTCCAAACATGTTCAAACGGTGGACAAAGGGTCAACCTACCCACTTGAAGCTAAACCTGAAAAGTCAAACCATAAGACGAAGTCATTACGTCAAGGCGAACAACAGGGGGCCCACCGAAGCCAAACAGGTGGACCCCATTTGCTGACACGACCAACGCATCTCCCGCAACGGATGAGATCGACAAGATATCCGGCCCATCTGCCGGCCCGGTATCATGCTGGTATCTCATCCAACGGATGAAGCCCTAGCTTGGCCTCTCCTCTCCCCCTTCCCCTTCCTGGCAGGGTACCGACGCTTTCGGATCCTCGTGTCTTTGTTGCCATTTTCTTCAGTTTCCATCGTCGTTCGCAGTTCGTTCCGGTCACGGGGGACGTCGGGAGGGCCGCCGGAGTTTGCGTTTTGGATCCGTAATTTTTCTGTCGATTTTCTGTCGTTTTTCTGTCGTTTCATGGGAAGATTTTGGATCATTTCGAGCTGCACGGTGGCCCCCGGAGCCCGAGGAATGCGACATCTCGTGCAGCTTGAGGATTTCACTCCGAAGCTTGAGTCGTCCGTTTCCTGTGGAGAAGCAGGCGCTTCGGAGTTGGATCGAGCCGGGTCGTCCAGGACACATGTATGCTAGGAAGGCTGCCTAATTGGAATCTGCGGGTAGGGTTTCTCAACACATGGGCTCCGTCTGCGCGTCTGGTCATCAATGCCGGTCCCAAGAATGTCCAGTGGAGGTTCATAGCAGGCCGAGGAGGTGCGGTTTGTGAGCACAAGAAGCTTTCCTCGAGCAGCAAGTTGTTCTTCGAGAATTTGCCGAAGGCGTTTAAGAAGCTGTTGCGGACCGCGCCGGAGCGGGACGAGGTCCTCGCACACCCTCCCCCTTTCGCCAATCTGGCGCAGAAGATTGGAAAGTCGGTTCGACGGCCAGGAGTGATGTCCAAGGCCCGGGTGTACACAGACGTGAATGTCCAGCGTCCGAAAGAGTACTGGGATTACGAGTCTCTCACGGTTCACTGGGGGTACGCAGACGCCATGCCTTGTTTTTTCTGTTCTGCGTTTTGGAGTTCCTCTGCTTGTGGCTTTTGCGTGTTTCCAGCTCTTGGAGCAGAACTCGTCAGTCGAGGAAACGAGTTGAATTTTCAGTTTATCCCACCTGAGGCAGCACCCCAACTAATCCGCGGCCTTTCCTGTGCAGGGACCAAGATGACTATGAGGTCGTCCGCAAGGTGGGTCGTGGTAAATACAGCGAGGTGTTTGAAGGTGTTAACGCGGTGAACAGTGAGCGCTGCATCATCAAAATTTTGAAGCCTGTGAAGAAGAAAAAGGTGCTTGCGTGAGAATTGGGCTTGCCATGCCGTCGGAGCTGGCTCCCCGTTGGCTAGCTAAACCCTAATTACTGTTTACAGTCTTTTCCGAGTGTTGAGAGTTTGAAGGTATCGTGGTGGGACTGCTCTGACCGTTCCCTGTTGATGTCGATTGGTCAGATCAAACGAGAGATCAAGATACTCCAGAATTTATGCGGAGGTCCCAACATCGTGAAGCTGTTGGACATCGTGAGAGACCAGCAATCCAAGACCCCGAGTCTCGTATTTGAGTATGTGAACAACACGGATTTTAAGGTGCTGTACCCCACCCTGTCGGACCATGACATCCGGTACTACATCCACGAACTCCTGAAGGTGGGTTTGGAGGACCTAAACGTTACCTCTTTTGCTGTAGGTCGTTTTGCTTGCTGGTGTGTCTGCGTTGCTCGTTGAGGTCCAGTTCAGTGACCAAGATATCGGTAGGCTGATGGAGCGACGGATTAGCCCGTGTCGTCAGCTGATTGAGCCCCTTTCGGCCTTGCCATGTGTCAGGCTTTGGACTACTGTCACTCGCAAGGAATCATGCACCGAGACGTGAAGCCGCACAATGTGATGATCGATCACGAGCAGCGCAAGCTGAGGCTTATCGATTGGGGCCTTGCCGAATTCTATCATCCTGGGAAAGAGTACAACGTGCGCGTGGCCTCTAGGTCCGTATTTACTTCTCCTTTATGCCTTGTCGAAATCCCTGTTGGCAGTCTTTACGAGTTTGATCTGTTTCCCTCCCAGCTGAGATCATTTCCTGCGATCTTTTCGATCCTCTCTCCAGTGCATATGTTGGTCTATGACTGGGTCGTTTGTACTAGGGCCGGCCAGTGCGATGATTTCCTTCTCCTGTGTGACAACCCTGGAACCCTGTCCGTTTTTGGAGTTTGTCGTGGTCTGTACGTGTTAGCGATTAGGCACATTGAGTGGCGAGAGTCCCTTTAGCAGGTGGGAATGTAAAGTCTGCGTTAATCGAGCTTTTCTTGTCGAGATCTGCAGCTGGGATATGGCGTTTCCATTCTATTTCCGATTCCCCTCAGTTCCGTTATCTTGCAGCCTTTTCCACTTTTGAGGAGCCGCTCTTGGCCTAATTTACAACTCTAGTCGTGGTTATTAGTTCTACTTCGTTCGCTCTCCGTTTGTTGGATGGTTTGACTGTTCCGTCCGTGATTGGAGTAGGATCGTGTTTGAATTTTTGGGAGTGCCTTATGTCTCCCTGTTTTTATCCTCTTGTGAACCAGGTACTTCAAAGGGCCCGAGTTGCTGGTCGATCTTCAAGACTATGACTACTCTCTGGACATGTGGAGCTTGGGGTGTATGTTCGCTGGCATGGTGAGTAAGCCGTCATTGTTGTCCACGTCCCTGCCTTTCGAGTCTTCCTTTTCCAATCTATTTTGCGACTAACAGTCCATCATTTCCCGACTTGTAGATTTTTCGCAAGGAGCCGTTTTTCTACGGTCATGACAATTACGATCAGCTTGTGAAGATTGCTAAGGTGAGCCTCGACGGCTTCTCGTGTTTTTTGATGTTGTGGATGACTTCCGTGTCGTGTACTTTTTGCGGTATCGTGTTGCATACACGTCTTCTGGCAGTTTCGATGCAGTTTTCTTTTATCGTCGAGAAGTGGGTGAGAAGGTTTCCCAATTGGGAGACACAGGTCCCTCTATGGAGATTGTCAAGAGAATGGCTGTCTGCTTGTCATGATAATGACCCCGATAGGTTATGTGGGATTTTGTCCTCAGGTTTTGGGCACGGATGAATTGAATTCTTACCTGAACAAGTACCGATTGGAGTTGGATCCTCACCTTGAGGCATTGGTTGGCAGGTTAGTTTTCATTTCAGTGGTTTTAGTTATATACCGTCGGACTGATGAGGCTTCTGTAGCCCGGCTACTTTATGTGAGGGGTGTTTCGACTTTTTTATGTTCGAGCACACTCGGTTCCTTGTTTCCTGTTTGTTGATCTTTTTCCTGTTCGTTTTGCAGACATAGCAGGAAGCCGTGGTCGAAATTCGTGAATGCTGATAATCAACATCTGGTTGCTCCTGAGGTACGTGTCTGCCAACAGTTCGTCGACTTCCGAATTCCAGTGGTCTACGTGTGTGTATAACTACTGATGTGGAAGGAACAGTTTTTCTTTTGTATCGGTCGGTCAGTTCTTTTGGGCCGTCTTTGACGATTCTGGATTACATTTGTATTTTTCCGGTTCAAACCCTCACTCTCGTATTTGGCACGCTCAGGATCTTTCATACTCTAAAGGTTGTATTCCCACTCGCGTGTGCAGGCCGTCGATTTTTTGGACAAGCTTTTGCGGTATGATCACCAGGACAGGCTGACTGCCAGGGAAGCCATGGTATGCTTTTCTTCACTGGAGCAAGTTGCTGGCTTTCCCGCATTCTAGGATTGTATGAGTTTTCCATTTCTTCCCGACTCTGCCTGATTTTGCATGGATAAATTTCTTATGGTATTCATGACGTAGTATAAGTTTTTGTCCCATTCTTTTATGGATCCTGTGAGTATGCTAAGAATTTTAATGCCACATGTGTAGGATGATGACGGATAGGACCCACCCATGTTTCTTTCGTAGGACATCGATTTATTCAGTTCTGCTAGTTGCACACTGCTGAGCTTTCCCTGGATTGCCTCCCTGTCTGATGTGGCAGGCTCATCCTTACTTTTATCCTGTGCGTTCAACGGAGGCCAGCAACCGGCATACTGCTTGAGGAGATGACATTGTATATTCAAGTACGTCCAGTCCTTGTTTGAATGTATGCATTCCCTGAGGTGGTGTCGTGCTGCATCTTTCTGCTTTTGTTTTGTCAGCCTTTTTTTCTGCTGAGCTGTAATTCATGGAGGCAAGAATCTTATTTTCTGTTCCTATTGCAGGTGGACTTTCGTATGACTTTGCTCCTGAGCAAGTTGCCATGTAAATGGCTACTGAAGACCGAGGCGAAGTTGTGTTGGTGAATCATTTTGGCATGGTGACTTTTCCATGTGCCTCGATTCTTCTTTGGGGTGATAGTTAGGTCAGCAGTTCACTGCTTTGTCCAGGCAGAATGTCACAGCTCGGGATCATTTTCCTCTGTGATGGGCTTCGGTCAACCAGTCTCTGTCCTCGGGAAGCTTATTATGAATATGTCTTGTTAGGTAGGATGTTTCAGAAAGCGAGTCTCTACTATGGAGGTCTGCCAATGGACCCAGTCTCCGCAGGCCCTTGTTTTCAGGATTCTCTTCGACCTGATGGGTTTGTGCCGTGACTTTCCTTGAGTGCAAAGGGGCAGTTCCGTCTGCTTGGATGTTGCGGGGTTTACCGAGTTGTTTGTCCATCATTGTTTTCTTTTCGACTAGGTTTTCTGCTGTACTGCTGCCTCCAATTGGTTGTTGTACTGTTTCAACGGTGAAACGTTTATCTTCATGACCCTGTGTTTCCACTGCGTTTCTGTTGAGGAGGGTGTTTTGTGTGGTGAAGGCTGGTAGCCTTGCGCATGATGTGGTGTTGCAGATTTATCTGGAAATGAGAAGCTCGAGTTTGAGTGTGCGGAGTCCTTCATTGACTCCCCATCTGAGCGCGTATGGAACTCCTCACTTTGGTGCAGTGTTTGGTCTGGGTCCTTGTCTCCCTGAAGACCACCCTATATGACTTTGGCATGGTGTTCTTCTGTGTGGATCTCAGGGTGATTCCTGTTTCTGCATTCGGAGTTGCAAGATCCCTTGGATGACTGCTGGACCGATACAACCTTCGGAGCATGGGCTTTTCTGCCAGACGGGCCCTACGTTGGCCACCTAGTAACGCGTGCGCTTTTCATTTCCTGGTGTCGTTGGTTGTAGGACGGTGGCAAACTGAAAGGTAATATGGTGAGTGCACCGTAGTGCATCCGAGTTGTTGGATCTCAGCTGCAGGGGTGCTCTGTGGACGAGCGTGTCTACGGATGTGTGTGTAACTAAGCACAATTGATTGTGGGGAATTTTCAAGTCCAGGGAGAATATTTTTGCCATTGGTCTCACTCTGAGATAGGACGCTAGGACGCAGTAGGAGAAAGTCTTTTCTATGGACCGCTTTATTCCTTTTAGGCCCACCTGTTTCCTGAATGTATGTACGTGTAATTTCAAAATTATCTTGGGAAGCTGTGGGGATCGAATTGGCTGCGACGTGCAGTGTAAGAGGTGCCTGCATTCATCCCTGCGCACATCCGTTTTGCTTTTGTTTTTTTGGTTGTGTGCGTTTACGTTCTGTAGGTGTCGGTTTTCCCTCGAGAGTGAAGTCACATTGTTCCTTTGCTTTTGGAGTGAAATATGCCTCAACTCGCAGTGGTTATGTTATTTGGAATACAAGACGTGGTAGTAGTTAGTTTTGAGATCTTGTGTTGTTATTGGAGATGGTGGAAGTATCTTTTCAATGCTGATACTTGGTGTTCCAACATGGATAATGTTGTAGTTGGTTGTTGGTTTTTATTATGGTGTTGGGTTGCTTTGAATTCCCTCTTTTCCTTTAAACCCTTAAAGCCCTGCTTTGTCTCCTCGGGGGACAATTTGGGTCCGGGTAGGTTCTTGTTGTCTCAATTTGAATTGAAGTGAATTTTTTTGAGATTTTTTGAGGTTGTGTAGCTTTTCAAGAGCTTTGTGGATATATGATTTTTGTTTCAATTGGATGCCGGAGTAAAAAGTTATGGCACAATGAGCAAGAAATGGAGATTGGCGGGCAGTACAAAAAAATTACGAAAAGTTAGAATGGTTTTATTTGATTCTTTTCTTAAAAGATTATGTATTTACATATTCATGAAGCTTTGATTCATTCTATTTGGACTAGGGATGAGAAAGTTATGAACAATCGTAGTCTTTTTGACAATTTAAGCAACTTCTTGAAAGAAAAAAAATTTATTCAACTTTGAATGCTAATGTCTTCTAGTTTGAACGATGAAATTTGATGAAATTTTTACTACATGATCTCAGACAAGTTAAGTACAAGATTTTATGGTTATATTTTCAAAACAAACAAAAACTTATTTCCTTAAGTGAATACAGTAGAAGTGGTAGTTTTTAGTGGATTTTGTGAGAAAATATCCTTGAGGTTTTAGGGGTTAAACAATTAGTTTCCTAATTCTTGGCGGTGCATCTCGAACTTCCTATGGCACTGAATGTCCATTTTTGTCGTACGGATTCCGTGAATTCATACCTGCGTACCACTATCGCACTGATTCCGTGCGTTAAAAAAATCCATGACTTTCGTGCGATTAATGTATTAGATTGATATGAATGGAAATCGTGCCACTTCCATATCATTGAATCATGCATTATAATCGTGCAGATTTGACACTTTCATAGATCACTGAAAACGTGTTTTTTCTTCATAGAATAAATGTTATTTTGCACACATTTAAAAATAAATAAAAATAAAAATTTAAGAAAAGAAATTTAAGAAATTTTTAAAAATAAATAAAATAAAAATTCAGCCCCTTACCCGGGTAGCCACCACCTAAGCATCCACCACCCCACCCGGGCAACAATCACCACCCAAGCTGGGTTATCCCACCCAAGGCCAGGATCAAACACACAACCTCCTAAATGGGAAGTCAACACCTTGGCCAATGCACCATGTTCTAATTCACACGCATGCTATTGAATTAAAATTTTACTTGTATACTTTGGGAGATTTTTTTTTTCATTTCTTTTGTTAATTCAGCAAACTTTGGTGGCCGTTTAGGCATAGTAGAATTGTTTTTTTCAAAAAACTTTGAACTACTAAAAGTTGGAACATGAAGCCAGATTTCATTTCCAAAAAACCGTTTACAATTTGAAGTTTTCCTTAAAAAGTTATGGACAAAATTCAGAGAGGGTGTTTAATAATGTCAAAGAAAACTTCCATTCCAACCCCTCTCTGAACTTTGCTCATAACTTATTGTTGGAGACTTCAAATTGCAAACAGATTTTTGGAGATGAAAGTTAGATTGATTTCCCAACTTCTGTTAGTTCAAAGTTTTTTGAAAAATGTCATTCTACTATGCCTAAACGGCAACCAAAGTCCGCTGAATTTAAAAAATACGGAATTGTGAATGATCTACTTTGAAAATAAAATTCCATTCTACATAGAATTCCAACCTTGGTGATTTTAACATTGCCCAAATGCCAAAATAAATTTTAAGCTCTTCTAAGCCGAAATGAACAAAATGAACAAAAAAAAAATTGACTGTTTGGTTGATGTGGACGTTGTTGTACAATGGGGTATCGTTCATTAACAAATTGTCTATTGTGCCATTCAAATTTTGTTTGCATAGTATAGAGAAATATTGGAATTTCTTGTCTTGCATAATTAATACTCAATTCTTACGCAATCCCAATCAAGCATACCAAATTGAAGTTCCCAAAATGCAAAAGTCTATTTTTGGTGAATTTTTGAAGCCAATTTGCATGGTTATACATGATATTTTATAGAAAACAATTGATGATGATTTTTTTTAATTCCATTGAGTAGATATTTAGGAAACATCCATATGCACATCTTTCATATTAAAAAGCACCCCCTTAAATAACAAAAATATTATCTAGGACGAGTTCTATATGAGGCGTCATATGACCAAACTTTGTAAAATAGATATTTCTATATTTTAAGTAGATTTTGGTAAAGTAATTGTACCATCATGTTCACATTTATAAAGTTAGTCACAATGTGCGGCTCAAATAGCAAAATCTAGATAAAATTTAGAAATATCTATTTGACAAAGTTTGGTTATATAATGCCTCACATTTAACTCTTCCTTGCTCATATTTTTGTCACTTAAGGGAATGTTTTTTAATATGAAAGATGTGCATACGGATGTTCCCTACATATCTATGCAATTGAATTAAACAAATTTATCACCAATTGTTTTCTATAAAGTATTGTATATAACCATGCAAATTGGCTTTAAAAATTCACCAAAAATGAAATTTTGCATTTTTGGAACTGAAATTTGGTATGCTTGATTGGAGTTGCACAAGAACTGAGTATTAATTATTTAAGACAAAAAAAATCCAATTTTTCTCTATTCTATGTAAAGAAAATTGAATGGCACAATAGGCAATTTGTAAATGAGTTGTACCCTATTGTACTATCCGAATCAAAAAAAAATTTAGCCATTTTGTTCACTTGTGCCAAATCAAAAAAAAATTGTAAAAAAAAGATCTATACAATATCCAAATCAATCCAAATTTGGTTTTTTGTCCAATCTGGAATGTTCTAAACTGCGCCCACTATTAGTTGCCCAATTTTAAATGGACAATCTCACATTTATAAAGGTTATTCTTAACCAACACTAAGTGATGAATCACTTGTTGAAATGGTTGTGGATTTTTTCACACTTAAAACTATTCATTGTTCTTGGGGATTCTTTTGCCATTTAAAAAAAAATCAAAAATTAAAAAGAATTTATTTATTTTTTGCATTCAACCGTGTTGGCTCTTTGGTGCATCCCAAAAAAATTCAAAACTTTTGTGATTTGTTTTTTACAAAATTGAGATATTTGAAAGTTGTTTTCTTTCCACACTGGACCTTGGATACTTTTGGCAATGTAAAAAACTTCTTTTTTTCAGTTTCCTTTTGGTTTATGTAAGGCAAGCACTTTTTTATGTCTAAAAAAAAATTTGAAAAATTTGAAAATTATTTCTTTTGACAAAATTCTAACGGCTAGGAGTTGCACTTTTTCCAAGTCAAACTTTGGATAATTTTAGTGATGTTAAAACCTTCTTTTTTCAATTTTTTTTTGCAGTACAATATGCAAGCTTTTATGTATTTTTAGAAAAATATTTGTAAAAGTTTTCAATTTTT
This sequence comes from Antitrichia curtipendula, assembly GCA_951230915.1. Lineage (NCBI taxonomy): Eukaryota > Viridiplantae > Streptophyta > Bryopsida > Hypnales > Leucodontaceae > Antitrichia > Antitrichia curtipendula. Next base: position 23,071,723 of record OX579635.1, read on the forward strand.
TTTTTTTTTACAAAATCATGATGGTTAGGAGCTGTTCTTTTTTCAAAGAGGACTGCGGACATTTTTAACAATGTTAAAAATTGCTCTTTTTTGCAAAAAAAATTCACAATTTTCCTTTCAAATTTTTAAGAAATGCCTTAAATCAGTGTCCATGTCATACGGATTCCATACAATTTGATTCAGCACGTAATCAGTGACGCTTTCGTCAAGCATTACTTAAACACTGAATCCGCACGGAATTGGTTACGTACCGTTTCCGTGCGACATTAATACGATGGTAATATACACAGAAGAGACACGATATATGTATTGTCATAATGGATGTCGTTTACGTGCAAATGGGACACTTTGAAGTCCACGTAATCCGTACGTTTGTATGAACCAACGGAATCCGTACGACAAAAATGGACATTCAGTCATATAGGAAGTTTGAGATGTGGACAAGTATGGCATTAGCTTGGTAGGAAGTTGAACTATTTTGTTGGTCAATTTCAAAGGGCATTGCGAGATGGTAGGTTTGAATTTGGTTCGGTTGATTTTTCAGTTGAGATTCCATGTTTTCAATTAAACCATGGATTATAAGGTTGTTGGGTTGGATTGGAATTGGGTTGAGTTTTTTGAATTGTAATTGAGAAATCACTATGATTAGAAGTTAATATTTTGAGATTAAAGGAATAAGATTCTTGTACAAATCACAAATATTCAATGCTCAATCTATTGTACAAGGACTTTTTAATTTTTTGGCTTCAAATTTAAATGGAAAAATATTGATTAGTGTAGTATTTGATCTAATGATTTCAACCACATAGACATGCCTTAGGGATCATATTTTACAACTATTGTTTAAGAGTTGTCATTAAATTATTAAACATATATTACTATGTGTGAAAAATATTAAATCTTTGAGATTTGTGTTTTAATGTAGAACCCAATGTTGTTTGACCAAGTCCGGATATAAACTTTTATTTAAAGATTATACTCAACATCTTGTTTCTTAGTATTCTTCATGCTACTAACTATTGTAGTCACTACTCACTAAGGTGAGCTTCTTTGCACCATTTGTGATATCTTTCAAAAAATTCTTTAGAGATTAAACTTCCATTTTGCATCCATTATAAAGAGTTAGAGGACTCCAAAGGATCATTGATCTATGCAATAGTCATTTTAAGGTTTATTAAGCAAAACCTCTTTGTTTTAGAGAAAGTAATTATGTTGATATTTTCATATCTCTTTTTAAAAAGCAGTTTCAATGAACTACAATAATACTAATTTGGATTTTGCATGCAAAACTTATGAGTTCTTAAATGTTAAGCCATAGCATAGCAACAATTTAAGCCTCAAACAACCAATTGTTCAATTTGGTAAATGTGCTTAATTTGGATGGCTCTAGTCAAAATTCAAGACCTTGAAGAGGTCTCAATTTTGTCGCATAAATTGAAATAAAAAGGTATCTAGATTTCACTTAATAGTACATAATATCTATATTTTTAAATAGTGTCCCTCAAAGATTATGATAAAATAATGTGGCTTTGAAATTTATACAAGAAAAAAGGTATTTGATACACAAATTTGGAGAAATAAGTATTCAAGTCCATTTGACTAGTAGAAGAGTTTGAATTGTGTGAAACTCCTTCACATTAAATTAATAAAAGTTGGATTAATGTTGTTCAATTACTTTGGACATTTGGATGAAATGAGATGAATATATGAAATGGATGAAAAGTGTCAAAATTTAGATCATAATAAAGTTATTTGAGAATTGAAATAATATGAATAGAAAGTACTAGTTTAAACCACTTTATATTGATATTTTTCTAAAAAATTATGAACCACAATATTAGTGAAATAGTGAGATTTGCAATTTCAAGTATAATTCTAAAATTTGTGTGAATTTGTATTATTATGATAGGGAACACTACCTTTAATAGTGACCACATATGCCCTTGTAATTTTTTCAATTTACTTATTTGATGATATCTTAGCATCTAATAATTTCAAAGTATTTTTCAGTTTTAGCTTTTTATCAAGGGAAACCTTTTGATTTGTTGAATAATATTTTGAATTTGAAAATGACTAAGAGATTGCAATAAATTTATAATATATGAATATATGATACCTACCTTCTAAAGTTTGCATTAAAGTTAAAAATCAACAAGATATGATGGTTTTGAAAATAGTCTTTAGTCTTTACAAAACTTTGTTTTCAATCTAGTAGCATTAAACTTTGAAATTTTACCAATAATACAATTTTTTAGCTTAAATTTGAGTATGATAGGCCAAAACTACACTATTGATCAAAACAACATTATATGATTTCCATTTTTTTATCAGAAGTATTTAATATACTAAAATATTCCATGCATGGTAATTCGTCATTAAAAAATAATGAGTTTGTAGTTGGCTTTTAATCCTTGAAGGTTTTTGGTGTTTTTAGGCCCAAAATTGCTTAAAAATATTCAAATCCAAAAGCAAAGTTAAAATCTCCATCTATATTTATTCATTTACAAATCCAACTATAAGATTCTTTTGTTAATTTGTTAGAGTACACCCTCTTAAAATTTCAAAATAAGAAACCTTACCAATTACAAGATCATATTACTTGAACTTGAGAAAGAAGCATTTTCAACTCTTCCCAAACTGATTAGATTTCATCTTTCAAATTTTTACACAAAAATATGTAGATCCTACAGCTTATTAATCTCTATAATATGTTGAAGAAATAATTTGAGAATACCTATAAAAAAATTTCAAACAAAAACTATTTCATATTCATGCTTGAAAAAAATAGTATGTGGAAAGAAATAGAATATGATTTAAAATACTAAATTGTTAAGAATTTAGATATGGAATTGAAAAATGTCAATCCCAATGGTTGTAATGTTGTAATAAACAATCTACATCCTATGATTTAATTTTTCCAAAATTATTGAAAATTTAGTTATATAAAGGACTTCAAAGTTTATCATAGAGTAGAGATTCCATAACTACCCGTAAACTAAATTTGCTCATAATTTTCATCCCATTAATCAAAATAGAATGATTCAAAACTTTCCATGTATATATAAATCTAGAAAATCAATTTCAAAATTTTATTTTTCATAAAAGTGATTTTTAAAGAAATTTCCTTACTTACCCAAACTGCCCACGAAACAATGAAAATTACATATCATGTGATAATTTTTTTATTATGTAATCGAAAGTTATAAAAATTGAACTAAAGGCCTAAAGCTACTTTTTGGGTACATGCTATATGAAAATTTCATTTTGTAGTGAGCTGTCCAAAATCACTATGGTGCCAAAAGACTCTGTTTAATCCACAAGGGGTTAATTTTCATAAAAATGTTGGTTCCAATCTAAGTTAAAAATGCCCATTGTGGTCAGAATTAGGAGTTTGACCTCATGTGGTTGTTGAAATTTTTCAATTTTTTCCCCATAGTAGTATAAGCGTGAGAAACAGTGAGAGCAATTGAAATTATGTTTTTATAAAAAACATGAATTCACTATGAATTTTTGAAGTGTTCAATGCATCATGGCCCAAAAGAGTCTGTAAACTACCTTAGAACCAACAATGCTAGTATTTGAATCCATCATGCTCATTTTGTTCACCTAAAGCAGTTATAGTATTTTCTAATATGGAAGGTCTAAGAAGTCAATTCTTACAATCAATTATCACTGAAAAATTGGAAGTTCCTAATGAAATCACTAATCACTCCATTACTATCATGTAAGACATGCATAGAAGCTAAAATCTCACAAACTGAAACAAACCATGATGGGGTCATTCCCTAAGTGTCCACTATGGGTCATCTGACCACAATGGGTTGTTCTACCTTATGTTTAGAAAACCGTCAACGATTTAACTTGCTCACTTTCACATTCAATAATATTCATCACTTGCTTGTTTGAACTTCCAGTTGAACAAAAAATGATTTTGAAAAACATTAGTGAACATTTATGTATCATTAGGGTTGAAGCATGGGTGTTGCAAGAAACACTTAATGTTGTTTTTTGACATAGGACTACCATTGGTACAAGTACCACAACTATTTTTCAAGCAGTGTAGTTTAAGTTATGAAAATTAATTAAATTTTTATTTAAAATGAAATTTAAAATCATTAAAAAATCACTAAGTTTTTAACAAAAATCAATAAATAAAAACAATAAAAATCAGTAAAAATCAGTAAGAAAATCAATGTAGTACTGTACACTATTACCGATTATTGCAGACTACAGTATAGAGTTGAAGGGACCATAAATTAGTAGAAAATGGTACATGAACATTTTGATTTTTATTAATATCAAAAGAAATCATGAAAATGAATTTTAAAATGGTCCCTAACACCCTAACGTGCTTGAATTGCACCAAATACTTTTGAATTTAATTTTTTTTCTCATTCAAGTCTTTGAGCAAAGGAAGGACACTTTGAACCCACGTGCATGCTATATATATATATTGTGGAACTCTGGAAGCACCCAAAACCGTCAAAATAACGAATTCAGCATTCTTGGAGGTACCATTTCAAAAAGTTAATATTTTGTGGTATTAGCAGGAGAAAATCATGAATTAAAAAAAATATAGATTTTTTGGACTTGGCATGTATTTTCTATGAATTTTCAAAGTTGTAGTCCCCTAGACCACTAGAACCGTCCTATAGGTGGACCTAAATCCGAATTTTGACAAGTTCAACACTTATCCAATCACAGTGAAGAGAGGAGAAAACTTTATGATACATGTCAAAGACCATTCAATGGAAGTCTAGGGACGGTTTAATGTCCATCTAGGAACAAAGATTAGGTACATGGACACTATTGGGTGTTTCTACCTTATATCAGAATTTGCATAAAAACTCATCGTCACTGCATGCACTCTTTACATAATAACCATTTTTCCAATTTTTGACTCTGAATTTGCAATCTTAGATTAAAAAATAGGACTAACACCCCACCCACCCCGACCCCCCACCCCCAATGGCAAGAGTAGACATTGAATTGCGGGCTCTTTATATATAGTAAACTAATTTCCAAATAATGCAGAAAAAAACTATTCAATGTCTACAACTAGTACATGTACCTTCATTTCAAATTTCACGTACATTGGACATACACCACAAAAGTTATAGCCAAGAAACCACCTATTTGAAGCTAAGGGGACCAAAAAAAAGAACAAGTGTTTTTTGCAACCACACTACAATACTCATAGGCAAAGGCCCAACAATTGCAATGAAATTCTACCTAAGGTATAGGCTTAAGACAAATTGTCTTCAAGTCTAAGAATGACAATGATTGCGTTAATTATAATATGATTTTACACCATCCAATGAAATCTTGTAATTTTGACTAATGACCTTATGTTTTCAAGACTCTTAACAAATTCTTTAATGTTTTATACTATCATTGATTGTTGAACACTATAATACCCACAAAAATTGATATAATTGAATATGATGCCATTATTTAAGATTCATAAGGTCATTTTTACAACTACTACAATATATCTAATATGAAAAATTGAGTATATGTTCAAAATACTAAAGAAATATTAATATTTAGATCTTAATTGAATTCAAAATTGTAGGCTTACTTTGAGCAACATCCTTAGAGGGTGGAAGTACACTAGACCCTTGTACTTTTGAGGTCACAATGCAAAATTGGCAATATACTTGATTTTATACTTAGTATTATTCAATTTTCAAAGCGTTTTTCCAGAGTTTCATATTTGTTTTCTCTAGCCTATTGTTGTTAAGTATCCAAGACCATATCTAAATTCAATGAGAAACTCATTTCATGTTTCGCAATAAGTACTTTTGTACAAGGGTCTCAAAATGTCACAGTACTACAAATCAAAAAAAAGTACTTTTGGGGGAGCCATGGAAAACTCTTTTTTGACTACCCTTTCTTCTTATGACACATTAAATGGTTCTCTACTCAAATCTACTTTCAAATTTCTAACTACGTCACATATTTCATGAAGATCTATAAAATAGTTCTGATTTTTTTGGAACGTAATAACTTTGTTAAAAAGTACGTTATTTCATGATCAATTTTCGGAACGTGGATGCTCGCAAGCCATTTTAGGATGGCTACCCGTCAAAATTTTGATAACACTGTTTTTCTAGATAATTTTAGTACCTTTTACTACTTTTTTAGTACTTTTTCAGTAAATTTAGAGTACCTTATTTAGTTTTTTTTGCAAATTTTGTACACTCTTGTTTTGCCAAAAGTGTATGGGGTTTAGCGTACTTCTATCCTATATATTGACATTGTGATGGTACTCAATGAGTTTTAATGAGCAAAACATCAATTTTGTTAAATTGGTTATATTCCACAAACCAAAAATTCTAGCATATATCTTCACAAAGGTCTAATTTCAAGCCACACGCTAGACATTTTCTAGACCACTTTTTAGGCCATTTTTTTCTAAAGGGTGATTGTAAGAACGACTTGCCAATTTTGTTCCACTTTGGTAGTTTTCAGTCATTTTTGGGGGAGTACTCTAAAATTTAAAAAGAAAAATTTATGTATTAAAAATATGTCCACTATATAGACCTATAAGAAGAAGATATGAAGGAAAAGCATTAAAAAAAATTCTCTATGTAGGGGAACTAGAAAAGTACAAAATTGCAAAAAATGGATACTTCGATGTTTAATTTGTAAAAAAAAAGAAAAAAGAAAAAAATTAAATTAAATATTTTAAATTCATTTGGAAGAACTTTATTGTGAAGAGATTTCACCTAAAAAAATGATCTTGAAACCATCTTTAATGTTCAGGCACAAGAGAGCCCTATTTGTACAAAAGTGGAAGATATAAAATAATATATTTTCAGACTCCCTTTGGTAAGAATCTGGAGGGGGTCACTCAATGTATTCTTTGGACATCATGTGCGATCAAGTAAATTTTCTGTCCCTATTTATTTTTTATAAATTTTGATTTAGCTCCAAATTTTTGGATGTTTTTACATAATCAATATATTTTTTATGTGAATTTTTTTTGGACTCAATTGAATTCAACAAGATATCCAAATGCACAATTGAAGATTGCATTCAAATGGTTATATTTTCACTTCAAATATTTACCAAGATTGCAATTGAATGACAATTGAATCCAACTTTGATATGCATAAATTTTAACCAAGCCTTTATTTATTGAAAATTTAAAAATGATTTAAAAAATATTATTTATCATATAATATAGGGGTCGAAATTTTTTCCAACTATACAATGTATTTATTTTCTTACAAAATTTCACATAAATAAATTAATTCAAATAAAATAAAATTTCAAAAATTCACAATATAATTATATAAACTTCCAACATGGTAAAAAATACTATAATTTTTTCAAACTATTTAAATGAGTTTTTACCATATAAGATAGAGGGTTAAAGATTTTGTTCACACATGATGTCCAAAGAATACATTGAGTAAATCCCCTGAGGTAAGAATATGCTTGTCTATTGTAGAAATGGGTGGTTGCAAGAAAGACCAAACAGTTTTGGTAGCATTTTGCCAAATCTGTAGTGTTTGCGCTCAATACTATGAATACTACAAGTACTATGAAACAAAACAATCTTAGCCATTGATTTGAAAAATCAACAATCTACTAGTAGCATTGATTACTTGCAAGAATATTGTTAAAGAATAGAGTTATTGCTATTCCTTAAAAATAATATATTAATAAATATCTTTGGAGCTTGCAACTTTCGAAAAAATAATTCAAAAAAATTTAAACAATATTCATTTAAAATAAATGTTTGAATATGACCCTAAGGCCCCCAAAATGCAATTGCGAATTATGTACATAATTCTAAGAATTGCAAAAAAAACTTAGATTTTGTAGAGACCTAGTCAACATTGACAATGTCCTAATAGGAGTTAAACTCAATTTTTTCAAAAAAGAGGATTTAAAAAATAAAATAAAAATTGATAAAGTTAGAATTGCACCTAAAATTCTATTGGACTAGTGTTAGCTTTGACAAGATATTTGGGGATCCTTGAGTACAATTGCAATTTTCAATTTATTTTTGAAAGTTGTAGTTGTATCTAGGACCTTGTAGGAATATTTTTGGTGCCGATGAGGTCTCTACAGAGTAGGGACCTCCAATTTTTTAATTTTAATTTTAATTTTTTTTTCTTGACGAATGCATCGTTGACAGCTAGAAACAATGGCGTTGACTTTATTGCTTCATGAGTATTTTGTTTGAGTTAAGAATCAAGCAATGGTATTTAAATAGTAGTGATTTTTTGTGAAAATGTAAATAATTGATGGCCATTTTTAAGCTACACTAAAAACTATATTTAGTGTTGGATTGCATTTAGTGTAGTTACCAGCCTACCCCACCCAACACTAAATCTGAACTTTGGAGTAATTAGTGTAGTGTTAGACTTGAATGCGTCGCCTTCGCCTTCTCAGATTTCAGATTTAGTATATTTAGTGTTAGAAATTACATTTAATGTTACTTACTTTAGTAGGCTTAATGATATTTAGTGTCATGGCTCGTAAATAGTGTTGCTAACACTAAATATAGTTTTTAGTGTACTGAAAAGGTTAGTTATATTGGATTTTTACTTCTAGGGATGTTTAGTTAAAGTGTACTTGCATTACAAACTTAAGAAATTTTGATAGTTCAGTTCTGCAAACAATGTTGATACTTAGCAATTTGTTGAGTACTAGTCTAGGTTCTTCTTCTCTAGTTTGTCACAATCATAGTGTTTAACGGAAAATTTACAATTCAAAGTTCATTGGACATTGGTTAAACTATAGGGAATTGCAACATGTTCTCAGTGTAAATTGCTTTGTAACTATATTCATGTGTTTGTAGAATCTCATGCAAGCTAGCTGTAGTCATGACATTATATAGTTTTTGGCTTCAACCATCTAAGCGTTGCTGATAATTGGTGAATTTTATATGTCTTACATCCTATTTTATTTTTTGGTTGCATAATTTTAGAGGAAAAGGGAGGAGACGATTTTTTTGGTGCTCATTTTTTTGAAACTGATAAGCATGGTTTCACCATGTTTGTTTTGTTGTAGAGGTATCCATTTGATGTACAGAGGAGAGTCAAGATTCAATGTGTCCTTAATTGGCATTAGTTGAATTTGTGACGTGGCTTTAGAACATGATCTATGCTTGATGCATTCTTCATTTTGTCTGTGTTTATGACTATTACAAAGAGAATTAGAATGAGTGAAATTCCAACACCTCTCTAGGAGTATGTGTAAATTCCATATTAGTCATATTATTCTAAAAACAGTTATAGATCTTCAAACATAGATTTCAAATCAATAGAAGTATTGAAGGCGTGTTGGTCTTCATAATATAGTAACATGACTATAGCCAATCTTAGTAATAGAATAGAGTAAATTGCTTCAATAGTGGTCCAATATTTCAGTATTTTAGTGCTCCAAAATATTCAATATCAACTATGTTATGGAAGCGACCCTTGGTGGAACAAAACGTAGATGATCGATGATGGCCTTGCATTGGTAGGCAACCACTCCAGAGTGCACCATTGTCATCCTCAAAATACAATCTCCTTTCCCTTCTAAATCCCTTTGATCACCGCAACTTCCTCATAAACCTTGCCTCTATAGTACCTTCCAGCAACGTTCCACCACCAATGTGGACGTTGCCTTTCCAATTTTGCCTCACATCTAACAAAAACAAAGAGAACTATAGGCCGCAAGTACCACTCCCTCTATAATACCTTTTGAGTGTGAAAACACTATACTATGTCCCTTCTTCAATCACTAACGTCACTTTTAGAGTTTCAGCAACCACGCCATCTCTAAATAGCTGAGTCATTCTCAACCACTCTAATCACTTTGTCCCTATCACACGTTGGACCACCTACCCAACACATTCCAAACAACACAAGTCCTTGATCTTTGACTAAATTAATTTTCTACTACCGATGCTTGCAAATGTCAAGTGAAAACATACCATTAGCTACCTTACATAACAACGAAGTATCCGTGAATGCTTCAATAATTAATTAATTTGGAGGCCATTAGATTTAATTACATTGGAATATGTTTAACAATATGATTCACCTTTATGGCATGATGATTTAGATTGCCTAATGGATGTAGATACACAATCTATATTGATGACATTAATTAGTGAATTAAGTTCACTATACTACTCACTTCACAAGTTGCTGGCTAATTCATTTTTTGAATTACTAGTACAATAGTTATTTTTTTCTCAATAAGCCTTTTCTTCTCTAATTTGAATTGTTGTTTAGACTTTTGGGCTCTTGTGAATACTTGATCAAAAAATTGGCGTGCTTAAGAGAGAGAGTTGTTGGTGAAAGCAAAAAAAATTGGGCAAAGTTGGCTTCTTCACAAACCACTTCTCATAGTTAGGTTTTAGTTTCTTGTTTCTTTTATTGGTGATATAGTATTTGGAGTTTATTGAGTTGTTTGTTTCTAAGTTATTTGATGCGAGAACAATAACAAGTTGATCAAGGGGGTGAAGACACCTTGCATACGTTCCTCAAAAGTCAAAACACACTAATGGTTGTTTTGGTGCATGGATGCAAATGATGCCCTTGTCCTCATGATATAACTTAGAGCATACAAACAGGGATTTTTGATCTAAATTCTTACTTGTCTTTCTAAAAAAAATTGATTTGTATCGGATATTGGTTTTTTCTAAGGGCTATTTTTAGCCACTAGATTTTATTGAACCTCTATGCATGGTTTTAAAAAAAATATGTTAATATATGTATAATTATAAAAATGCAAGACTTCAATCCTTTTATTGTTTCTTTTGTAGAGATGTTCCAAAAAGTGATTAAAATTTATTTTTTTATAGTTTCAACTATACCCAAGCCCCCCTAGGAATATTGTCAATGATGACGCTATTTCCACGGATTGTAGTTTTAGAGAAGTCTTTTTAAAAGTAAATTTTCAAGATATTTTAATTGGTTTTCTAAAACTATTGCACAACCTTTAGGGCCTTGAGGTGTGATTGATGTTCTTTCTTTATTTTTTATTTCCTTTTTGAAAAAGATATTGAAATTTGAAAAAGAAAAAGAAAAAATACAACTTAGACTGATCATCTTGACAAGGTCACTAGATTGAAGGTAGGAAGAGATAATATCCACCTAGAGTTATAAAGTCTGCTAGTGTAGTATACCCTATTTGAACATCAAATATTTGTAAATTCAATTTGAATGATGGCATGAGGGCCATCACTACAGTCATTAAGCCATTCTCGCATAAACTGTGTTCTTCCAAGCAAAAAGGCAAATTCTAATGCCAAGTTAATAGTTTCACCAATGATGAATAATTTGTATCTAGTGCACCAAATTTGCCATAAGATAGTAGCCTTCACAGCATTCCATATTGCATTCAAGGCATGAATGTTAAAAAAATACATATTAACATTGTTATACTTTTTAGGAGGAATGCTAATAAGAATTTCCTTTTAGGAAAGTGTAAGTATTGTTTTGAAATAAATAAAACATAAAACCTACTATTGTTTATTAAAGTTGTAGTTGTTGTCAAAGACTCTTTAAAATGATATCACTTTTGACAATAATCCTACATGGCCTATGCTATAATTGCAATATATATATATAACATTTTTGATTTTTTTCAAAAAAATTTGTAGGACTTCGGGTCCTTTAGGGACCTCGTTGGTATTGATAAGCTATCTATAATCATAGATTTCCACAATAAGTTTTTAAGTTTTTAAAATTTTGATATTTTTGTTTCTATTTTTTTGAAAAAATGTTGGAGGATTCCAAGCCTTGTAGTAACCTTGTCAATATTGATAAGTTTTTTTTGAAGCTTGTGATCTAACAACAATTTATATTTGAAGTAAATGTATTTGTTTTTGAATTTTTTTCTTGAAAAATGTCATTGTTTTTTAGTATAATAGGATATTCTTTGGCACTTGCAACATCTTCTCTTGCAACATTAGTACAAAATTCAAAGGTAAAGTATATTGATTGTATTTTAAGTTGCAATGCCATGTCTCTCTTGTAAAACCTTCTTGAACCAATAGGAATCCTTATAAATGGTTGCAAATTTTTTTCTCTAAGGTATATATATAACTTCAAATTTTTCCCTACTTTGCATCTTCCTAAAGTAGCTTGTCAATATAGGCACTTTGAAAGGTCCAAGATGAGCAATTATATTTTAAATTATAATTATGTAATACATGTTAATGAATTCTTGTTGTCTCTAGTTCAAGCTCAAGTAAGATTCTAGAGTGCCCAAAAGAGAAAAAATTTCATACAGAAGATGTAAGAAAAAGTGATTGTTTTACATTTTTTGAGTTGGAGGGAAACCCTAAGGATAACTATGAGTGACAATGGGTCTTATTTGTGATTTTGTGGGCTTCAGTGATTTACAAGTCTTATTTTAGAAAGCTATATTTTTTTAATGAAAATTCAGCATCTTTGTGGTCCAAACAATACATACTAGTGGCAACAAGTATTCATTTGGAGCTAAATGGATGAAACAATTACTTTATATTAGATGATATTTTTTAATAATATGTTCTATTAGATGAAAGTAATTGTCCTTTTGAAAATGATGTTTATATCTATTTCCTTATGGAGGATATTGATTACACTAAAGTCATCTAGGAAGAAGTAAGGATGATGAAAAAACTTTCATCATTATGACTTTTAACCTCAACCCTGCTAACTAAGCTAACATTAATTAACTCTTTACATGGCTTTTGGTGAATTTAAATGGATGGATTAGAATGTAGATGATTTATTTTAGAAAATTAGAAAGGTGTTTAAAGGTTGAACAAAGCAAGAATAACTTAGAAAGTGAGCTAAAGTGAATGGAGAATAAAATTGAGTCCAACCTATATATATAATTTTTGGCCATGATAACCAAATGTAATCCATTTCAAATTAAAGGCGTTGTAGGATGTTAGAAATGATTGACTTATATGTATTCCATTAAAATATTAAATTTATTATATATATTAATAAGTATTCAACAACAAGCTTGAGTTGGTTCAATACTTAACCCTTAAAGGACCGGGGGTGTTTGAGCATAGTCCTTGTTTTCTTGACTAATTCTTGTAATAAGCATAATTCTTCATTCAAGTAGAATAATTTTGACTATCCCCACCGTTGAAATGCAACAAGACTTATTTAGCTTTACTACAAAGAAAAGATCAACAAAATTGCAATTTTTTTGAGAAAATGTCATAATTGACAAGATTGATGAAAGATGTCCGGTTAGGGAGTACTTTGTATGTATGCTGAAATTAAAATGTTGAAATCGGAATGCTCAAAAGTGCTCCAAACTTATTTATTTTTTTGCCACATGTGCATATCATCATAATATTGATGTGTAATTTTTTTCAAATAATTTTGAGGTGTAGAAAAAAAAAGTGAGAATGTGAAGCAACAAAACACAATGCTTTTCCATTCTCCAAAAAATTACCAAAAATTGCACACTCAATCATTTCCCGATCGGATTGCACCAACATATTTAAAAGAAAAAATCACCTAAGGTCTATTTTTTTGCTTATGAACTATTAGTGAGGTTCACATATCGATTTTTTTACAAATGTAGTTGTAGAAGCCATGTGGTGGCCTTATGGTCTTGTAGGGGTTAATAATTGATTTGTCAATTGACCTTACATAATTTCAAAAGGAAAACTTCATTGGACAATATATTGAGGTGCTTTATATTTGTGGGAATGGTAAGATTCTTTGAGAGACAGTTAAAATGGATTTTTTCACATAATGAAATTCTAGTTGAGAACATGATCATTTTTTGTTTTCCTTAAAGTAACTAACTGGATGGAATTCAATGTGAGCCCCAGTAAACCTAATTGAGCTCACATGAGTCCAAGAAAGTCAAAGAGACAATGGTAAGTCTAAATGAAGTGATGTAAGCATAGTTGATTGAAAAAATAGCCTATATAAGCTTTTATGAATTGTCAAGTGGTTTAACCAATAAAGCCCCGAGGCCTTTTCTCCATCAAAACACACTCAAAACTGCCACTTCTATTGCAAAGAGCAAAAAACTATAAAAATTGTTTATTTTGCATAATTAACCGTAGGATCTTATATTAAACTAGTATGAGAATGTATGCAAGAAATTTCAGAAACTTTGACCAAATAGATTGCAAGATAATTGCATTCAAAGTGAAGAAAACAAGTTTTTTTGCACCTTGCTTGACTAGATTTTTGGGCTTTGAACCTATTTAACTTAAATTTTTGGTATTTTTGATTTTGATTTTCTAAGTTTATATGTTGAATACTTCAGTTGAGAATCTAGGAAAAAAAATTCAAGAAAAAAACACTAAATTTTTACTCATTAAAAAATTGTTAAGTAGAAATAGGTTCAAGATTGAAGGAATAACTAAATCGTTAATAGGTCTAAGACAAATTTGAAATACCATAATTCCAACGGTGAGATTGTTCTAGCAAGCAAATTCAACCTTGTCTAACAATTTTTTTCTGAAAATTGTAAAAACTGCATTCAAAAATGAATCCTAAAACTTATTTTTTCAAGAAGATGCTTAGATTGCCCGAAAAACTAAGATTGTCCATAACTTTTTCATTATTAGTCCAAATAGAATGAATCAAAGCTTCAAATGTACACTAAAAGACATAGATTTTGGAAAAAATATTTAAGAAATTTATTTTGACTTTCTGTGATTTTTTTGTGTTGCCCGCTGAACTCTATTTTTGGCATAATTTTTTCTCCCAGGCACCATTTGAAATAAAAATTATATATCCACAAAGCTCTCGCAGAACCGCACAACCTCAAAAAATCCCACAAAAATTCTCTACAAATTGAGGTCACAGGAACCTACCCGGACCCAAATTGTCCCCCGAGGGGACAAACGGGCCTTTAGGGGTTAAATTGATTTAAATCCAAGCATATCTAACTTCACATCAAAGTCCATCCAAGTTCATCCATTTCATCTAAAATCTTTTTAGTCCATTATATGCTTTGAAACTTTTAAAAAATGCCAAAGACCATGAAAAAATTGCCCAAACTTCTTAAACTCTATCCTATTCCATTTAAAGTCTATTTAAAATCAAGAAACATGTATTTAAGTAGTTAACTGTATGATACCAACAATACTTTGCAACAACAAATTTACAATTGAAAATGAAACAAAATACCAATACATAATTACATATTGATTGTGGGGTCATTTCTAAAATGTTCTTGCACATGACTATTTCTAAGTCCTAACAAATGCTAACAAAAGTGTTGGAGAAGAGAAGCCAATGGATGAATTACAAGTATTGTATTATATTTTTTTAGTTATATGCTGCTTTGATGCAAGAGTTGATCTTTTCATTAATATCCCTACATTAAACTTTAATGAGCTTAAACATATTTATGGAAGCGACTTGTTAAAGTAGCATTGTAGCAAGGTAGTTCATCATAATATCCTAACTCTAACTTCTTGTGAAATGTAAACATAGAGGTTATCCATTTTGTACCTCATATTTGTAAGTTTTGATTTTAATTAGACAAAAGAGACACTACTTGATTCTTGCCCTTTATGATTTTGTTCACTTTGTGCTTAAATGTTTTTTGCATTGCATTAAGTGGACGTGATTTATAATTAGAGCACTTCCTTTATCAAAAAACAAATATGACAATACATCATGATAAAAAAAATGTGTTTATAAGAGCAAATTCAATGATTGGAATAGTTAGTTTTGTCCTTTTATCTAAGTAGCCATCCAACACAGGTTTAGGGATTCAATATGACATTTTTTAGAATTTTCATTTCTATTCATTTTTAGCAATGTAAAAATGACTGCCACATAGACCATTAAAAGATTAGGTTCAAGATTTTATATTAGAAATTTATGAAATACCTTATTTACCATGGTCTTAGAGCATCTGCAATCCATAGTCATAAGTACAATTTATTTGTAAAATTAAAAAAATCTTAAAATATATTTTTGAGCTTTCCAAAAAGATTGGCCACTTTTTAATCGCAAAAATAATTTTCAACAAGAATTTAGTTTCTCGCTCAGATTTTCCAACTCTATGCTCTATGCTTTCATACTAGCTTTATTGAGATGGTATGTCTTGCCTTGACATTTAAAGTTGTAGGCACGTTACACTGCATATAAACATAAGTTTCCTTAAAAATCTATTTTTTGAGGCCTCCAAAAGACCGTGAGTTCTCGGACTATAGGAAACATGGTAATAGAGCAAAACCAATAGTCTGACATGGCCGAGAAATTGCCACATCATATAATTAAATTTATTTATTTTAGTTAAATTTTTTTTAGTGTGATGATATTGTAGTGTTTTACATGCAAGGAAGCAAACCTGAAAGGGTCTCTTAGAGGTCTGAAATCTCTTCTAATGCTCCGCAACTAAGGTCGATAAGCATTGCTACAAATGTGAGCATAACATGAAGTAATGACAAATGTTGAACATTAACTAAGTTCTCCATGGCTATCAATATGGTCCTTTTGAAAAACTTTGCTTGATTATAGACATTGTACAAAAGCTAAAAGCGTTGGGGTCATCCGAGTCTATACTTGGAGCCAACTTCTCTTGCAGTGAGTTCACATCCACACAACAATTGTTAAAGATTGTATATAAGAAACCAAGAATGCTTGTCTCTTGAAGCAATATTCCATAGCAATCCGTGAGAACATCAAATGCCAATGACAACAATTTCTATGAAATAATTCATACTTGTATAAACCATGCTTGATTGTCTAAACAACATGCTTAGCCAAGCCATTTGCCTTAGGGTGATCTAGAGAGATGGTGCCATGATCTATCATGACCTTAGTGCATAAATCTTCAAGCGAACCAAAAAATCTTTTTCCTTGATCTATTAACACCTCAGCAAATGCTTTAAAATGTGCCAAAATTCAATCATGATATAGAAACCTGTGTTTTATGTGCCAATTTATAATTTTGGTGAAGGATTTTTAGGTGATGTCCAATAGAACAACTTATGTTTTTATTTCAATAATAACATTCAATATAACATCCAAATGTTACATTGGACGTTATTGTTGACATAAAAACATAAATTTGTTCTATTAAAGTTCACCTAAAATCTGTCACCAAAAATTATAAAATGTCACATAAAACACAAGTTTCTTATAGTGTCAAACAATCCTACAAAATCTAACAACGGATGGTTGCCCAAGCCATGATGAGCAAAAGGCACAACTAAGGTCATAAGGTTTTAAGATTTGACACCACAAAACATTATGAAGTGGCCACATATTGATACATGTGAGTCCACAATTGTTAATATGTGAGCCTAGGATCTTGAGTCCATGAGCCTAGAAGCCTAGGCTCCTATAATATAGAGACCTTTCATGATTATAGGATATTTATATTATAGGTGTCTATGTTGTAGGTACCTACGTTATAAGCTTCTTCTGCGGTTATAGGATATTTATGTTATAAGTATATATTATAGTCACCTTCAATAGTTGTAGAGTATCTATTTACACCTAAGCTTATAGGCTCACATGCTAGCGTCGTTCCATGTGAGTCCACCAAAGTTGATTCTAAATCATAGAATACCTCTTGTGCACTCTAAAATGCCTAAGCTCCTCATACACTTGTCGTACTAAAGAAGATTTCTAATCTAGCTTTGGAACTATATTTTGTAGAGAGACACTATGTATTGGTCTCTAGAGGAACATGAGTTAATATAAAGAAAACTTTATTCTATTGATTTAAAAATTAGAAAATTGTAGAAGTAATATATGGCTAATAGTATGAGGGCATGGGTATTATAAGTACTATAGGATATGAGATAAGAGAGAATATCAGTAAAGTATTAAAACAAACTTTGGGTCTGTTTTAAATAATCAATAAGACAAATGCAGCTATATTGTGGTAACCTATGATCCTTTAGAACGAGCAGAAAATGTGAGTTGCAAAGATTTGACACTTGGCAACTTATTGATGGTTTGTAGCTTTCTCCTCATGGAAATACATATGTGTACAATTAGGATTTTGGACTCATGATTCCTTATTGTTTGTTTTTTTTGCCAATGGTGTTAGGGAGGGAGGGTTTGCCTTGGAATAATAACAAGTTTCTAGCTATTAACTATGGTTGGCCCTCAAACATAGAGATATAAATTTAACAACAATCAATGTAGAAAAAACTCACTCCTACCGTCAACCCTATCTAGTATCACAACAATTTCTAGAAAGAATCAAGTATGACATCCGGAGGTAAGGAGAGGAATGCCAAATGGGAATGCAAGATGGAATGGTGCTTTGTGCATTCTCAAAAACATACCATAGTTGTAGGACAAGGTCAATGGAAAATAATTCTAAAAATAAATGCCAAAATTTTAGAAAAATTATGTTTTCAAAATACAAAAAATATTGGCAAAAAATTATTTTTTAAGAATTTGCCAAACCTTATTCTACTTGAAAAATAAGTATTCAATAGAGAGGTGCCGATATTGCCCTATACTTACAATAATTGAAGCTATGAATCAACATAAAAATCAAGAAACCAAGTTGCTAGAATAGAGATGTCAAACCAACTCATTCACAACCTTGTGTACATCACACATTCACACCTCTCACCCACATCCATACATGCATGACTCTTTGTAAAAATGATTTTTAATCCCTCAAGGACCATCATTGTTGAAGAAGAATAATGATTGAATTGGAAATTATCCTATTAGTATAATAAGTTCGTTTCAAGGGAGAATTTTAAGTAGGATTCAATAGCTATTAGATTTTAACCCTAGCCAGGTTGCACAATTCAAAAAGATTTGCATTAAATTACTTCTAACTTGGTTCACTTCCAATTTGCACATCACTATTAAGGTATGGAGGTTAGGAACTTTAACTCTTAGATTGGCTCTTAAACTTCCGACTTAGACTGAATCTTTTCTCCTTGATTCTTGTTTTCCAACATGAAAACCACAAATTCTTCTCCAATTTGATTTCTTTTATTGGGATTACGAATAAACATTATAACAAATAGTTTAGCATACGCACATACTCCAACAACCAACTCAGATTGGACTGAGCATACAACTACTCTTTTAATTTTGCAATTCAAGCAATTAATTTAATACATACTCTAGCACTCTAACTACTAATTCAACAACGCAATCACATCCACATCCATCATATGCACGCATGCAACCAATTTGGTATATAATTTTTCTTTGATTAATCAAATTGGTGAATAAAATCACTGTTACACTTAGAATTCTTCTTTGCATTACTACTTTTCATCACACTCCTTCCACACTAACATTGCAAAATTTTCTTTACACTCTCACGTATTCTTTCTAATTGGAACTTGATTCTCTCCACTCCATAAATTTCAACTAGGTTAATGTAAATCTCCACAGCTTTGAATAAGCATCAGTCCATCTTCACCATACACTCACCAACTCTTCAACTTCCATATACTTTCGACTTGGCACACTCATTCCATCTTGAAATACACAGACACGGACATCACTCCAGCTTGACCAATTAGCACACATACAAACATTCCGACTTGGACTCAAACATACCATCAAACACACAAACATACAAAACGAAAATAAAATGCAACCTGACTAACTGGGACATGCACTAGCTTGCTCTCAATAGTGGGTGAAGAAAAATGAATGTAAAATCAACCTAATAGAAATTCCCAAAACTGACTGTTACCAACAACTTCCAACCACCCAAATTAGCATCTAACACACAACCAATTTTGACAACCCCCTCATCTACTTCCACCTTGATTTCAACACCTAGATTGTGCCAACTAGGACAAATACCCCATGTGATTGATCTTTGATCATTAAACCCAAATTGGAAACCATAAAGCCTTAACAAGACTCATACTTGAAATATACCTTAATATCACATTAAAACTAACCCAAAAAATGTACTCCTGACTTGACAAAACATCTCAAAAACTACCAAATTGGGACTTAAATTAGATAATAACCTGCAAAGCACACCAAATAGGCCTTCAAATACACATCAAAAAATCAAAATTAATGGCCAAATCGTCTATCTACAATCATGTTTAGAGGCCCCAAACTGCTTTAAAAGACTTGTCCCTAAAGGAAAGTCAAAATCTTCATCAATTTTTGTTTTTTAACAAAAGCAACTATACAATCTTTTGGTTAATTTGCTCAAGTACATTGTCGTAAAATTTTAGAGTGAACATCCCCATTGATTGCAAGTTAAATGTGCCTAATCTTCAAAACATAGGCTTTTCAAGTCCTTCTAAAAGGTGAAGTTTTGTCTTTCAACATTTTAAGGAAAAAACACGTATATCCTAAGACTAGTGAATTTTAGTCATTAATTTGGAAAACAAGTTGAAAAAATATATTTAAAAATTTAAACAAAAAAACTTTCATATTTAAAACTGTAAAGTGGAAGGTGTTATTGAATAAGAAATACAACTAATATGCTAATATTTTTTGGAAAAATTTGAGAATTGTTAATTCTAATAGTGAGAATGTTCTAATAAAAAATTAATATCTTTTATTATTATTTTTATTTAATTTTTTTCAAAATTGACAACAAATGACTACTTCATATGTTTTTTCTACCTTTAATGCCCGCAAAATAAAACTCTTCATAACTTTTACTTCATTATTTTTTATTTTTTATTTTTAAATTACCTCATTATTTGTAATTCAATAGTTTAAGTATTTTTGAGTAGGTATCAATCTATAAGATCTCAAAAAAAAACTATATTTTTTTTAATACATTTTTTGTTGCTCAACTTGCAAATGAAATCAAGAAAATTCTTCTAAACTTTGAAATATTGATCATAATGCCATGAAATAAAGCTTCATATGTAGATTGTAATAAGAATCTTCCATTCTAAATATTTCATGCAAAAACTCTAAATTATAAAGTCAATAGAGGTTGCCTGAGTTCTCAAAACCTCCAAAGTGGGCTCCTTAGGCCTGGGGTTAATTTCCAATCCAAACCAAATGTGTTCTATGTGAAATTTTCAATACAATACTCTAACCTTTCCTATACATTCTTGATGGAAAAATCTATTAATCCATCTTCTTCAAGTGCAAAGTCACGATGAAAACAATTAGAGATAGAATTCAATCAACACATGTCCAAAACTCTTCTTTATCTTGAAGCTGAAGTTCGATGAAATCTCAAAACCAATGTATTAAGCATAGACAGGAGAATGGTAGCTAGGCTAGCTTGAGTCCTCAATAACAAGTAGGTGTAGAAGCATAACACAAATTAAAGCAAGCGGGGATTTAAACGTGAATGGAATGGAATGAATTTCTTTTGTTTCAACAAAGGCTTTGTTGCATTGTTGTTTTCTGTTGCATTGTTGTTTATAGAAGCCTAAATCGGTGGATGATCTCCTTCAATTCCATTGGTGGAGTGGAAAGGCTCTAGTTGGCTGGTGCCGAAGATTGACAAAATACAAGTTGTATAGTGGGACGCCCCACTACAAGGCTTCTTGTATGCTAGGTTTTGCTTTTTCACAAAATCCAAGGTACAGTAGTATAGGGGTTCTTATTTTTGGAGAAAGGTTTAATTAGTCTATCGTCTTGTGACTAAAGTCACTTTTGAATAGATTTTTGTATAAAAAATTTGAATAATATTAAAACACTCTTATTCCCAGGCTAACAATTTTGTTCACAACCTTTATCAATGTATGAGACATAATATATGAAGTCTTAGTCCTGTCTAGTGTTCTAAAAGGAAGTAAAAATATTTGGTCAAAAATTTAGGTTTGGTCAAATCATCTCACACAATGAATGCTCTAGGACCTAATCATATATACATGATAATACTTTAAAAATAGTACAAATAATTCATTAGTTATTTCTCTTAAGTATTTGGGTCAGTTAGTCCAGTAGGTGCTTGCCATGAGCAAAATTAAATGCAAAATGACTAATTTTTGTCAGTACTATGTCAAATTGTCCCAATTAATGCAAAGTATGGTGAGTTGAGGTGTTACGCATAGTTTCCATTGTTCCCCACTGTAAAGAAACTATTGGGAACTCGCGTTCTCTTTTGGCCGAGAAACTACTGCCAGTGGATGGTACAAGGTAATGCTATTTTAAATACCCAAGCGAGCATACAGAAATTCAATGCAACAGTACACAACAGTCCGATACTTGAAAATTCCCCACAACCAATTGTGCTTACTCACACACAGATTCGTAAACACGCTCATCCACAGAGCACCCCTGCAACCTGAGATCCAACAACTCGGATGCACTACGGTGCACTCACCATATTACCTTTCAGTTTGCCACCGTCCTACAACCAACGACACCAGGAAATGAAAAGCGCACACATTACTACCTCAAGAAGGTGGCAAACGTAGGGCCCCGTCTGGCAGAAAAGCTCATACTCCGAAGGTTGTATCGGTCCAGCAGTTATCCAAGGGATCTTGGAACTCCGAATGCAGAAACAGGAATCACCCTGAGATCCACACAGAAGAACACCATGCCAAAGTCATATAGGGTGGTCTGCAGGGAGACAAGAACCCAGACCAAACACTGCACCAAAGTGAGGAGTTCCATACGCGCTCAGATGGGGAGTCAATGAAGGACTCCGCACACTCAAACTCGAGCTTCTCATTTCCAGATAAATCTGCAACACCACATCATGCGCAAGGCTACCAGCCTTCACCACACAAAACACCCTCCTCAACAGAAACGCAGTGGAAACACAGGGTCATGAAGATAAACGTTTCACCGTTGAAACAGTACAACAACCAATTGGAGGCAGCAGTACAGCAGAAAACCTAGTCGAAAAGAAAACAATGATGGACAAACAAATCGGTAAACCCCGCAACATCCAAGCAGACGGAACTGCCCCTTTGCACTCAAGGAAAGTCACGGCACAAACCCATCAGGTCGAAGAGAATCCTGAAAACAAGGGCCTGCGGAGACTGGGTCCATTGGCAGACCTCCATAGTAGAGACTCGCTTTCTGAAACATCCTACCTAACAAGACATATTCATAATAAGCTTCCCGAGGACAGAGACTGGTTGACCGAAGCCCATCACAGAGGAAAATGATCCCGAGCTGTGACATTCTGCCTGGACAAAGCAGTGAACTGCTGACCTAACTATCACCCCAAAGAAGAATCGAGGCACATGGAAAAGTCACCATGCCAAAATGATTCACCAACACAACTTCGCCTCGGTCTTCAGTAGCCATTTACATGGCAACTTGCTCAGGAGCAAAGTCATACGAAAGTCCACCTGCAATAGGAACAGAAAATAAGATTCTTGCCTCCATGAATTACAGCTCAGCAGAAAAAAAGGCTGACAAAACAAAAGCAGAAAGATGCAGCACGACACCACCTCAGGGAATGCATACATTCAAACAAGGACTGGACGTACTTGAATATACAATGTCATCTCCTCAAGCAGTATGCCGGTTGCTGGCCTCCGTTGAACGCACAGGATAAAAGTAAGGATGAGCCTGCCACATCAGACAGGGAGGCAATCCAGGGAAAGCTCAGCAGTGTGCAACTAGCAGAACTGAATAAATCGATGTCCTACGAAAGAAACATGGGTGGGTCCTATCCGTCATCATCCTACACATGTGGCATTAAAATTCTTAGCATACTCACAGGATCCATAAAAGAATGGGACAAAAACTTATACTACGTCATGAATACCATAAGAAATTTATCCATGCAAAATCAGGCAGAGTCGGGAAGAAATGGAAAACTCATACAATCCTAGAATGCGGGAAAGCCAGCAACTTGCTCCAGTGAAGAAAAGCATACCATGGCTTCCCTGGCAGTCAGCCTGTCCTGGTGATCATACCGCAAAAGCTTGTCCAAAAAATCGACGGCCTGCACACGCGAGTGGGAATACAACCTTTAGAGTATGAAAGATCCTGAGCGTGCCAAATACGAGAGTGAGGGTTTGAACCGGAAAAATACAAATGTAATCCAGAATCGTCAAAGACGGCCCAAAAGAACTGACCGACCGATACAAAAGAAAAACTGTTCCTTCCACATCAGTAGTTATACACACACGTAGACCACTGGAATTCGGAAGTCGACGAACTGTTGGCAGACACGTACCTCAGGAGCAACCAGATGTTGATTATCAGCATTCACGAATTTCGACCACGGCTTCCTGCTATGTCTGCAAAACGAACAGGAAAAAGATCAACAAACAGGAAACAAGGAACCGAGTGTGCTCGAACATAAAAAAGTCGAAACACCCCTCACATAAAGTAGCCGGGCTACAGAAGCCTCATCAGTCCGACGGTATATAACTAAAACCACTGAAATGAAAACTAACCTGCCAACCAATGCCTCAAGGTGAGGATCCAACTCCAATCGGTACTTGTTCAGGTAAGAATTCAATTCATCCGTGCCCAAAACCTGAGGACAAAATCCCACATAACCTATCGGGGTCATTATCATGACAAGCAGACAGCCATTCTCTTGACAATCTCCATAGAGGGACCTGTGTCTCCCAATTGGGAAACCTTCTCACCCACTTCTCGACGATAAAAGAAAACTGCATCGAAACTGCCAGAAGACGTGTATGCAACACGATACCGCAAAAAGTACACGACACGGAAGTCATCCACAACATCAAAAAACACGAGAAGCCGTCGAGGCTCACCTTAGCAATCTTCACAAGCTGATCGTAATTGTCATGACCGTAGAAAAACGGCTCCTTGCGAAAAATCTACAAGTCGGGAAATGATGGACTGTTAGTCGCAAAATAGATTGGAAAAGGAAGACTCGAAAGGCAGGGACGTGGACAACAATGACGGCTTACTCACCATGCCAGCGAACATACACCCCAAGCTCCACATGTCCAGAGAGTAGTCATAGTCTTGAAGATCGACCAGCAACTCGGGCCCTTTGAAGTACCTGGTTCACAAGAGGATAAAAACAGGGAGACATAAGGCACTCCCAAAAATTCAAACACGATCCTACTCCAATCACGGACGGAACAGTCAAACCATCCAACAAACGGAGAGCGAACGAAGTAGAACTAATAACCACGACTAGAGTTGTAAATTAGGCCAAGAGCGGCTCCTCAAAAGTGGAAAAGGCTGCAAGATAACGGAACTGAGGGGAATCGGAAATAGAATGGAAACGCCATATCCCAGCTGCAGATCTCGACAAGAAAAGCTCGATTAACGCAGACTTTACATTCCCACCTGCTAAAGGGACTCTCGCCACTCAATGTGCCTAATCGCTAACACGTACAGACCACGACAAACTCCAAAAACGGACAGGGTTCCAGGGTTGTCACACAGGAGAAGGAAATCATCGCACTGGCCGGCCCTAGTACAAACGACCCAGTCATAGACCAACATATGCACTGGAGAGAGGATCGAAAAGATCGCAGGAAATGATCTCAGCTGGGAGGGAAACAGATCAAACTCGTAAAGACTGCCAACAGGGATTTCGACAAGGCATAAAGGAGAAGTAAATACGGACCTAGAGGCCACGCGCACGTTGTACTCTTTCCCAGGATGATAGAATTCGGCAAGGCCCCAATCGATAAGCCTCAGCTTGCGCTGCTCGTGATCGATCATCACATTGTGCGGCTTCACGTCTCGGTGCATGATTCCTTGCGAGTGACAGTAGTCCAAAGCCTGACACATGGCAAGGCCGAAAGGGGCTCAATCAGCTGACGACACGGGCTAATCCGTCGCTCCATCAGCCTACCGATATCTTGGTCACTGAACTGGACCTCAACGAGCAACGCAGACACACCAGCAAGCAAAACGACCTACAGCAAAAGAGGTAACGTTTAGGTCCTCCAAACCCACCTTCAGGAGTTCGTGGATGTAGTACCGGATGTCATGGTCCGACAGGGTGGGGTACAGCACCTTAAAATCCGTGTTGTTCACATACTCAAATACGAGACTCGGGGTCTTGGATTGCTGGTCTCTCACGATGTCCAACAGCTTCACGATGTTGGGACCTCCGCATAAATTCTGGAGTATCTTGATCTCTCGTTTGATCTGACCAATCGACATCAACAGGGAACGGTCAGAGCAGTCCCACCACGATACCTTCAAACTCTCAACACTCGGAAAAGACTGTAAACAGTAATTAGGGTTTAGCTAGCCAACGGGGAGCCAGCTCCGACGGCATGGCAAGCCCAATTCTCACGCAAGCACCTTTTTCTTCTTCACAGGCTTCAAAATTTTGATGATGCAGCGCTCACTGTTCACCGCGTTAACACCTTCAAACACCTCGCTGTATTTACCACGACCCACCTTGCGGACGACCTCATAGTCATCTTGGTCCCTGCACAGGAAAGGCCGCGGATTAGTTGGGGTGCTGCCTCAGGTGGGATAAACTGAAAATTCAACTCGTTTCCTCGACTGACGAGTTCTGCTCCAAGAGCTGGAAACACGCAAAAGCCACAAGCAGAGGAACTCCAAAACGCAGAACAGAAAAAACAAGGCATGGCGTCTGCGTACCCCCAGTGAACCGTGAGAGACTCGTAATCCCAGTACTCTTTCGGACGCTGGACATTCACGTCTGTGTACACCCGGGCCTTGGACATCACTCCTGGCCGTCGAACCGACTTTCCAATCTTCTGCGCCAGATTGGCGAAAGGGGGAGGGTGTGCGAGGACCTCGTCCCGCTCCGGCGCGGTCCGCAACAGCTTCTTAAACGCCTTCGGCAAATTCTCGAAGAACAACTTGCTGCTCGAGGAAAGCTTCTTGTGCTCACAAACCGCACCTCCTCGGCCTGCTATGAACCTCCACTGGACATTCTTGGGACCGGCATTGATGACCAGACGCGCAGACGGAGCCCATGTGTTGAGAAACCCTACCCGCAGATTCCAATTAGGCAGCCTTCCTAGCATACATGTGTCCTGGACGACCCGGCTCGATCCAACTCCGAAGCGCCTGCTTCTCCACAGGAAACGGACGACTCAAGCTTCGGAGTGAAATCCTCAAGCTGCACGAGATGTCGCATTCCTCGGGCTCCGGGGGCCACCGTGCAGCTCGAAATGATCCAAAATCTTCCCATGAAACGACAGAAAAACGACAGAAAATCGACAGAAAAATTACGGATCCAAAACGCAAACTCCGGCGGCCCTCCCGACGTCCCCCGTGACCGGAACGAACTGCGAACGACGATGGAAACTGAAGAAAATGGCAACAAAGACACGAGGATCCGAAAGCGTCGGTGCCCTGCCAGCAAGGGGAAGGGGGAGAGGAGAGGCCAAGCTAGGGTTTCATCCGTTGGATGAGATACTTGCATGAGAGTTTATCCGTTGCGAGAGATGCGTTGGTTGTGTCAGCAATTGCGGATGCCACCTGTTTGCATGGGATGGGACTATGGCTTTTTTATTTAATTTTCTGGTGGTAGATTGTACTAGAAGATCACAATTTGGCTAAGTAATGGCAACAAACTGAAGTTTTTCACCTGAAAACTTCAAATTAAAAAAAAAGTGTTATGACCAAAGAGAAACTATTTCTCCATTTCTCCATTTCTCCATTTCCAAGAATTGACCAAAGAGGAATCAAAGCGGTGGTCCTCTCATGTCTTGCTTCACCATGATGCAACGCAATTGTTGGTGAACATGAGTTCACCTCGATGTTTATTGTATCATTAATTAGTTGTAGATTGACAGATTTATCATTCATTCATTGTTTCATTACCTATATTTAAGCCTTGCGCTTACTTTGTAATACACACTTATCATTTTCAATATATATGTATCAGTTTCGGTATCACTGTCTTTGAGTGCATTCACATGGTATCAGAACAATGCTATGATTTGAAGATGTTTGTCTTGGTGATATGTGAATGATTAATAATTGTTTCTTTGTTCTAGCAATTTCAAGTAACCAACTTGGTAGAATGATAGTTTATCTTTTTGCTCTATAGTTTATCTTCTTGCTCTCTCTGTAGATAAGTTTCTTCCATTATCTTCTTAAGAAACTAAACGGTTTTCACCACACATCTAGCAATATGTCAAAAGATAGTCTGGTCCCAAGGAAGCAAAACTCATCGGCTCTTCAAACTTCCACCTATGGAAGCATTATAAAAAATATGAGGCCTCCGGAAGGCCGTTAAGCCTGGACCCCGTAGTGATACTACGGAGTTCTTTTTCAAAAAAAAAAATTCAGAAACTGAAATTCTGACGTGGTCGAAGTTCCACGCCAGCGCTGACGTCAGCGCCACATCAGCGTGACGTCACTTTTCAATTTTTTTTTTTTTTTTTTTTCTGTAATATCACCCGCGGGTCCCAAAAATCAGCACTCACGGCCTTGTTGAGGCCTCATATTTTTTGTAATGT
This sequence comes from Antitrichia curtipendula, assembly GCA_951230915.1. Lineage (NCBI taxonomy): Eukaryota > Viridiplantae > Streptophyta > Bryopsida > Hypnales > Leucodontaceae > Antitrichia > Antitrichia curtipendula. The sequence goes on from OX579635.1 coordinate 23,099,954, forward strand.
ATTTGATTACACGAATAGCCAAAAAGGAAAGACTATGGTCAATACTAATTGGCAGCTCAACCTCTGGTCCGAAGACACCCGTTACAAACAATCAGAAAAGCAATGAGACTTACAAAGATAGATTGGAACAACTGATGTACATCTTGATGATGTCCATCAAACCTACGCTCTTGGCTCAATTCACAAAGTTTCAAGAACTAAGTCTTTAGGAATCACTATATAGATTGTTTGAGATTGATAATGACAGTCACAAATTTGATCTTATAAACAGACTAGCTCTTATCCCGTTCTTAGAGAACTCTGGAGTGGAAATCTACTTCTCAGAGTTCAAACAAACATTGGCCCAGTTGTCAGCCATAGGCGTCAAAATTGAAGATTCAGATCTTGTACAGATCTTTATGAAATCTTTGCTAGATAGTTTCAACTACTGGTTACAGATCTACACTAGTTCAAGCAACTTTCCTACGTTTGGATCAATTGCATTTTTGATTGATACAGGAAGAGAGTAGGAGGCAATCACGATCTGAAGGCAAGCAACCGATCTCACAACCAAACGACATTGAAGCCCTTTATTTTGAAACAGCTATTCTCGACAAGTTGGTCAACAAGGAAGATACTCAGGAGCTGGACCGCAATACCAAAACCAATCAAATCGATAGCAAAGCTCCAACCCCAATTACAACAATTGCGGCATCAGGTGTTTCTACTTCGGACACATTGGCCATCCAAAAGATATGTGCCTCGAACAATTGGTGGATATCAGAAAGTTGGAAGCTGATAGCAGAGCTAAACTAGGCATATCGTTCTCCGCAAACACTGCCTTCGATGATGGAGACTGACCACAGTCTGAAAACTCTTGTTTTGAACTTTTGATGAGCACAAATGTATTCTTTGTAGCAAACATCATGAACAAGTGGTAGCAGAAGGAATATGTAACAAGAAGAATGGACTCTATTAACTTGCTACATGCAATATTGTAGCAGGAATTGCACAAACAGAAATTGCCATTGTTCATCTTTGGCACCAATACTAGGACATATTAGCTTCAATCGACTACATGAACTTGCATCAAAAGATATGGCCTCAGGAATTCCTTACTTACATGTTCACAATGAAATATGCATTGGTTGTCAAATTGGCAAACAAAGGAGAGAAAGTTTTCCACAACAAAGCCAATCCAGAGCCTCTTGACCGTTGGAATTGTTGCACATGGACTTATGCAGACCAATGCCCATTGCATCTCTTAGTGATTTATGTTATTTCTTTTTGTCATTGTAGATGATTACAATTGATATATTTGGGTTTATTTTTTAAGAGAAAAATTAGAATCACTTCATTACTTCTAGTCCTTCAAGATTATGATTGAATTACAACTTCAAACAAAGATTCAAATGATCATAGGCAACCAAAGGGGAGAAATATTTATCGGACGAATTCTCAACATTTTGTATGAATATTGGAATACGGTGTTAATTGACCAACATTGGTACACTTGAACAAGACGGAATTGCCAAACGTAAAAATCAAAAATTAATCAAAATTACTAGGTGTATGGCCCTACAAGCAGCAACACCCAGATTCTTGTAGGCAAAAGCAATTCATACAACAGGTTTTTTAATAAATTGCTCGCCAGTTGTCACAATTTCCTCCTAGGTAATTTTTTTCTAACTACTATTTGGAAAAAATCAAATATCTTGTTTCTCTGCATTTATGACTCTCAAGTTCATATTTGGATAGATACAAGAAAACAAGACAAACTTCAACCAAAATCCAAGTTCGGTTTGTTTGTAGGTTATGATAATCAAATTAAGGGATACCGTATTTTGGTGCCTAGTGACCACAAATTAATAATTACAAGAAACGTGTGCTTTGATTAAACTAGTATTCTCCATATAAAGACAAACTTGAGTTTGGCGCTTGATAATTCACTGATTTCTCTCCCATTAGTGCCCATCACTAGTTCTTCCACTTGTCCAACTTCATTACCAATCTTAGATCCACCAACATAGTCACCGAGGATAGAAGCCTCACCAGAACTTGAAATAGTACTGACGCCGAACCTTGTAGCAATAATCAAGAAGTACCTCGTGAATTACCTCAAGATCTAGCCCTAGATCCAACCTTAGATCCAACCTTAGATCCAACCTTAGATCATTCATCACAAGCACCTAGTCAATCTAGAATTCAACCACCAAAAAACAGACAACTGTCCATTCGTCTTCGTGATAGTGTTACATATTCCTACAACCATGTAGCAACAATCTATAACACCTCATCGTCAAAACCTTCCATTGGTTTCATTGAATTTTACTAACCAATAGAAATAGACTATTTTTTTGGAGTTAGTCAAAAACCCACTGATCCTATCAATTTCCAAGAAACAAATCTACAACTAGGTTGGCAATCCGCCGTGTAGTCAAAAAAGATTCTTTGATCAAGAACAAGACGTGGGAATTATGCAATAGGCCTCCAAATATTACCATTATAACAATTTGATGGATATACAAGACAAAAATAGGATCATAAGGAAAACCATCAAAATTGAAAGCAAGGCTAGTTTGCATGAGGGTTCCAATAGACAAAAAGAATTGACTTTGACGAAGTCTTTGCACCCGCTGTAAAATGGAGGTGTTAATCTCTATCTAGGAGTAGAATTCATTTGATCTTCAAACGGTATATTTTTGACACAAAAATCTGACGCCATGCAAATCTTGTAAGAATTTGACATGATGAATTATATTTTAGTAGCAGTTCAGATGGCCAATGGCTTGCATCTTAGAATAGAAGATGATTCACCCCATATTGGTGCAAAACAATTTCAACGACTATTGGGAATGCTAATCTACCTCAGGAACACTAAACCAGAGATAATATTTGTTATTGGAGTTCTTAGCAGTTTCATACACAGCCCAAGAATTCCCCATCTGGAGGCGGCAAATCAAGTCCTGCAGTACATTAGAGGAACTCTTGACTTTGGGATCTTTTATGAAAAATTTAAAAGTCCTATTGTTATAGGTTACATTGATTTGGACTAGGGGAATTGTAGAATAGGTCGCAAATCTATAAGCAGTTGGATGTTCAAATCCGTTGGAGGACCAATTTCCTGGTCGTCAAAAAGACAAAGTATTGTAGCAGCCTCTTCAACTGACGCAGAGGCAAAAGCTTTATCGGAAGGTATTTAAGAAGCAATTTGGCTTTGAACCCTATCTACCCAAATTTACGATATTGTGCCTGATCCCATCTCAATTTTTTGTGACAATCAAAATACTTTGAAGGCAACTCATAATCCAATACATCACGAGCAACTTAAATACATAGAATTGTGGTTGCACTTCATCAAGGAAAACATACTCACAAGAATAGTGGATATTCTTTATATTCCAACCCGTGATCAAATTGTTGATCTCTTTACAAAGCCATTAGGTAAACAAAGCTTTGTAAAATTGAGAGACAAATTGGGAATCAAAAGTCAAAGCCTATTAGAACCTAGTTAGATCTTTGTAAGTAATATTGAGCCTCTCCTAAACTCCAGAAGCTACAAAACTCAGCTTTGTTGTAACCCTTCACTTCCCGTTTGCAATCAATCTAGTTGTATAAGTCTAAAGTTGCGCTTTACAACATAATACTTCTTAACACTTATTGCAGGTGACTACAAAGCTTCCTCTCTTTGCTATCCTAGAAACAGACTTTAAGATCCTATCCGCCACTTCTAATGATTTGAAATTGTCTGACTAGAACGCCCAACTCAAGCATAAGTTGAAGGCTCGTTGAAGCAAAACCAAGAACAACGCAAGAAGAAAAAACTCCACCTACAAAACAACAAAAACATCAAGTACTTTGGATTGATCTTGCAAACTCACAACTTCAAAAATCAAAATATTAGATCTTACCAACAACATGATCGCCACTTCTTGAATCTCAATGATTGAAGCTACTTTGAAGAAGAATCTTCTGAACTCCTCTTCAAAAATATTACAAAAGTATTTAAGCATCTTGGCATGGAGGGATATTGGTGAACGTGACTTTACCTCCATGTTTATTGTGTCATAAACATTAGATGATTTTTGAGGGTCTGGAGGGCCGTTTCGGGCCTGTTCCCAGTGTTGTTCCCCCAGCAACAAAAGAACGGCCGCTATCAGGAAAAAAAATTTGAAAAAAAAAAAAAAAATCTTTAAATGTAAAAACAAGATGAACAAAAAAATTGATATGACGTGGCAGTCTCTCTGCCACGTCTCGCAGTTGCTGCGGCGTAGTTCTAGACAGTTTCAGAGTTTGGGAACCTTGGAGAACTCGCAGCCCTCTATAGGGACTGAATAACATGTAATGGAAGTTGTAGATTGATAGATTTATCATTCATTCATTATCTCATTACCTGTACTCAAGCCTTGCGCTTACTCTGTAATATACACTTATCATTTTCAATATGTATGTATTAGTTTTGGTATCACTGTCTTTGAGTGTATTCACAGCAATCTTGACAGCTCCTAAACCACGTCCCTCAAGAGCTTCATCACAAGATACACAATCATGCTCGCCACCGCCACCGCTATGGCGGTCCTTACAATCGCAATCATCATCATCGCCATAGATACTTCCGGATTATCTGGCTTCCAATTTCAAGCTCGTGATCAAAATTGGAAAGAAGCCAAATGAAATCTACTAGAATGAAGGAAGTCCAATAGCTACTTTTCTAAGGCTAGCAATTTCAGATGAAATAGTGGCTACTCGAGTGCATATGCTTCAAAATAGATGCTTGAAAATTGCAAAATCTAGACTTAGAAGCTACAAATTTTTCATGTATTCTACCTCAATAGTGCTATATTTAAGCATGATGCAGTTCCCCACAGTCATTTGAGGTTTAACTTACTAATAACTATTAGTTTCTTGCAACAATTGGTGGTTCTAAAAGATTCATTTTTATATGCATTGATGGCATGTATTCTCTTCAAGTAAGATGTGCAGACATGATTTAAAAAGGGAGTACCATTAGTCATTGGGTTTAGCTCAATATGATGACAAATTTTTATCACTATTCTATACCTCATTTCATACAACTTCTATTAAAATTTTGCAAAAAACACCACATTGTGGCCAATTGAAATTGGATTGCCTATACCTTCTAAGTAAGGAATAAAGTTAGAGCTTCATTGATTGTTGAGACAACCTTCACAAGCTGCCCATGTTTGCAAAAGGATTGTTTCCAACATGTAGATTTTTAGGCCATCATAGAGAAAGCTAAATGAAATAACACCTCATAGAAGAAGAGTATCTGCTAGTGTGAATAAAAGTACAATGCTAATTGCTAGATAAGCTTCTACAATTATATTGTAAGAAAAAAGATCATCATGCCCCTATCCATATTGATGTGTGAAACACTCCAAAGATCAATGTTGCTTTCAACACTTTTTAAAACGGTATACTCCACTACCAAAAAAAATAATTTGTACAACGTTTTTTTGACACTTCAATGTCAATAACAACACTCTATAATTATTCTAGTAGTTTTAAAAGAATATTTTTAGTGAAAATTTTATATGAGAACAACCAATATAGACACATATGAGCCAATCCAGATGTGGTTACCGGTATTAGGAATGTATAATTCTTTCCAACAATTCACATGCATTGTGTTATGCACTAGGGATAGTCACACCTTCTCTGAGAAGCAAAGTTCTATGAAGAATGAGAAGTCGGTGAGAGAAAAGAGGAGCTGATGGGGAGCCCTTGTGCATGAAGGTGTGACACCTCTTTTTGGCATGTAGAGTACGGAGAATGGAAATTGGAGCATGCAGTAATAAAACAGGTTCCCACTCAGCAAGGCTAAAGATGTCGGATACAGCAAAGGGATGAAACCATGAAGATCAAAAATTCTTGAAGAATTTTTTTTGATGCCCATTCTTCACTTCCGGAGGAGAAGAATAGGCGTTCTCAATTCTCAAAGAATGAGAGCTCCACAAGCCGCGAACAACCAATGAGAAAGCGTTGTGTCCCCATTCTCCAAGAATTGAGAAAAGGGTGAAGAAGGTACACCAAAGATGATATTTAGTGTTGAGTGACATTTAGTGTTTTTACCCCCCTACTAGCTACAACACTAAATCTGAACTTGTCCACAATTAGTGTTAGACTTGAATGTGCCGGCTGCAAACTTCAGAGCCTTGTAACTTTTGCAAAAATTCTTCAAATCAGGAAAATGAGATGTTTTTCGGCATCTACAGTTTTTGTAGATGCCGAAAAACATCTCATTTTATTGATTTGAAGAATTTTTGCAAAAGTTACAAGGCTCTGAAGTTTGCAGCCGCCTAGCCCTAATCGGTCCGATTCTGTCCGTGAACAGTGATATTCCGTCTGATATGACAACTCTGGTTCACATTTAGTGTTTGAATTGACATTTAATATTACTCACTTTCATAGGGTAATTGGCTTTTAGTGTATGCCTTCGTATTTAGTGTACAAGACACTAAATATCATCTTTTGTGTAGTGACTACCCTACTATGTTATTACCCAGCCTGCATTAGAGTTTTTTGCTTCTCCTGGCCTAGCTCACAAATCCTCACACAATCTGTTCTTGCTGGATTTGAATGATTGACCTCTAAAGTCTAAATTGACATTGACAAAGATCACATCGGTGCCAGTTTGCATATGTTCTAACAACTTGAAGATAACTAAAGTAGTATGCTCTTAAAGTGACCATTTAAGGTCTGGTCCGCCTTTTCCACAGGCTTCCTTAGACAGAAATATTTTTAGATCATTTTTCAGAGAAAAAAAATTAGATATGGTACCTAACACAAGTTGTTTTGTATTTTTCCAAGCATTTTTGAATTACTTATAAATTCTCAAAGATTCAGGACATAGGCACCTATTTGTGAACGTACGTCTTCCAAAATCAGTCCACTTGCAACTTGTAAAGAGATGTGCGAAAATCAAAGACAATGATTGGCTCTTGCAATAGAAAAACAGTTTTTCCTCAATGCATTCAATTGCTAAACTGGTCCATTTAACTCCTAAAGTCCCAAGGCCTTTTCTCCATCAAAACACACTCAAAAACTGCCACTTCTATTGCAAAGAGCAAAAAACTATAAAAATTGAGTTTTTTTGCATATCTAACCATAGGATCTTATACTAGACTAGTATGAGAATGTGTGCAAGAAATTTCAGAAACTTTGACCAAATACATTGCAAGATATTTGCATTCAAAGTGAAGAAAACAAGTTTTTTTGCACCTTGCTTGACTAGATTTTGGGCTTTGAACCTATTTAACTTAAATTTTTTGTATTGTTGATTTTGATTTTCTAAGTTTATATGTTGAATACTTCAATTGAGAATCTAGGAAAAAAAATTCAAGAAAAAAACACTAAATTTTTACTCATTAAAAATTTGTTAAATAGAAGTAGGTTCAAGATTGAAGGAATAACTAAATTGTTAATAGCTCTAAGACAAAATTGAAATTCCATAATCCCAACGATGAGATTGTTCTAGCAAGCAAATTCAACCTTGTCCAACAATGTTTTTCTGAAAATTGTAAAATTTGCATTCAAAAATGAATCCTAAAACTTATTTTTTTCAAGAAGATGCTTAGATTGCTCAAAAAACTAAGATTGTCCATAACTTTTTCATTATTAGTCCAAATAGAATGAATCAAAGCTTCAAATGTAGACAAAAAGACATTGATTTAGAAAAAAATATTTAAGAAATTTATTTTGACTTTCTGTGATTTTTTTGTGCTGCCCGCCAAACTCTATTTCTGGCATAACTTTTTCTCTCGGGCACCAATTGAAATAAAAATTATATGTCCACAAAGCTCTCGCAGAACCACACAACCTCAAAAAATCCCAAAAAACTTCTCTACAAATTGAGGTCACAGGAACCTACCCGGACCCAAATTGTCCCCCAAGGGGACAAACGGGGCTTTAGGGGTTAAGGATCACCCCATCTCCATTCTCCACCTAAAACTAGGGGCGGTTTGAAGAAGATGGCCGCTTTTAGAACACACTACCTTATATGATTCTCCATCTGAACTTCAATGGGGGGTGCGAAGGTGCACACTCAATACTTTTTAATTCTACGACAAGTTAGAACACTGCAACTAGCCAAGGCAAATCCACCAACACAGATTGTAACTGTATAAGGTAGGAGGCTCTAAAATGGCACATCTAAGGGCTGGTCCACCTTTTTTGTGTATTTCATTGGATGGGAATAATTTTAGATCATTTTTCAGACAAAGAGGAGTAGATGAGGAATCTAACCCAAGTGGTTTTTTTATTTTTCCAAGCATTTTAGAATTACTTATGAATTTTCAAACGAGTTGAGTCATAGGTCCCTATTTATGACCCTAGGTCTTCTGTAAACGGTTCACTTGCAATTACAAAGAAAGATGGGGAAAGCAAAGCCAATGATTGGCTCTTGTAATTGATAATACTTTTTTCTTTGATTCATCAATGACTATACATGTCAATTACAGAACCAACTCATGTCCATTTCACAACCATTTATAGGTCCGTTCTTAATGCCCGCTCCATTTCAGAGCCTTCTACCTTATTCTTATGTAACTTACTGTACACGAAGAAGCAATCTTGAGGGATCCGTCTGTCAGATCAAGAGCAGATTATATCAGCTATTTTGACAAATGGGTACAAATTGACTACCCGTATGCAGAATCATCAAAACTGCAGGAATGACTGAGTGCGCTTTTGGACATATGATCAAATTATACATCAGCATGTTCACAGGACACACGAGAGCATCAAATAGAAGAGTGGTCGACTTAGCTCGTGTAGTTTGTCAGGACTAAAGTCAATCTTACAAGTTAAACTATGGAGATTTATTTTACAAAATTTACTCATATGAAATTTCACATTAAGCTCTTCATAGATCATATTTTTGTTACTTAATGGGGTGTTTTTTTATAAGAAAGATGTGCATATAGAAGTTTCCTACATATCTATGCAATCAAATTAAAAAAATTCTTCACCAATGTTTTTCAATCAATTATCATGTAAAACCATGAATTTTAAAAGAAAAAATTCACCAAAAATGGAGTTTTGCTTTTTTGAAACCCAAATTTGGTATGCTTCATTGGAATTGTGCAAGAATTAAATATCATTTATACAAAAAGAAAAATACCAATAAAATTTTATAGTATGCAAAGTTCTTTTGAATGACAAAAGTGGATGTATGTATCATTATGCAAGGGTACTGTACTTCCACTATTTGTGAGAGTTTATGGTTGTTTACCCTAAACCCTATTTCAACACTTTGAAAATTCATAGTTTATTCATGTGGTGTTCAAAAAATGCATTCTTAAAAAAATCTAGAATCCCCTTTTGTCTTCCAACAAGACCCCACCAAAAGAAATTCAATGTAATAATGACGACCATGCTGAATTGCTTATTTGTGCGATTTTAGGTGTAGTTACATCATATGATAGAACTGCATTCCTATGAAGATGAGTAGAATGAGTGCAGTGTACACATAACCAGCAGTTTGCTAGTACAATAACCATCAGAGCTTATCCAAGTAGCAATCTGGTTTTTAGAACAATAAATTAATGTCACCGCAGCAGGAAAATTTGTTTTGTGTACTGCAAGACCATAGGAAAAAAAATTCCCTACTAATGTTGTGTGTGGATAGTTTGGGATGTGTAATTAATTCAACCCAGTGATGCCACATGGCTTGTTGCCATTGGTTGAGAGTTTTATAAAATTCCATGTGGGAGCTTGAATAATAATACTTTCAGCTCCTTGACCAATGTCCAAAACTATCATAATGCATGGGAAGGTCACTTTAGGTTGCACAATACTTATAATTGGTCGTTGACTCTTCAACACCAACTTGTCAAGCACTAAGAACATCGAATTAGACATTTTTGCACTTGACCAAGTGCAATGACCATACGCAAAATTATTCACTAAAAAGTGATTTTCAAAAAATTGGGTACCCCCCATATTTTCAATAACACCTTTTTTATGTTACATCATGCAATCTTTCAATTTAGCATAGGAATTTTCTACAAAAGTGCCCTAGAATTTATTTTTTTGAGTTCAACCAATTGCAAACACATGCTCATGTCATCTCAATCATTTTTTTTTATCTTTCATGTTCTAGTCTTCCAACAATGTATCCTACAATTACATTATTATTAAACCATTTTCATAGTAACATCACATGTACACCATTGATCATTACAAGTGATGAAAGATTTATTTAAAAAACCGAATCTGACATTGAAGGTTTGACAACTACCTTCATATTTCCGAAGTACAAGATCACACCAAACAAAAAGCGTTCACTCCAATATCCACAAACATTTCATAAATTAACACACACTATCTACATTCTCACACACCCTACACTACCATTGCAGGAACTGCACTACGCTTGTTCTGATACTGCTTCTTCCGGTGCCTCCAATACTTGTGCGGATGATTGTGTCAATTCCTCTCCTTCTCTTCCATCAACTGCCTCTGCTTCTTCAACCAAACTTGGTCCACCAACTTCACTCACTAAGACCGAAGTTGTGTACTGCAGCGCCCTATCCACCATAGCACTCGCCACAGGCGTTGACACTCCTTTCGATAAAGTTGGCGATAAGGTAGGACCTTCTAAGATAGAAACTTGGCGGTGGAACATGTACTGTCCTTTTTGACCGGTCCGAGTATATCGTACATGTTCTCTATCATAGAAATATCCGTCTTCTCCGGATACCAAATTCATGGAGTCGAACATGCTGAATGCAGATAACGCTGATACGGGTTCCACTGTTGCTGGTGTCCCTTCAATTTCTCTCACACCAACTCCAACATCTTCCGCTTCTACATTCTCCACATCATCAATAGTTCTTGTTGGAACATAATCAGGATCTTCTTCCATTTCCATCGAGTCCGCTCCATCCCCGCGCACTTCATCCATGGCATTGGTGTCTGCAGAACCTAGACTTCGGCCACCACTACGTAAATCACCTGAGTGCGTTCTCTCGGACTCTGTATCACCTGATGAAGCTCCCGAATCAATTGCTGTCTGCTTGCCCTTCCGCTTGTCTTGTACAGACACTTGAAATCTCGCTCGTTCCTCTGATGACTCCCTCAATGGTTGCATGACCCTTCTTGAACTACCACGTGGCTGTCTCACATTCGCTTGGGGAGCACTTTGATTAGGTGATTCGTTTGTTGCATTCAACACTTGCGAAATCCTGCGTTCGGCTGCTGTACTCACAGTATTCACCATCAACATTTTATCCCCGTACATCAACTGTAATGTGTTATACACGAATTCCGTTCGAGCCGTTGCTTCTTCCATAATTATAATTTCATTGCCCACGAATCCAGTCTCCAAAATCCCCGGCACTGCCATAGTGATGCCCAATGTCAAAAGTCCCCAATTCTGTGGCAAATACATCTGCACCATCTTCTTCAACTCCGTTGGGGTCCTCTCCAACTTATCCTCCACTCGAGGCATCACTTCTACACTCCAAGAGTCTTGAAATACCACATCCACATCGTCTACATTGCTTGGAAGGTTCTCCATGGGTCCACTCTCCTCGGGATATTGCATAATGATGACAACGTCGCCCACAGGTTGAACTCCACGCTTTCGTTCTTCACCATGATGTAGATCATGTACATATGAAGACACTGTCTGTCGCTTGAATATCCAAGAACCCTGTAATACGTGACAACCCTGTGGTAGTGCCATCCTACATTGCATTTCCTCATCGAAGTAAACGCCGGGCGGAAAAAGGAACACAGCATTCCACCGTAAAATTAAAGACATCCAACTCTGTAGTTGTAGCATAACCTTGCTGTAGTCTTCATTTGACCATTCCGCTTCCTCCCCTTCCAAACCTCCCCGTCTACAATCAAAAATCCATAAACACGGTTTCCCAAGTTCAATGTACTCATCCCTGAAGAACCCTTCTCTACACCTAATGTGTACTAATCTTTTATGGTCTTCGTGTTGGACTCCAGAGAGAGAAATTTGCCAATTCCATCGAGCATTGGATACGTCTTCCACGTCCCGACCATAGCCCGCATATCCTTTGCGACCCACTCGGATATCTACAAAGTGCTGCCGTACAAATGCTGGAATGAGTTTCTCGAAACTGCTTAACATTTGAACCGTCTTCACTACAGGCGAACACCATAAGTTCTTGGCATCAGTATCTAATGTCTTTCCCATTAGAATGAACTGTTCTCCATGCGAATCTCCGTATTTCCTTGCATCTATGGCGAAGAAATGCTGCATAGATGATGGATTTTCATCTCTTGCTTGCACCATCAAGAAACGAACTTGATTTCTAACAGCATCCTTCCGTTGCAAACGATCCACTGCATATGCTACCGTACCTTTTGGTGGCTTCGGAGAAGCAACACTATCAAAATAGTAACGTTGTGATTCTCGCTTCCCTCCTACCACATCTTTAGCAGCCATTTGCTTCACCACACGTAAATAATTCTCCGTTGAAATCCTACTCAAAGGCCTGAACCAAGTCTTCTCCATCCTCTTCCTCTTCGAACTTGCATCCACAGTGACATCAAGATTTCGTTCCCTGGCCATCTTCTTCCACCTCTGCTCCGCCTTCTTGCTAAAAAATAATTTTCCCTCCTCATAGTCTTTGCACACCTGCAAAATAGCCTTGTACGAGTCCTCATCTTCGTTCCAAGCATGGCGTGTGAAGTCAATCATTTTTTTGGACAAACTTCCTAGCGACATGTGCTTCGGTAAATCTTGGCTCCAATGTAACGCACTCGCTGCCATTGTCAAAGCCTTCACCCTAAATGCATCATCAGATCGAGTTGTTACACTTGGACTTCCACATGCTTTCCAAATGTCACGCAACTTGATTAGATTCTCGTAATGCGTTGTAAAGAACTTGCGATCGAACTCCCTTGCATTTATTCTCACTGATGCTTCAATGTAGAACTGTGGGTTGTTGTAAACCACAAACTTTGCTCTTTGTCTTTCAAATTGCGCATAGTACTCCGTATCGGACAAGTTACCTTCTGTCCTTTCTCGTTGTGCTCGTTTACATGCACCAACAATGTGTTGTCCGTCAACAGGTTCCCACACAATATTGTCTTCCAGCCATCGTTTTCTAACCGCAGCATTTGATATAGATGGATCAGCTTGGCAATGCTTCAAAAAAGCAGTTTCAAATTCATGTGCCGTACCTTCTTAACTGAAAGGAACCTCCACCATCTCCGTTTCGCCCTGCACATCCGCATTTCTATAGCGATAAGCAATGGGGCGAAGTATTACTGCACTAACTTCCTGAGCTTCTGATCCCCTTAAGCGCTCATACATTTCATTCACTCGCCATTCCATTAGCACTCTGTGATTTGTCTCCGCATTCTTCACGCTGCGAATGTTATTGATGTCCGCATTGAAGAATTCATTGTGCCCCCATATATACCCCGCTCTATATTCACTCTCCGTTGGAAATACCACAGAGGCTTTGGGAACACTTTTCATCAATGCCCGGATAGGTCTCTGCTCCAGCTCCCCCTCTGAAGAATCATCATCAGAATCTTCTTCTTCCCCATCATTTCCTTGTGGAGGACGTTCTTGTCTAGCAGCTATTTGACGACGTGTTTGAGCTGCAGTTTGCCTTGGAATCCTTCTATCCTCTGTTGGCCCCGTTTCAAAAGTGCGATGGTGTTCCTGACCTTCTGAGACCTCTTCTTGTTGAGGATGACGTTGCGGTTGAGTTCTCCCACGTCCTCTACCAGCAACCCGTCTTGTTGCAACGCCAGATCCTTGAGCCTCCCTATTGGCTAATACAACACGTGACCTATATATTCGTTTACCTGAGGCTACGCATGTCTGTCTCGACCCTGATCCAACCTCTGTGACTATTGCTGGAGCTCTAACTTCACCTTCGTTTTCAAGCTCTTGGCCAACTACTGTTGGATCTGGTATGGGGGTTCCAGATGTAGTCTGCACCAGTTGCACAGATTCCACCCCAACTTCCACCTCCACTGATGGTGGCATAATCGGGGCGCTCTCTTGTACTAATACTTCCTCATGCCTCTCAACTTCAATACCTCCCATGGGCTCAACAACAACATCGGATGGTGCTGACTGCAGACGCTGACGTGGAGTTCTTTGCCTTTCAGAGACTTCCTCCTCCTCCACAAGGCTTGCTATTCCCCCTTCAACAGCAGCTCGCTTCCGGTTTCGTTCGTTCAAAAGGACCCAACTCTCATTCACCGGAACAGCTGCATCTCGATAAACTTCATTCGTGTCTTCCGGATCTCTAGAAATAGGACGCTCATAGGCAACATCTAGATTTTCTCTTGGTACTTCTTCATGACTGCGAATCTCTCTATACCGAGTGCGTGCGACGTGCAGCTGTTGAGGGGTCATGTCCTTGAACTTCTTCACTGACGCTTCTCTGCTTACCCGTAGTTCTTCAGGCACATTCTTCCAATACTTTGCCAAAGTCTTCAATCCATGTATTGGTAACAGTACTAAGAGGAGCTCCGGTGGAATTGGAGCCATCATGAGTGACTTCTGCAATTTATATTTCTCTAGTGCCATTTCAGTATTACTCACTGATACAGTGAGTCCTCCGTCTGCAGTGCCTGTAAGGCCCTCAACAACTCCAAAAAAAGTCCCCAATGCAGCGCAGTAACGCCCCTCCTCAATTGGAAAATCCATGACCCATAATGAAGATTTCTCCATATCTTCTGCTACTATCCACCATCCATGCTCTAACCACTTCGAATTAATCTTTGGTGCCATGATGACCTACAAATAATTGAAAAACAATTGTTTCTATTTGAGGATGTTTTACAATTTCCTCACAATTATACTCAAAAATTCAAGAATTTCTCTTTCATCATACAAAATACAAAGAAAACATGCTAATGTTTTAGTACAATTCAGGGACAAAGCACAGGAACTCAAGGCCTCCAACTATACTAAATGTTCATTAAATACAAACAATAATTAATGTCCCACAATACTTAATTTTCACACCAACACAATTCATATAAGCAGATGCATTTACATTTTAAACACCTAATGTTATGTATAGGTATACAAAAATCAATTCTTCTACTATTTAAGCGAATTCAATGCATTTCTAATCTTCAACTCTGAACTTCATGTACATTTGAAAACGTTATATAACTCTTCTCAATGAAACATAACATGAATTTCCTAACTATTATCTTTCTCTATTTTTTTGTGAGAACATTTAAAGTAAATTTTTTTTCAAAAATAACAAGGTACAGTTAAATTTAACTTCAAGATAACCACCTACCAATGATTCAACTACTAAACTCCTATTACATAACTAATTTTACAACTTATAAATGTTCATTTTGAAATACTACACAGCCACCGTTGGAACACCGTGTTCAAGTCTAACAGAAGTAAATCAATACTCGAATGAACAAATGCATTCAATGTCTACTTTGTCGGTGTAAGCTATCTCAAGTGCATATAATGGACATCATTACATCACATTTGAATATTGAACTCAAAAATGATACTAAAATGAAATTAAAAAAACAACTAATTTTTACAAATAAAAAAAAAATTTGAATGCCTACAAATGCTATGTTAAATATAAAATTACATAAATTTCACGGGAAAAACTACAATGGAATAGATCTCTGCTTACATCATTTTCATGTTAATTATTCGTTTTGTAATATTCTATAAATATTAAAATTACAAAAATTTGTGTACTCATAATTCAAATTGCGTGTTACACTGATTTTTTTATAAAAAAATAGACTTGGTTGTTCATGAATCGAACTTAAACTTCCATAAAACTGATAATCCATTGAAATTTACAACAATATGAAAAAGGAATCCAGACAAAAACCTGATGCAAACGCTGCTGTTGATTTTTTATCCACGAAACCACAGTATACGCACGTTTGTGAAGCTCCCTCTCTATGTTGTTGCGCCACAACTTTTGTTCCTCTCTGCAATAAAACCCACATACAAAACTAATGTCAACATCTTCAGCAATGCATCACTCATGAACGTTTATCTAATTTGTTAACTGTGTTTTACTTCCCGTTTACATGCAGAAGAGCTACTTGAAATTGTCAAATTCTCCATTTCCTTATTGTTGCATAATATTATTTTAGAGAACGTGCCAACTTTAATTTTCAGTAAACTAAAAGAAACTTTAAAAAAAAACAATAACATCAATAACAATTTGAATAACTTTGCAAAATGAATGTGGAAAACACCGTTTTCAAAAAAAAAATATAAAAATGTTCCCATTCCTAAATGCTACTCTCAAAGCACTCATGCATATTATGTTCATGTTCTCTAAATGAAGGAACACACATATTTCATAATACATATATTATTGCAATGGCATTAGTCATTCACGCTCATGCATGTATTTTATTACACTACATGAAGAAATAATCATTACAATTTACAAAGCCATATACATAATTATAGGTATTCGTATATACTTTAAATTATTTTGAACGCAAACGAACACTTTGATAGTAGGACAAGCAACATTCTTAGTTCATACAGTAAACTTCAAAGTCTTCTCGTGGACACTTTTAGTGCAAGCCAATACATAACTACATGAACAAAGTATTAGACATTTCGATCAGCAGTTTCACTATTATCTGAAATCTCTATATAGATTGATGTTGAAAAAGTGCCTATGCATTTTAAGTCAAGTATATAGAGGTGGCAACCAATTCACAATGAATTCTTAAAATAAAATCGACTAAAGAAGCAATGAGATCCTTTTTTTAAATTACTATTGTAATGCAGAACATCAAGACATTAACAATTTACAATTCCACAAATTTTCATATCTAATGTGTGCATAAGAGCTAATAGGAGCCACGCAAGCCACTTGCTTGGATCCTTTTGGAGTTCCTTTTGCAATTTTAATGGAATGTTTTATTCAAAAACTTCATCAATTTCATCAAAATTAGTTCTAAAAATTATTTAGAGTTGTCAACAATGACAAATTCTATTCAAAATATCATTACTTTCAATGGAGAAGTTCCTAAATCCTATATTTTGAAATTCAACAAAGGAATAAAAAGCACTGGTTACATGTGCTTTTTTGAACTTCATTAAGATGACATGATTACCTCCTAAACTATACAATGCTCATACATGACACTATAACATTTATGATTAACAGAGCATGTTTTTTTTAGGACAAATCTAAGGCAATTTGAACTCTTCTATCAATAACGGTCCCTAAAAAGGATTGCTTACGACAAAATTGGCTCCTATTACCTTGTTCGGATCCTACTGTCCTTCGACAAAGTTCCTTTCAAATGACATTATCTTTGAGTGAACAAACAGTAAATTCATTTACACTATTTCCTGCTTATTAATAAAAATTTATGAAATTGTAGATTCAAAATAATTTGAACCACATTGAATGTGTGCCGTTCAATAGTGCTTAAAGGGGTAATTATTTTTTAAAGCGAACCAACTTTTCTAAAGGATTTCATGTCAACAAGAGCAACAATGCTTCTACTTTAGGTTTTACGTGTGTGCATTCAAGACTATTATAGGATAAAAAGATTTCCAATTCTTGATGCTCATGCTCTGATATAGTTTTCTTCAATCAATCATTGCAACCTTGTATGGAACAATTATAGAGACCTATTGCCTATAACTTCCACAAATCATAATAAAATGAATTTCTCAATTCAAAAATGGATTACAATGGCTCCTTCATTGTTGTTCATTCATCTTTATAATAAGAAAACTAACATGTAATTCCCGTCTACAAATTTCTCTAGGTAGGTGCTACTTTGCTAAGTTCCTTGTTTCAAGGATCTTCTACGATAAAGAAACATAAATCACAATATAAACTCTATATAAAAATATGTATTAGAACAACAAACGCACAAGTGAAGACAACATTGTATACATACTCTTTCAAACACACAATGAAATTGGCTAAAAAAACAACAACTTCATTGATGTACTTCTTATATTGAAATTAATTTTTGAATTAACGGGGCAATTAAATAGAAGTACTGTAAGAGGAACTTAGCAATTAAAAATTAAAAAAAAATGGCAAACCAAAATAAAAGCAATATTTGCAAAATAACCCAACCATAAAATATAGAAGACAAGTGCATGTGAGAAAGATATAACTCACATGTTAGTCTATTGTCCAGTGTTGAGAACCTGTATTATTCTTGTTCCGCAAGAAAATCCTTCAGTAATTCAATTCGACAATCACTTCTTGCATGCTCCCTCCACTCTTTCTGCATCCAAATGCATAAAGATTTTACATTAATTTTCAAATTCATTTCTTGCAATATACATAAGGTATTATGCTCTAAAAACAATCATGTTCTAAAAGCGATCATGACACATAGATAAATTTTGCTTTCTTCAATGTACGAACTATGTACATTTCAGAAGGTGGTCGCTTTTCGAAACCACTCTTTTTGAACTTCAAAAATTCATAACTAATGCTACAAAGGTCTGAAAAATATGAAACGACTTGGGTTAGATGCCAATTCCATTTTTTTGCCTATATCAATTTAATGAAAATTGTTTCAATAAATTTAACTTCCCTGAAAAGGCGATCTGCTCTTAAATGATCGCTTGAAAAGCATACTACCTGACACTAGAATTTCGGCGTTTGGAATGAAGGTCGAAATGTTTAAACGAATCGCCTGTTGCGGGAAATATCTGTCTGGGTACGGTATCCACTTCAAACGAGGTTTCTAAACTATAACGTCTTCAAATTGTGCTCCAGATTTTCAAAGAATACAAGAACTGTCGGTCTGCAATTCGAGCACACTTTCCAAATATTAAAGTGATTATTTCCAGTCTCCAGTGTTAACTTTCATGAATGCTGGATCGTTCTGTGAGTACAACTTGTCCCCACAATGGGCTGCTGGAGTGTCGATCTCTTTTTCGGAATCACGCAATATTTTTCAAATTCGGCAAGTAGAATTTGCCATTTCATGTACTTACGTTCTGTTGACGTGCCGAATTGTGTAGTCGCTGTTGCAGAAATGTTGTGCAGATGAAGCTCTCAATGTTTGTCTTAAACGGTAAACCCTCTTTGTGTTTCTGGCTCCAGGCAGTTGTACAGAACACCAGAACGACGACGGGGGTCCAGCATTCACAGCTTCGGCAAACAGAAAGATGCACTAGATAAGTATCGACAGAGTCCAGCCACGCAGAAAATTGATGCTCCTAGAGGTTCTTTCTATTAAAGATCGGAAGCTCAACACTCCAGAATTGTTACTCGTGCTCTTCAAGGTGGGTAAATTTACAACACGCAAACCTGCCTTTCTGCGATTCCTAATTCACGAGACTCCTCTGCAAGCATGGAACAATGCATTTCTAGGATTCTGTTTGACTTGACTAGCCTCCTCTGTAAGCATGCAAGGTACTCACCGAGACAGGTGCGGCACAGGTGGTTGCAGAATTCGGCGGTGCAGGTGCGACACAAACTCGGCGATGCAAATTCCACGACGGAAATTCGGAGACGCAGGTGCGGCAATGCAGGTGCGGCGGTTGAATTTCGGCACAGGAAGAATTTGATTTCCGCAGCGAGAGAAGCTGTGTACTAACGGTGATTTCCAACCTGCGCCAAACAGAAACTGAAGTTAATAACTGATAAACGGCAAGAGCAGTGGACCACACAGGACGGCTTCCGAAACTCGAGCCGCAAAGGTAAGATTCCTCCGCACATTTTATTGCAAATCTAGTAGGAGCATAAAAATGATCTGGTATTGGAAATTAAATCAAAAATGTAATTTGAACAGTGTTTTTTGATCGGACCCTCCGCGCGCGCGGAGGGTTCGATAAAAACACTGTTCGTGTATGAACAATGTCTACGTACTTGCCACCGGAGGACCGTCTTCGAGCACAATTCAGATCGTGGAAGACTGGTCGCACTTCCGCTTTCGCCTCCAACTTCAAGCTCCGGTAACTCCACTTCGGCGATGCGCTTCTAGCACAATCCAGTTTGGCGAAGGCTGTTCTCACTTCCGTTTGCGCCTTCAACTAATTCGCCTGCAACTTCGAGTTCCGGTACCTCACTTCGGCGATGCAAAACTGCAAGTGAACCACACGATTAGAAGTACAGCAGATTAGAAGTACAGCGGGGACGAGTACAGCGGGGACGAGTACAGCAGGGACGCGTGGTTGGAAGAGCGTTACTTAGGGTATGACTGACGACGAAGGAAGCTCCTTTTCTCCGAATTCCATGTCAAACATCGACGGCACAGGTGGTCGAGCGGCATCCTACGATTTGACAGGATCGCTGCGCATGTAGGCAGTTTCGTGGCAACGGCCTAACATCGGTGCCCTGAAGACGAGAAGCATTGTATTCACGGCATCTAAAGCACTGGATAATCTACACCGAAACCTGTAGAATGTTGAATTTGACTTCGTACCTAGGACCGGGTAAACAGCATCGTTTTCCATTTCCAGTGTGCAAAACTGCGCTAGTTACTGCGTCGTACCTGCGTCGTATATTTTGCGAGCGTTTCTTAATATCTGTGACATAGATTGATTATCGTGCACACTTCGTATCGGCTCCACTTTGAATTTTGCTCACATTGCACGAGAATGTCAAGTTTCCACTCAGATGACGGAATGGCTGCGATGCAACAGCTGGTTGTGTCTACAGTGAAAATACTAGCTACAAATATCTTGATATATGTGGAACAAAAACACATGGACATAAAGGACGGATCTATCATTCTGTTGCCATGACTTCGATTAGTGTATCAGAATTTAGAGCTCGGCTGCTACTATTAGACTAAGTATAGTTACAATTAAATGATAAGATTTTTTTCATTGGGTCAAATTGGAAAATAAAAAGGATTCTAATATAATTTATAATGTATTATTTATACAATAAATAAATAAATTATGAACTTTCAAAAAGCTAGTGATTCTGTGATTGGTGTGCCATAAATTAATGCAAAGAAATTTTTCTAAAACCTTATACATCCTCAAATTTAATGTCTAATAGTGCGTATTGTCATGAAACTTCCTTGCATGCCAGCCGGCCAGTGAGACATCGCCACAACTCTTTTATGTTTCAGAAATAGCCAGGTGTGACATCCTTTTAACTCATTGTATGTTAACCTTAATGAATGTCTGGCACACAGATGTTGCAAGTTGACAAGAAGCAATTCGCGAATGCTGTATGACCTCGTGATTCAGGATTAACTGAATTTGGGAAGGTCTCTTCAATCCAAAGGAAGATTATGCCAAAGAGGTCTAAAGAATTTTGAATTTGGTAAGCCTAAACTCAATCCAACCGAGTGCTATTTGTCCTTTTGCAAGTCTCAATGAGACACTAGGGCTTTCTGTAGATCTTTGTATTCAAGTGTTTGTCATTGACTGTTTGCCAGTAATATTTAATTCGCTATAAATATGGAGTAGTTACATTTATTTGATTTCTTCATGAACTTGCATGACCTAGACAAGTAGGAAAATTTGGGATCCATGACGAGTTTGCTTAAGCACTTGCACTTGAAAAGCTCAAATTGAAGAAGATTTTAAAAGATTTCGTACATAGGCATTACTTCTGAGCTTGCAGTGTCTGAAAAAGTCTAGAGGGATGTCCACAGTTGTAACTTCCTCTGGATCGGAAAGAATGAGGCCCACCCAACACTCCTAAAATTCTGTTTGATAGAGCACTTGATGGTGCACTCTTAAGTCTTTGTAACTGAAGGTTGAGGGACGTTGTTCGTACATTTTGACGATTATGAGATACAAAAACTAATTCAAAAAATGAAGATAATTTAGGCAGTGTCAGAAGTTTGTACATAACATTCATGAGTAGTGAGAGCAATTGCCTTGCCTCTGACGGAATGATGTGGTATATTCCACATCATTCCATCTAAAGGATGAAATGGTGTGGGTTATTCCACACCCCACATTAGCTAATAAGCCACACGTCAATAATGTCATACTTCTGCTCAATGCCAAAGTCATGACTGTAGAATCGGGTTAATGGGAAAATTAACACTGTCAATTTAAACAGTGCACACAAAAATAGCTTTAAACAAATGACAATCAATTCATTGAGATCAATAATTTCAATGTTTGAATTGCTTGACATTGCTTTGTAAGCCAATCATGTTTTGTGTCTAGGAATTACAAGACAATTCTTTATGCATAGTTGGGGTGGTAGGAGGTAGAAAAACCTATGTGGGATGTGTAATTTAGAGTTTGTAATTTCTCAACCGTTCATAGATAAGTGTAAAGTAGGAATTGTGTTAAAACAATAATTTCAGACCTCTTTTAGACATAGTAAAATAATTTTTTCCAAAATACTGTGATCTAAAATAAGTTGTAGAATCAAGTTAAATTTAATCTCCGAAAATCAGTTTGAGATTTTAATCTTCCACTCAAAAGTTATAGACACATTTCATAGAGGGGTATGAATTTTTTTTTTCGTTTTCATACATCCTCTCTGAAATTTGTCCATAACTTTTGAGTGGAAGATCTAAATGTAAAATGCATTTTCGGAGATGAAACTTAGCTTCATTCCCAACCTTTTTTTAGTTCAAATTTTTTTTGAAAAAAGGTATTCCACTACGCATAAATGAGGTCTGGAATTATAATTTGAATAGAATTCCTATTTTAGACTTAACTATGAGTGGTTGAAAAATTACAAACTGTAAATTACATATCCCGCATGCGTAGTTCTATCTCCTACCATCCCAAGTGTACCTAAAGAGCTTCTCTTTTCTACTAAAAAAAAAAAATAAGTTGTTGATGGCAAATGGTTAAATTTCATTGGTATAAAACTCAATGAATTCTTTGGGTTTTGACAGACCATTTATCTTTATAATTATTTGTTTGTATATTTTGTCATAGAATTAGCCAAAAAATTAGATCGCACCATGAATGTACTGTCATTGTCTTGGTCATGAATTTTACATTAATAATATGTCGATGCATTTCGTGGATGAAAACTTCAGAGAGGCAAAGGCAGCCTCTCTGAAGGCCTTTTAATGTTTTGGAAGGGAGAGTTGTTGCGTCAGCCATTTTTTATTTAGACCCCTTTATTTTATCATGTTCATTGGTATTTTTTCACCCCTCAAGCTAGTTTGCGGACTGTAATTGCAAATATGAATTCAAAATTTCAAAATTATATGATACGTTTCAAATAAAAAAATTATAATGATTGCCTTTGTGGGGCAATAAGGGGCTCAATTATTTTTTTCATTTTAAAGATTGAATTAAATGTAATCCATCTTTGTAAGAATATTATCCATCCTCTGTGTTCTTTTCAAGTAGAGTTCGTTAAAGTATTCACCCTAAACCCAAAAATGTATTTGGTAATGTCCTACGTTAAGATAGTGAGTTTTTCGAATGCCGATATAGGAGTTGTTATCATCTTTAGAGAAGGTAATGAAAATGGAATGAATTTTTAATATTTTTTGTAGAAAATAAACAGAAAGAAGTATGCAAACCATATAATGGAGTTCCTATTTTTTTCCGACATTTGTGGAATTCGTTACAAATTTGTAAAGAGGAAACGTAATGGTTAGTGTAATTCAACAATTTCATAAATGTACAGCATTGATACATTGAAGTAAGGTAAATTTATGTGTGCGCAATATTGATATGTGTTGGCTACTGTGTTAAAGAACACAATACCCTACAGTGCTTTAATTTTAATGAGACTATGAACGAATTGAATACCTTTTTGCGATACATGAAAAACGTTGAAACAATTTGAACTCAATATACATAGTACAAAAAATAGAATTGACAATGACTTGCAATCATGGACTTTGATACAAAGTTTTGAAGTAGGCACGTTGTTGTCAAAGAAATAGTACATGTTTTGAAATGTTCCTCACTTGCACATTGAGGAAAGCAAAATGTACGTATATAGAATAGTTAAGCCATTTCAGGACATTGAGTGTACATATTGAACAATTAGTCAAATGAACTCTATCCTAAACCTGAAAATATCCATTTTTTCATCCAACACTTCTTCCTTAAGGTTTTAAAAAATATATATATTTGTTGGGTACAGAATATGACAAATGTACTTTTCAAGTACTATTTAATTTGAATGGTATCAATAAATCCGACATCATAAAGGAACATTTTGAAATCAAAAAGACGCCTTCAAGAACCACTTGATTTAACCCTAGTAGTCCCCAAATTCGTAGAGGGATTTCTGGGATTTTGGACAAGTCCAAGTGATCTAAGTTGTAGGCTTAATTTTTTAGAACTGTTTCTAGAGGTAGGAAATAAGAATTGTTATATGTGAATATCATATATGAATTTAAAATTAGGCTTCGGAGCAGGAGTTATAGCACTGTGAGTTCAACAAGGAACTTATTTGACATGCCAAAAACATTAACAAGAACACTAGAGAAACCCCGTGGTCTTTTTTTACATATAAAAAACGGACTTCAAATTTATTGTACATCAAACATAACATTAGGATGCTAGTGTTGACATCAAAACTAGCATCCTAATGTTATGTTCGATGTCATCAAAATTTGAAGTTCGGTTTTTATACTAAAAAAAAAACACGGGGTTCTTGTAGTGGAAGTTCAATTTTATGTATTTTTAAATTTTTGACTGAAATATTATATAGTTGTGTGTATTTGATGCTTCAACGTAGTTTTTTTGAACTAATGCTTATGAAGTTTCAAATAGTCATATTTCTTGGGGGAACCAATTATATTATAGGAAAATTAACGTATAGAATTCAATTTTGTATGCAGTCTTCAATTTTTGTCTCCAATTTTTTGTAAAGGTTCAATATGTTTGCTTGAAAGACATCATCATTGAGGTTCTTGTTTTTGAATTCCATCTCAGAGCTATTAATGGTTCAGTTATTCCTTCAATAATGAATCTTGTAGTACTGAACTATTTCTTCATAAGTTGAAATTGAATGTTTAGTTCTTTGTTTTTTTGTCAGACATTGTCAAAATCGTTTTTAATTTTTACTTGTACAAAGAATTGAAAATAGTAGCTGCACTTATTTTTGGTATTTGCAATTAACTGTATTGATGTAATGATTGCACACATGTGTTCAACATTTTCCAAACATGTGAGTATGCATTTAGGCTTTTCATTCTTTAGCTAAATGGTACTATGTCTGTGGAACGCTTGAACTTTCAATTTCATTTGTTATAGAAACCCGTTTGAGAAGAGGATGAAGTGAAAGACATGTAGTGAAAATGGGATAGATAGTTCATATAAAGAATTTGATAAGTGTACTTTCGAAAGTAATAGAGGTATATAATGTTTACGGCTTACCATGTGAACACTGCAAAGGTATCCTGATTTGTAGTTTCCTTGTCTAATTTTTTTTGGTGTGAACAAGAATTTATTTTTTATTTTTTAAACACAGTATATTGACACAATGAAATGTCATTGGATTGTTGCGCATTTAAGGTAATGTTAGAGTGAAGAATTGATGGAGGCCCTGTTATTTTGGTTTTTAAGATTGTTGATGTTTTCTAATCATTTAAAGGAAAGAAGAGAACATCTAAAATATTTATTACGTCCATTGGTGTACTGTGCAGAGGACCTTGTTTTCCGAAGAAAGTGTATTCACAAAGTTATGCATGAAGTACGATACAAGTGAAGAAGCAGTGATTGAAAGAAATGGCTGGAGAAGCATTTGGAAGTCCAGTGGTATTCAATGCAGTAGGGACAACTGTGGTTGCCACAGAGCGAAGAACCGTAGGGGAAAGATTGGCGCGTGTTGTGAGGGGAAGACTATTTCAAGAGGAAGACAGTGCACATGTTGTTAGAGAACCTCAATGTACAAATGGCACAGTTAAACTTATTGGGGACGATGGTCAAGTTGTGGCATTCGGCATGGTGGATTCGAGCTTCACCTGTGGTGATGAACTCCACACAGTGAAATTACGTCCTTTTGAAATTGCGATTCATATTACACACGTGGTGCGAAGAACAGAGTAGGTTGGTGAATTGGTAGGGAAGTATATGGAAGATTGTGTTGAGAAAGTCATACGTTGGCGTCGTGCTTTTGTTCGTTGGCCACATCCCTCAGAAGTGAGAACAACAACCACTACTTCAAGAGAAGGAAATAATTTTTCTTTTCCAGTAGTCAATGCACCTCAATTTGATTTTCATGACATAGAGGACACCCCGAGTACTTCACAAGTGACACCGTCAAGTACTGATGGAAGAAACGCATCTCAGAGAAGTTCTCCTCAAACGCAAGGTTCTGAAGGGAGCACTGCAGTTTTCAATAGAGGAGGAGGATTAGCACAGCATGCACAGAGGAGGAAGTATTCAATGGAAAATCGAAGGGCTACGTTGAGAAGTCCCAGAGAAAGAGGTGAGTCAGCAAGTCAAAAAGTGACTCTAGAAAGTGTATTGTGTGCAAAGGAAAAAGGAGCATGCAAACGGAATTGTTTGAGTGAAGTGGATGCCAAATATATATTGGATCAACGCTACATGGCCTGGGGACAGAAGTACGAAGCGCGGGCTACTTGGATGATGCAAATGCTGAATGCCTTCTATACTCGGACGGAGGGTCCGAGAAGAGACAAATATGTGACGAAGCTAGATGGTGCAGTCGTTTGTAATGCATGTTACGCTGTTGCGTTGGGTTATTCTCAGAGGCGTTTGAAACAATTGAAGACAGCACACGCTGTATATAGGAGAGTGGCAGCAGTTCATGGAAATACGTGTAAAGGAAGGAAGAGTGCTAGAATGTCAGCAGCTAGAGAAAGCCTTGACGTTTTCGTGAATGAAGCTGGATGTCAACAACCGCATCGATTGGTACGCAGAAAATCAGACAATGTTGTGTTATCGCTGATTCTTTTGCCAATGAATACGAGCAGACTAGATGTTTTTCGATATGTGAATGAAGAAGTGAAGAAACTAGTGGATGGATTGGAATTGTCAATGAGCTCGTTCAATCGACTTTGGCGGAAAGAGTTTCCGCACGTGCAAATTCCACCTTTCTCTAGGTTTTCCAAGTGCTATCACTGTTGGGAGTACAAGTGTGGAATGGAGTCCACGACAAATGCAGTAGCTAAGGTGAAGATAAAAGAGTTGTACGTGCTGCACATCCGATTTCAGATGGAGGAGAGGCGAGATTATTGGATATTCAAGAGATCTGCTATGATCACTCCGGATTTTTTTATGTGCTTGATTGTGGATGGTATGGATCAAAATACGACCATGATACCGAAGATGAGGCAGACCGTCAAGAACATTGAATCTCGATTTGTGAAGACTCATCTGTGTGGTGTTCTTGTGCATGGTATAGGCTTGTATGCAGATGTGTGGATAGATGCCCACCACAAGCATGATAGCAATCAAGTCATCACATCAGTGATGAACGTAGTATGCGATGTGAAGCGAAGGAAGGGAAGTTTGCCACCAACGTTGAGGATTTAAGCGGATAACACCACAAGGGAAAACAAGAACATTTACATGTTCGCCATGTGCGCTGCACTTGTTGGGTTGGGTTTCTTCAAGGAAGTGCATCTTTGTTTTTTGATAGTGGGCCATACGCACGAGGACATCGATCAGAGATTCAGTGTCATTTCCAATGTATTGAAGAGGAAAGATATAGACACATTGGAGGAGATGTTGCAGCTAGTGGAGAAAGGGACATCATATACGGAGGCTTTCGTGAGTGCTCGCAAGCTAGAGCACATCCGCGATTGGAAGACATTTATCACCCCTCATTTGCTACGAGGAGGAGAACAATTGACAGGCATAACATTTCCACACCATATGAGGTTTTACGTGGAAAATGGTTTGGTACGTGTGCAACACAAACATTTCTGTTCAGATGAATGGGGACCAGCAGGTGGACATTCATGTTTGAATTCACTGCCCAACGTAGTAGAGAAACCGGAGCTTGCGGAAATTTTTGGCGCTGATCAGAGGGAATTGAAAGCACTGGACGAGTTCATTGCATACAAGGAGAAGATGGTGTTGAGAGGTAACAACCGGATCAGGGACATGGAAGTAGTGGATGAAACAAATACATTCAAAGAGTACTTGGAGGATTTTCCACGACAAAGTAGAGAAGGCTTTCGCGATTTACCGTTTTGGCCGAGTGATGTTGAGAATCGAAATGAGGATGGTGCTACTGCATCGAATGTGGAGGAAGTAGATGCTATTTCAAGTGGAACACATGATGCAGAGGGAACGGAATTGGGGAGTGCAGCCGTGGATGTTATTATGGCAACAATGCCGAATCCTGAGAGGAGGGGTTACTTTGGACCCCGCAGAGACAGACCCCCTCCACAGAATGCATCACGGAGAGTGACTGGGGGGAGGAGGAGAGGCAGAAGAAATGAAGTATTAGCAGAAGTAATACCAGATGCAGACGAAGATGCTTTTCCACCGTTCAATCCGGAGCACGACATTGTTCTGGGCCAATATGTAGCTCTTACAGTAGAGCGAACAGAAGTGAGAGAGGGGGTACCTTTTTTCATTGGGAAGGTGCTTGAATTTGGACAAAGGACGTGGGCATCGAAGATGAAGATTTTATGGTATCGGCCTACAATGACCCCTGGACCAGAAGTGGAAGCAGACACTAATAGAGTGAGGTACCGGAACTGCATGGAATCTACATGGGAACCGTCTGGTGAGAGATTTGCCTGGATTGAGAAGGAAGCTGCTATATATTCTTGGGTGAATGTTCCGCGTCGGGAGAGAGGTGGCCACATTGTAGGTTCAACCATTACCATGTATGGTGTGCAAACAGAAGGCACAGTGGTCATTCCAGTTGAAGCTAAACCACACCTGATAGAGTACCTAGCGAGGCAGATGGAGGACCTAGATGACGAACGCTTGCAAAATGATTTGAATATGTATTAGTGACGTATTGTACTATGTAGTGTGATTTTGACCTACAAGTAGTGGGCTTTCACATGTACTGCACTATAGAACACAGAGTAGCATAAAGTTGAAAGACTATGGACATAAACGTGTACAAGGTTTTTATGAAGTAATTATAAAGTAAGCAACATTTGACAGCTTTGCACTAGGTTGTTTTTCCAAAATAAAAAATCATCATTTTCATTGGCCTTCCCCCCCCCAACAATTGAAAATGACTATTTTGCTATCGTACGAGCCAAGTGCAATGTTGCACCCCTCAAGTGCAAGAATGTCTAATTCGGTGTTTAAGGTAGAAACATCCAATAGCGTCTTTGTACCTAGTCTTTGTTCCTAGATGGACATTAAACCGTCCCTATACTTCCATTGAATGGTCTTTGACATGTGTCATAAAGTTTTCTCCTCTCTTCACTATGATTGGATAAGTGCTGAATTTGTCAAAATTCAGATTTAGGTCCACCTACAAGATGGTTCCAGTGGTCTAGGGGATTGCAACTTTGAAAATTTGTAGAAAATACATGTCAAGTCTGAAAAATCTACCTTTTTTGAAAATTCATGATTTTCTCGTGCTAATGCCACAAAAATATTAATTTTTTGAAATGGTGCCTCCAAGTATGCTGAATTTCTTATTTTCATGGTTTTGGGTGCTTCTACAGTAGTTGGAAGAGAAGAAGCCGGTATACTTGTAAGCCATATTTGCAATCACTTCATTTTGTGTCACTCCTATGCCCTTGAATCACTAAACTATGAAAAATCAATGTTTCACATTACACTAGGCTACAACAAAACATTTCTATGTAATTGACTTATGCCTCTTGGCCCTCATTTAGTACATAATTCATAGATTTTCTTCCTTATAATACCGTTCGTATAGGTTAGATTTGGAAATAAGTAGGGAAATTTAGATCGTGTCTAAAATTTTAAGAATTGTTCAACTATTTTCTGAATATTTGAAAAAAAATTCATTGTTGCTAATTATAAATATCCAAAAATTATTCTTGAATTTTTTTAGAAAAAGGAACACATTTGCACATGAATAGAAAAAATCAATCCCAAATTGGGAGTGTTGGAAAAGTTGGAAGAGCAAAGTGCCGAAAGCCAAGAAAAGCAAATCAAGTTGCCGAACTGTCCAAATTCCAAAATTAAACTAATTCAGCACCAAGGTGCCAAAATTGATATGAGCATACAATATCCTCAATGCAACTTACAACACTCATTTATCCTATTTGGCATTTTTAAATATTAAGTGTAATAAGTGTCAAGTATAAAAGTAGAATAAATAAAATAATAGGTGGCTTAAGTGGATATTGGAGTGGGGTTTTGAAAGTTTAAGATTTCAATATTCTCTACATTTTTGTAAATAGACAACAAATAAATAAGAAATAATTACTACAAAAAAAATTATAAAATAAAAAAAATTATGATTGGTATTGGTTTGATATCCATTATTGATGAGCCTCTCTAGAGACTTCTAGAATATCAAAGCTTCAATTCAACTTCTTTTTTTCATCCTTGAAGAACATTCAGGGGAGGGCATTTGCAAAAAAGTAGAAAACCACGTGGATCCAACCTATTTGGTGCATTTTAATCCTTAATCATAATAATTATATTTTCTTATAAATACTATAGGATCCACAAAAATCATACTGTTTAGAGTATTTTTGGAATATCTTTGGAATATTTTAGAAACATTATATCTTAGGGACATTACTCAGTACTATAAAATACACCTTGGATGCATGTATGTATGTATGTATGAGATTTATGTGTTTGTAATCCCACAAGGAATATGTATCAAAACTAATATTCAATTCTTAATCATGAGTGTTATTCCATATTTTGCATGTATTTTAAATACAAGTTCAATCCATATTTTAAACTCAAAAGTTCCAATTCTTTACTCAATCTATTTTGTCAATAACTAATCTCAAAGTATATTTTTTTAAAGTATAGAACAAGATTCCATCGCAAATGTAAAGAAGCTCAAGACTTTTTTTGTTATAGTAATTAATCTAGTATAACCAATCAAGCATTACAACAAATAACAAAAGATTAAAGGTCGGTGATTTCAAGTCATTTTATTAAGTATTAAAAGGTATACTTGGAGGGGAATGGGACATTATTAATAGTCTTAATAATATACATGTGTCCAAAGATAGGGCTCTCTAAAAAACGGGAACAAAATTTTTTAATCTTTTTACTTCAAATATAGGGTGTGGTTTGTGGCATTTAAAGGGGTGTAACTAATATAAGGGCCCAATTTTATATAGTGATTAGATTGAACATAGGATGCCATATAAAAAAATATAGACCTAATAGCACATTAGTGTGACATTAAGAGACTTCAAAAAAATATGACAAAACATTGGTGCAACAATTGTAAATGGATAATTTAGAGTCCATGACCATTATGTGACAAGCTTTGTATGTATAGGAAGTTTCATTCACATCGGTAAAAAAATTATTTATTAAAGACACAAACTTGCACTTAATTTTTTGGATTATCCTACATCTCAATTTTGAGCTTTGAATTATTGCATACAAGTATATTGAGTACAAGTCTAACACACCTCTGCTTTCCTAGTTTAGGGTTGGAATATGCTTTGCGGTTTCCATGGTACCATATAAACAAAGTAAAGTTGTGAGGCACATCGTCTTCTTGTGGGAAATTTAGCAAGGTGGTGTGCTAGTTGGAAGATTATTGTTGTAATTTCAAGGCATGCCTTGAGGATGTAAAATGCTTTGGGTAAAAGTTTGACTTGTGAATTTAGAGGAGTAGTGCAAAATCAAGAGTATAATGGAAATTGTAGTTCATGCTAGTTGGATCATGATGTAGCTATGTGTAGGTACTAGTTCAAAAACCATGTCAATTTTTTTGTTTTGTTTTCTCCCCCAAATGTAACGGCAATATGGAAAGACACAAAGTGTCTATGAACCACAAATGAATGTTTTCTATACAAGAAAGTAAGACTTGTTTCCATGAACCCTTACTGTTGTTTAATTTGCATAATGTACTTATTGTATTCAAGTACAAAAATGGTTTGTTGTTGCTTGCTAAGTGTGTCTAAACCACACAAACTTGTGATTGTAACTGTGAATGTTTTAGATTTGAGAGGTCTACCTTGTTGCAACTTTTGCCAAATAATTGTGTTTTCTCTTCTAATGAATGCTTATAAATATTTTTTTCTTGAATGTCTCAAGTCGGTCAATGTAATTGTAGTAGTATTTCATTTTTGTAAATGTGTCTGGTAGGTCTTTCTAATTGCATTATGGCCTTGTTGTATTCATCTTGCCATTTTTTAGTCCTCTTTTTTGAACATAGCTTTCAAAATATTGTGCGTGTTTAATGTGATGTTTGAATTTTTTGGTCATTTGTTGAAAATTTGGAATACTAAAACTGTTAACTAATTCTCTTAAACAAACATAATTTAAACAATCAATAATCCTACATATAATTCTTAGTATTAGAAATTCAGATAACAATAGGGTACCTTAAAATCATGAAAGGAAAAATAATACTCCCTGTAAAATACCCTTTGGATGTACATATATTTGAAATTTAAAAGGTAGTGCCCTCCATATATTGAGTTGCATTGTAAAGGCATTTAGGCCTTTTGTCAAAATTCATCAAAGGTTACAATAACATTTTTCCAATTCTAGAAGAGTAGATTTAATTATGATGTCCATCAAAAGATAAACAAAATCTTATTTACGTGATATGTGAAAAAATTGTTATGGAACTTTATATTGGTTCATTTCATATTGTTATAATGTGTCAAGGGTATAATATCTTAATATCATGTTTATAATTTGAATCAACAAGATATGCAACTAAGGCTGAAATAGCAAAATTAATCACTACTAAAATTCTAAAATTGGCTTTATTTTACCCCCAAAATGTCCAAAATGGTTGTTTCTAGTGCAATCAACCCAAATCCAAAACATTGCCAAATCTTTGAGATTTAACTATAGGATCTTATTTCCAATTCATATATAGTGTTTTCAAAGGATGTAGAGAGAAAAAAACAAATAAACTAGGTATGATTTATATATAAGCATTTTATTAAATAATCAAATTTTCAAGCATGCCTCAAGCATGCATTTCTACCATGATTCATAATTTGATAATTTCAAATGAGATAGAATAAAAGACCAATTTAACTAATTTTGGACAAATTTGTAGTCCAAAATTAATATTGCATATGTAGTTGAATGATGAAAATATCACATACATATAGTCCAAATATGAACTTTTGAGTTAAAATGGATCAAAATCATCATTTTGGATCAAATACAATTTAAAATAAATAAATAATAGATGAGTATTGGTTGCCAACCAATACATTTTCATTTATAGAGAATGTTTATAATTAGCAAAAAAGTCCAAAATTAGTTAAATTATTGTTATAATGTTAGTATCCAATGTTTTTGTATTTGTGAATCTATAACCATATTTGTACATCCATACTTGTGTATATATAAATTTATATTTGTATATCCATATATGCATATTTGTATCTATATCTATATAGATGTGTATCCATGTGTTCTACGGGACATGGTAGGCATCTTTTACATTAACCTCTAAAGTTCCTTGACTATGTTTTCACCAAAAATGTTCCAAAAAATGTCATTTCTAGTATAAGTACCAAATTTTAGAAAAAACAAACATTTTTGGACTCTTATAACCACATGACCTTATGATACACTGGTTTGAAAAGACATGAAATTTTTTTTAGAAGTTTCCACCAAGTAGATTGCAAGAAATTAACGTTCAAATTGACAGATATCCCTTTTTTGACCTTGCAAACAAAATAGGCAACTGCACACCACAAGGCCACATTTGTATGAAAAAATGTCCATGTTGGTAGTGCTTCTTTGGATTCATTATTCAAGGCAAGTTGGCTATATGGTTGAAACTTTTTAGATCATTTGGAATTGTACAACATATAGGAAAAAAATAGTAAGTAGAAAAAAATAGAGATGATTCAAAATACTACTCTGGAGTAAATTGTTAAGAATTTAGTTATGGAATTGAAAAATGTCAATCTTAACGGTTTTAATGTTATAATAAACAATCTACATTCTATGATTTTATTTTTTTCAAAAAATATTAAAAATTGAGTTAAAATAAAGGACTTCAAAGTTTATTTTATAGTGGAGAATCCGTAAATGCCCACAAACTAAAACTCCTCATAACTTTCATCTCATTGGTAAAAATGGAATTATTCAAAGCTCTCCATATATATATAAATCTAAAAACCAATTTCAAATTTTTATTTCTTAAGAATGTGATTATTTTTTATCTGCCTAGATTGCCTAGTCGAGAAAAAAACCTACATACTATAAAATAAATTTGTTAACCATGTAGTCAAAACTTAAGAAAATTTTGGGGCCTTAAAGAAAACCCTCATCCACATGTTGTGTGAAAATTTCAAAGAAAAGAAAAATTTCATTTGTAGCAGGTTGCCCAAAATCACTATATTGCCCTCCCTAAATCCTGAGAAGGTCACTTAGTGTATCTATAGTATACCACGTGCAGCTAAATGATCTTTTGACCTCCTATTTATTTTTTAATAAATTATAATTTTAGCCTACAATTTTGAGCATTGTTTAATCAAGACTATAAGATTCTATTGCCAAAATCTTCAATCAAAATAATATATGAAATGATTTCTAGAGAAGGTTGAAAAATGAACTAAAATGACATGTTTTTCAACTCAAGTATTTATAGAGAATACATTTAGACAACCATTGCATCAATATTCAAGAAATATAGACTTTCAATAGAGACTCATTTTTGAGAATTTTTTGTGTATTTTTTAAACAATTTTTTCTTATTTAATATAGAGGTGTGAAAGTTATTTTCAGCTTTACAATGTATCTTTTTACTTCAAAAATTTGTATCTAATTATAATTTATATATAAAATTATCAATAATCCATAACATAAACCTTCAAAGTAGGAAAATCTACTCATATTTTTTTTCTTTTTCTTTTATTTAAATTTGAAGAAGTAAATAGAGGGTCCAAAATCCTCGCTGCACGTGGGTTGTATAAATGCATAGAATGACCTCCCCGAGCCCAAAATGCAATTTGGTCCTTTTGGAGTTAATAATTTGACCTCCAAAAATTCTTTTTGAAAATGTTGAGCCTCATGGTTTTGAAGGAAATGTGATAGTAAACTATTAGAATTTTTCATGAAAACAACTACTCATGGTTCAATGTCTCTAAAGTAGAGATCGAAGATTTTGGGTGTCTTCGTTGATTACATTATTAGATTTGACCATTGATTATAAAATAGTGTATGAGAGCTATAAATTGAAAAATTGTGTCATAGTGAAGGTCTTCAAGTTAGAAATGAAAGCTCAAAAGTTTAAATGAAGTTCAAGTGTGTAACATTTTAAAAAAATTAACTACTAGTGAACAAGTGAACTTCATTACACCTTAATTAAACTATATTGCAAACGACTTGTTAATGAATTGAAAAATGTTCAAAACAATGGCTTCAATTCTTAAAAAACTCTATACCCTGAAAAAAAGTGACTTCTAATAATTATCAAAATTAAGGTAAAAAATGAATTTCATATTTTACATTTGCTAAGAGATATCATAGTTACTCGCAACTTTAAAATCTTTATATCTTTCATCTCATAATTAGTGACAATGAAATGAATTGAAGCCTTACATGTAGACATGGATTTAATAAATCATAATTTCAATAAATAAATTTATAAATGTTGATTTTTAGTTCTTTGATTGCAAGTTTTGAAAAATAAAGCCTTATATCTTTTGACTCAATGCCAAAATTCTATAGAATATTTTATGACCCATTAGATGTTGGTTTTCCATATCTTCACAGAAGATTCAATATAAAATATGAAGATAATAACTTTAGAATTTTTATGATTTAGAATGATTTTAAAAGAGTAATTGAAAGAGGTTTTATTATTGAGTGAAAGCAATGCTTTTGACATTATCTATTACATAAATTATTAATCAATTAATATAAGATATATTTTTAGCCAATCATAATAAACTTCATTATTTTATAAATTAAAATTGTGATTTAGAAGTCTATTCAAAGTCAAATGCTTTTGAGATTGTTTGATAAAGGTCTAATAGGTTTTGTGAAGTTTCTCAGCCATGTTACTAATTTTGAATGTTAAAACAATAAATAATGGTTGGATGCAATCTAAATATAATGGACTATCTTCTAAGTAATTGTAAGGCATTTGTCCTAACCTTGCAGATCTAAATCAAAAAGAGGGTCAAAATTTATTTGCACGTCTTTCAATGCAAATTTCATTTTACCTCATTTTTCCATTTGAAGATGTGAAAGTGGTACCAAAACTCAATTTACACAAAAGACAATTAGAATGCATGCAATCATGTTACACAAATTTAAATTGAAACAAATAAAGTTATTTTTGTTGGAAAATCAAACATGATTTTACCTTAATTAAAGTTTTTTGAAATTTTAAATATAACTTCATCAACTATTTGGATTATGGTTAAATGAAATACAAGAAGATTAGCTAAAATATATTTAAAAATAGAAACATGACATAGGCGGATATTGTCAACTTCAATACAATCATCTACAAACCCATAATTTTATCCTATTTGTTTGTACTCTATGTGCATAAAATAATATAACTAATTTACTATTGAAGGTGATGTATTTGATTTTGTTTGAGAATTGATATTTTATAGTGTCGTGAAAAATAATGATATATAGTGGAAGATAAACAAATTTGGAATTTATGCGAGAAATGATGTCTTGGGAGATAATATGTGAGAGATGATTTGTTGTTGATATGTAAGAGGTGCCATCATTGAGGGCTTGTGTGAAATGAAATCCTTAGGTTTGTGTGAAAGTGACAACTTTGCATTTTAAAAGACATCCATTATGACACTCATATAAAAGGAGGCATCATTAATTTGTACAAGAAAACAAGATTATTAGGTCAAAACAAGAAGTGACAATCATCATAAATTTTTTAATAGAAAAAATAATTTAATTAATATACAAATAATAAAATATGTTCAAAAATAAAATTTTGAGATTCGAAAAGGGTTGTTGCAAGACATGCTTTTTGATTTTGTGCCAAAATGAGGGTAGTAGAAGTTTAATGAATTTAGTGGAATTTTGAAAGTCTATGCAAATATATAAAAAATCAATAAAATTATAAAACCAATGTATTTACAAAAATTCAAGTTTAAAATGATTTATTACAATGAGTAGTGTATAGAAAACAATTGGCAAAATATTTCAAAAAATCCAAAAACACAGAACAAAAATTGGTTATTGTTTGCAATTATAATTAGACGGTTTTGCTAAAAAGAAATGAAAAATCAATTTTGCATGTCTAGAATTTTATAAAACAACAAGAACCTATTTTGCTAATGTTATAGAGAATGAACTACTTTTAGGTAGATTTTTGTAGAGAAGCATGCTTGTTGTATAAAAGTCATTTGTCAAAATATTCAAATTTTGAATTTGAATTTTTAAAAAAATTAAAAAAATTAAAAAAATTAAAAAAATGAATCTTGGAGGAGTCTTTTTTATATTTTTTGGAAGCAAATATTGTACTCAGTGTCAAGGCAGACATTGTGTAGCAAATATTTAATTAAAGTTGGCATAGATGTGGTTTGATAAGAAAAAAAATAAACTTAAAGTTAAATGTAAAAATTTATAGCAAAATATATTAGGCTTTTTAATTGCTTCTATAGTTGAAGTTGGTTAAAAAACTTGTGGTGGGATTCTAGAGGCTAATTTGGAAGGCTTATTGAGCCTCCACTTGTTTACTTCTTTATTTAGTTCACTAATTTACTACAAGATTTTATTTTATTAGGGTTTTCCTTGTCATTCACAACATAATAAAAAATAATATTTTTGGATGGTTCAAGATGGATTTTTTTTCCTTTTCTTACTATTTGGCATTAAATACTTTCAACAATTTATTTGTTTTACTGTCTTTCTTTCAAAAGAATTTATAATTTTTTTTAACTATTGATTTTTTATATAATATTTGTTGACCTTAATACCTAGATATGGTAGTGTCTACATGTTTTCTTAGGAATCTATAAAAAAAAAATTTGAAAATAAATACTCCAAAATATCGTCAAAATAATTTCAAAATATTAGTTTATATTATTTTTGAAGCTTTATTTTACTTATGAAGCTTTTGAATTGTTGATTGTTGAGTAAAATGAAAACCTCTATTTGAACTCACTTGACTTTCTAAAATCCACATTATTGGCCTTCCCACAAAGTATACATTTTGGTTGAAGGTTGTTCCTAATCACTAAACTAGTTTTGAAATTATAATTTTGTATGCAAGGTGTAGAATAGTTCTTCGTACTTTAATTGTGAATCTTGTGACTATTGAAACTATCATATAATTTTGCGAGCCAAAATTGTTTGTTTTAGAAAAAAAGAGACAAACAGTAAGACCAATATCTCTTCTAACATTAGAGAGTTGCAAAACTACAATATCTATGCATACAATATTTGTTATAAATATGATTTTTTAAAGAGAATATAATATTGTATATAATAGTCAATTTATATAATACTATAACATTCTTCAACTCAATTTGCTACTATAGTAGTACTATTACAACAATATATTCAAGCTACATGCTCCACAATCACTTGATTTGAGGAAACATTTGCATTTGAAAATCAATCTTGGCACATTTCAAGCCCAACCTCTAAAGACACTAGATTAGCAAGGGCTTGACAAGTTTGTGTTGAACTCCTATTGTAGGATGATCTCCAATAACACCAAGTAATGAAGATATTAAAGGGAACATGAGGCAAGAAAGGAAAAATGTCTTCCTATGTGAAATCATCAAAAAACTTTTGTGTATATATACCCATTTCTGAACAAGTACATTTCTATTGAAAACATCCCTTCAAGTGCAATTAAACCATTTCCATACTTACCAACAATTGATAGATTGTTGATTCTTTAAATTTTGGTTTTATAACCAAGCCATGTGACGATTTTAGTGACCTATGGAGCTTTGACCTTAAAAATTCATAATAATTACATGTCTTATTCAAAATTATATTTAAATAAATAAATAAATTCATGATTATCAATTGCTAACACTACAAAAATATATTTTTTTCTTGAAAAAAGTGCCTCCAACTATGCAGAATTGCTTATTTCGATGGCTTAGTGTGTTTTCACCTTAATCTTTTAATTGACTATATTGTTGAAGAATTAAAGGTGAAAGAGTTTTAATTTGATGATTTTGTCCCATCAGTGATGGGAACGTGCAAACTGCAGGCCAGCTGAGTCTCTGTGAACGGTGATTGATACCCGGACGCACCCAGGCCTCATTTGATCCTCCAGTTAAGGACCTGTAACGACGAAGCTTCATCCTCAAAACCCCGAACTCTGCGCTCTTTCTTTTCCCGCCGTCCTTGCTCGTCCCTTGCTTCAATGCATCGGATCGCGCCTTCTTCAATTTTTGCGCCTCCCGCGAAGACCACTATCCTCACTCGCACAACAGATTCCAAACGCCACTCCGAGTCACCAGAGCTTCTTCGCGGGAGTCACAAGCAGCTGACGATGCGAGGCAACAATACCACCTCGATGGAGGAGCCGGTGCCGATGGACGAGTCGGAGGACGGAGACGTCGAAGAAGTCGCCGCTAACGGCAACAACCACGCTCATCTCTCCCGCGCTTCGTATCCTCCATTTCTGATTTTCTTTCGGAAATGCTGCCTGCTGTTGCATTTCGCAATTTGACTTGAATTCGTGTGTTGAATCGGTGTTAGGATTTTGAGGATGGGAGGGATTGTTTCAATTTGATAATTAGGTTTTTAGTAGAATATTTGGAATTGCTTTCCTTTTTTTGAGAATATTGAGTTGTAATTTTCTTTTTTAGGTGATGAGTGTGCCGTGTGTTAGTGTTTGGCTACTGGATTTGTCCGCTTCTTTCGTTGTGACAGTTTCTGCTTCGGTCTGTAGCGTCAGAGGCTATGTATCCATGACATTTCAGAGTAATTGTCAGGAGTATGTGAGCATTTTCACTATGCTGTTGTGAATTTTTAATACTTTAGATGCATTTTTTCGTCTGTTGTGAGTATGTGGAGGTGACTTGTTTCTTATTTTAAACCGCATTACGACATCGGGAGAGGAGATTATAATGTAGTGGACATTTTGCGAAGGGAAGTTTGGAAGGAGAACCTTAAAAGCTCTGTTTATGACTGATCAATGCGTTGTCTTTGACTGACGTAACCTTTTTCGAGGTTACTCTTTAGAAGAAAACTCCGCGCCTCCCTAGCTGTCACTGTTTATTGGCCGTTCCTCTGAGCATATGTTTAAAAAGAAATTCAGTTGCTATTTTAGGGTTTGGATTATCGTCAACTCTCACCAGTTCAAGGCTTTTCTTGCAAATTTCAGTAGTCTCTTGATATGTGATACTTCTTTGGTTTGAGGTTCTGAGGAAGCCGCCGGAGGGTTCTAACCCCCAGGATTTTCATTTCGTTGGACGAAGTTAGTCTTGGTTGTATTGACAGTGTAGATGTGAAGGATGTAGTGGAATTGTGGATATAGATGTTGGAGTTTGGATGCTTTCATTGTTTTACTTAACGTGATACGTAGACATCAACGAGCAGGGCAAACAATGTCTCAAGAGAAGGCAGGGTCTATCAAACGAATCCGGGTTGAAAACTTCATGTGTCACACCAGCCTTTCTATAGACCTTGTGGATCGCGTGAATTTCATCACAGGTCAGAATGGAAGTGGAAAGAGTGCAATCCTCACTGCTTTGTGTGTTGCATTCGGTATCAAAGCACGAGGCACGCAGCGTGCTACTTCACTGAAGGACTTCATCAAGAATGGCCAGGGCTATGGTTCAGTACTTGTTGACATAAAAAATGAGGGTGGGGACGCCTTCAAATCCGATGTTTATGGGAAAGTCATAACCATTGAGAGGAGAATCACGGAGAGTACGCATAGTTTCACGATGAAGGACGAGCGTGGGAAAAAAGTCGGACACAAGAGAGAAGACCTTCAGGAACTTCTTGATCATTTCAATATTGAAGTGGAGAATCCATGTGTTATCATGACTCAGGATAAAAGTAGGGAGTTCCTTCATGCTGGCAGTGGGAAGGAGAAGTTCAATTTTTTTTTCAAGGCGACATTGTTGCAGCAGGTTTCAGACCTGCTGAAAAGCATCCGTGTCAGCCTTACAAGTGCGAATGGCGTAATTGACGAGATCAAAGAGGAAATGAGGCCTTACTTAGAGGAGTTAAAATCGCTTGAGGATCAGATTAAGAGTGTTGAGCAGATTGAACAGTACAGGGTTGAAGCAACTGCTGTGAAGAAGAAGCTTGCGTGGTCATGGGTTGACAATACTAGAAACGAACTTTCAAAGCATGAACAGGCCCTAGAAAAAGACCGGGATAAGAGAAGTACTTGCCAGCAGAAATTATTTGCTGCAGTGGAAACGGTTAGTCAGGTAAAAGAGGCTATGCAAGAGAAACAAGCAAGTATACAGCAGATTCTAGAGAAATCTGGGCAGTTGCGAAACGCTCAACTAGCGCTGGAGAAAGAACTAGCTGAGGCAACCAAAGAACGTGCAGGATTCGAAGAGGATTTGGAAAAGAAGAGGAGAGAAATCACTAGAAACCAAGGTCAGTTGCGAAGCCTTGAGCAGCAGGTCGGGGAAATTTTTAAAAAACACGCTCAAAACACTCAAGCGGAAGTCTTTGAAAGGGAGCAGCAATTTCTGGCTGTTAAACAAGCCATCGAGTCGAAGAAGAACGAATTGAGGAGTCTGATGGAAGAAGAAAAAGATCTGCAAGGCAAGACCGACTCTGCCAACCAGCAAGTTGTCAACATAAAAGCTGAGATGGATGAAATTCGTGCTAATCTCAACGATATGGCCGGTTTCCTTCGCCGCTTAAGTAAACAGCGGATCAACCAAATGACCACTTTCGGAGGTGACAGAGTCCTAGAGCTGCTAAAGCTCATTGAACAGCGAGAACGTGATTTCTCTACTCCACCGATTGGGCCCATTGGGTCTCATCTTACTCTTGTTGATGAAAACTGGTCCCTTGCGATTGAAGTAGCAATTGGGAAGCTTCTCGATGCCTTTATAGTGGCAAATCATAGGG
The DNA here is from genome assembly GCA_951230915.1 of Antitrichia curtipendula. Taxonomy (NCBI): domain Eukaryota; kingdom Viridiplantae; phylum Streptophyta; class Bryopsida; order Hypnales; family Leucodontaceae; genus Antitrichia; species Antitrichia curtipendula. The sequence continues at coordinate 23,141,910 of OX579635.1, forward strand.
ACATGCTCTTACTTAGGCAAATTGCCTCAAGAGCACGTTATGGTAATCTTCGAATTATCATTTATGATTTTAATTTGCCTCCACTGCGAATGCGAGAGGACCAGCTTCCAGACCCAAGTCTTGTGACAGTGAAGTCTGTCCTTCAAACTGAGAATACTGTCGTTATGAATACTCTCATTGACCAGGTACATTCTCTAATCTCTCGCTCAGTGACTTGGTTACATTACTCGCAATTTCCGTTTTCTCCTGCTCATAGCTGTTGGCTTAGGAACTTGTAGAGATGATAGCCAGCCTTCTATGTTCCATTAATGTACATCTATTGTTCCATTTAATTCGTGATTCTCCGTTGTTCACAGCCTTTTCAAGAAAGGAATCAAATTCAAGTTCTGCAGTGACAGTTTTCTGTGATACCCTTTTCCTTTTTGTCCTTCATCACCCCGTCTTGTACGTTCTTCTTTTTATGTATTTCAAGAATTTCGCTGGTTTTCTGCTTCCAGGGAAGCGTGGAAAGGCAAGTTCTTGCTGCAGATTACGAAGAGGGCAAATCTATCGCCTTCGCTAGGTCTCGTATATGTCAGAATGTGAAAGAGGTGCTTACCAAAGATGGCTTGAAGATGTTCGTAAGAGGTGGGAGTGAGACTACGTTGCCCAAGGATCGGTGGATGCAAGGGCGGTTGGGCGTGCGCATCGATGAGCAAGAGAATGAAGCCAACGCGCAAGTTCAGGAACTGAATAGCAAATTACGGCAAACTGAAAATCGAAAGCGAACAGCTGAAGACTTGGCTCGAACTTGCGATGATGAACTTCAAGCCGCCAAAAGGAGGAGGACAAATCTTCAGCGAGCAATTGTCGGCGATGAATTCCGGCTACGGGAGTTAGAGAGAACCGCTCGTGCTGAGTCAGCACTTGAGCCTGAGCCTGATGTGCATGAGCTGGAAGAAGAAGTGACGAATGTGAATAATGAAATTCAGCGTAATGAAGACATTACTGTCAAGATGCAGTTTAGAGTGGATAGGGCACAGGAAAGAGTCAATGTAGTAAAGGCTCGGTACGATGAACTCCGTGAGTCAGCCAAAGAGGATATCGAAACGTCAAATGTTGCAGAGCGGGAGTTACTCTCACTCGAGGACGAACTCAAAGATGCTATTGCTGTTCAGCAGACATATGAAAAGGGAATGGAAGAAACGCTTTTGCCTCGAATCACGTTAAGGGAGAGTAAAGTGGAGGAGCTTCAGCAGAAATTGGAAGCGGACAGAGGCAAGGCTCTCCAAGTTTGTCCAGAACAAGACGTGATCGACCTAGGCGGTCTGGAAGGCAAGTCGACGGATGATTTGACCCGTACCTATACTCAATTGCAGAATAGGATTCGACGTGAAGAACAGCAGAATGAACCGTTGGATGAGCTCCAGGAAAAGCGAAACAAAATTGAGCGTAAGGTCGCCAAGAAAGAGCTGTCCTATAGAAATTTTCACAGCAAGCTTGAGATGCTGAATACTGCTTTCGAGAAGCGTTGCAGCAAATTTCAACGGAACTGTACCTTTCTCCGCCGGCAACTGACGTGGCAGTTCAATGGTCACCTTCGAAGGAAAGGCTTTAGTGGTAGCGTGAAGGTGAACTATGAAACCGAGACACTCGCATTAGAAGTTCAAATGCCGCAAGACGCGTCGGGCAGTGCTGTGCGAGATACACGGGCCCTTTCCGGTGGTGAAAGATCCTACTCGACATTGTCATTCGCGTTAGCACTTCACGATATGACAGAGGCTCCCTTCCGAGCAATGGATGAGTTCGATGTCTTCATGGATGCCGTCAGCCGCAAAATCAGTCTCGATACGGTGGTGGATTTTGCTGTAAAGCAAGGGTCACAATGGATCTTCATTACACCTCACGATATTTCTTCAGTGATAGCTGGACCTTTTGTAAGGAAGCAGCAGATGTCAGCCCCTCGCCCTTAGGAGCAACCGTGCCGCATTTCAAGCTGTAAATACGGAAACAATTGACTGATTCATCGGAGAAAAAATTCCTTGGATATCTCTCGAAGGGAAGATCATGTATCATAAAAGGTTGGAGGTCTCAGGTACATTTCTAGGATTCATCAATCTAGGGAAATTTCCTTGATTACAAGCAATCTCCGTTGAATGGCGCCTAGCAGTTTACCTGAGTACCAAATTTTGAGCAGGCTGAGTGATTACTGCGACAGAAATATCAACAAGATTTTAGATATCCTGAGAGGGTCCATGAGTAACTAGATCATTCACTTTTTTTAATTTTAGAGTAGGGAATGTTGGGACCTCTCAGCCAATCGAGCAAGCCCTAGCAGTTTTCTCTGTACTATGAGCACAGACTTCTAATCGAATTTGTATTATAATGTGGCCACTTCGATTGTAGTGTATATTCTTTATGTGTTGTTGACATCTGGGTTGGATTCTCCAGATGGAGGAACTGATCATCGTAAAGAACGGTTGCAGAGTAGTTGCTGGGGTTTGCGGAACTTGTGTAGATAAGGTGGACCAGATTCTCTCTCCTGCATTTGTCTCTGTTACCGACATCGACTCATCCATATTCCATAACAATTGTTGAGGCTTGAGGTTGGCGACTTGATTTTCTGTATCGTTCCCTGTTAGCAACATCAACTCATCTATGCTTACACCTGTACATGACATTCTTGAGGCTTGAAGCAGTTGACCTGTTTTCTGTGTTGATCTCTGTCACCGACATCAATTCATCTATGCATTGACATGACATTCGTAAGGCTTGGTGTAATGACCCTTTTGCAATAACATTGTAGTTCGAATCAGTCGATGTGCAACATTATTCAATAGATTCAGAACTCAAGATGACAAAGTAATCGTGTTCTTTGTAGACTGCATATTGTCATTAACCCCTCAGCGCTACAACGTCCAGTATTTTTCATTCATCCAAATCAATACAAAAAAACACTTTTGTATGTTGAATTTAATGAAATTGAGGTGTTCATAATGATATAAGCAAAAATATGCAAAAATTAAAAGAAAAGATTCAAGTGCTAAAGGGTTAATCTTGGAAGGATGCACCAAGATACTTTGATTATTGAACTAATGGGTGTATTCTTTGTTTCCAGGGTTAACCATGAAAAAGAATGTCAACCCAAATTTGTTAATATGAAGTAGTTGGACAAGAGCAATTAAAATACATAAGAAACATAGTGACATCTCTATCTTGATCTCTTAAAGAATAACGTATTTCTAACATATGGTAAAAATGCATATAATTTAAGTGGAAATTTTTGGTGCACATATATTAGTGACATGGCAACTTTTGAGGATAATGCATATTAAGAATTATTCAAAGTAGTACAATGCAAAATGAAATAAAATTAGACAAAATTAAAATTTTGAGACTTACATGTTAATGGCTATTGGCTTCAGGAGATTTCATTTAAATTGTCTTCAATTTTCTAAACAAGATGCTTTGAACAATTGATACCAAATTAGAATTTGTCAAGTGTGTGTAGTGTGTGTAGTGTATTTGAGTGTTGAGTGGACAATCACTCAATGTGCCAAAGCCTCAATCAACAAACTTGAAGCCATTATACAACGAACTAGTCTAAGTGGATCCTTGATTCATTTTATTTCTCCTAGCTTCTCCCCTAGCTTCTTAGCATCTTGTGGTTGGTGTGTTTGAATGGATTTCAAAATCATTTTGGAACAATAAAAATATATTTTGAAAGTTACTATAATTGGCTATGAGATTCTAGAATAGACTTTTTATTCTTAGTTAAGGTATTAAGAGGCTAAGAGTCAAATCCTTGTGGCAAGTAAAATATTCCAATAGGCTCTTGATGATCTTAATTCACAATGATTTTTCCAAAATCAACGGGAACTTACTGAAATTGTTTTAATTGAATTGAATCATAGGCACAACTATAATGACACAAATTTATCCTATTTGTACATAGGACACTAATTTTTTAAATTAATGCATGTTAAAATATTACTTTATAATACAAATTTCCACAAAAATAACAATTTGTGGAGGCACTAATTTTGTAGGTGACACTAATTTTGCACACTCACTAATAAGAGAAATCAGTGTCATCTGAAGTGAATCCATGCATCAAGGTGATCAACTCCGTTTCCACAACGTACAACAGTTCACTGGATAGGCTGATCGGTTCCAGTTCGTCTACATTGCCTGGAGCAAACGTGATCATTCTCAACACTCAGCTAGCTTTCACCGCACCCACTCCAGATGGGTGTATCAGGGCTCCCCATTAAGCAAGTTCAACTTAGTCCTCGATGATAATCAACTAAAGAGCCAGTTTGTGTTCGTAAACCCTGTTACCTGAAACAAGCACTAAACAAAGAAGGTGAACGGAAAATGCAGAGTTCCAACACCTTTGAATGATATGGATGAAACTAGGCGGGCTCTGCACACGGTTTGCAGCCCCAATTTTACCGCAAGCTTCTTCTAAGACCAGGCACACCCCACGGAAGCTGGATCTTCAACCACTTTCTGCAAGGGTCCCCTTCCTACACAAATGAGAAGAACGTTGCCGAATTTTCTGCACTGCACAGGATAAGGCGAGTTAAGTTGTGGTTCCCTGGAAAAAATTCTCAATGATCCTACTGGATTTGAACTATTCATAAATTATGCGTACAGATATTTATTGAAACCACTTGACTTGCTGAATTGATGGAAAAGAGCATACCTTATCTGCACAAATATTCACAAGTCCAAAAAGATTGTTGAAGTTGCGTCTTCTGTCCCAAGCTTGCAACGAAGGAAGAACGCACCCGCTACTAGTACCATGCACGATTGCATTTCCAACACCTACTATCTGGAGAAGAGTATTTTGCTTTGGGTTCGTTTTCTCTGCACATGCGTCCGCAGCATAGACAGGACAGCACCTTTGACAGCACTTTCATGAGACCAATCCATTTAGCACTTTCTGCGGCAGATAGAAATCCAAACGGAATGCACCCACGAACGCAATGGCACCGAGCAAAACAAGAATCATGTTCTTCGTCCATCAATAATACTATTAAAGTGCTATAATCAATATGGAAGAAGCAAGAATGTGAAAAAGTCCTTCGAAGGATCACTTCTAGGACAGTGAAAGAGATACCAAAAAACGATACTTAACTAACTACAATTCATGCACCGCTCGATCTCTGCGCATGGAGTTATTTGTCGAATTGCTGCAAGTATTTACGGAGTACGAAGAGTCTTGGTTGTCTACTTCTACCCGTCTACACCATGTCGAGCAATCCTTGGATTCAGTTTGGTGAACAACCTAACATATCAAGAAAAACACCAAATGAGGTTGGGAAATTCTCGAATCACATTAGAAGCGGGAACGTGACCACAACCGATCCATACTTCCACACTTCGATGAGCAAACATGCAACCGGTGGGCTGTCTCTGCTCTATTGGACGACGTTCATTCTTGATGGAAGCATGATATTGGCGCGTTCCATCAAGTTGGTAGAGAACTTCTGAGCCCTTTGGCAAACCTCACCCTGTACATGAAAGGCACAATCAGATAAGATTCCTTGTTCGCATGATATTTCTACCAGTATTTACATTGCCGACTATTTAGTCCTAACCTACTAAACGGAAAGCATGACCATAAAAAAACTTTCACTCAATGGTAGAATTCCTTGACATGCTATACCCATCCATGAATGTTTCATGGTGTTTTGATGGAGTAATGAATCACTGACCTCATCAACCGTCAAAATCTTACGGTTTTTCATGATCCAGCGGCCATTGCACATCACAGATTCAATATTCTCTGTGCGCATACAGTTTACAATGTTTGCAATTCTGCAGAGAACGCATCAGTATCAGCACGTCCCTTGTTATAACTTCAGATGCTAATCGATTTAATGGAAGGAGTTTACAAAAATAGAACAGAGTACTCACGGGTCAATAAGAGGTACCATCGTCCATAGGTCGGGGTCCAAGATCACTAAGTCAGCCTGCACAGAAAATAAAGATTCAAGACAGATCTTTTGAGTCCAAGTTAGTCTCATAAGAACCGGTTGTCACTACACTGCATAAATCTCTGACCCAACGCACTTCACAATTCCATCCAGGTTGAAGAACGTCGTCAATTACAGAAAAGGAAGCAGGATGCAATCGCAGCTTTATCCTCAACTTGAATTTGAAGGTGAAATAACAAACTAGAAGAATCAGGTATGATTGGGTTGTGTTCAACAAAGATACCTTCTTCCCAACCTCAAGGGACCCAATCTCGTTCTCCCAAAGAACAGTCTTAGCCCCGTTGATGGTGGCCATTTGTAAGATAGTTTCAACTGGCAGAGCCGTAGGGTCAGTCATGCCCTTTTCATACGCTGATCTCCCTTTGTTGATCAAAGAAGCGAGGTACATTTCATCAACTGCATTCGGGGTGAATTTGACCTGTAAGTTAGATTGATGTCTTCCAATCCAATCATATAATTAGCTTGTAAAGTCCGAAAAGAATCCAAAAATAAAAGCTCAGGACGAAATAAGCTCAGAAACGAAAGCTCAGAAATGAAAATGACATTCACTACCGAAGGATAAAGATAGGCAGGTCCAGGAAACGAACTAAGATGGAATCATACAAGAAATTAAGCCCTTCACCTAAGCTCATACGATTGTTCGATGGAGCACCGTCGGTGCCAAGAGAGACACATACTCCCGCCTCTTGCATCTCAACGATGGGAGCAAAGCCAAGCATTCGCATTGCAGCAGCAGGACAATGTGAGACCTTTACACCCCGTTTGGCCATCATTTGTACCTAACCACGACCACCCCCATGTTCCAATCAACATTAAACACATTGACCAGCATAGGTCGAGGGTTTGGAAGCTGAGAGGCTATTTTCAGAGGCAGGAAGGCACAAGGTCAGTAAATACCTCATTTGGACTGACCCAAACGGAGTGAGCAGCCAAAAGGTTTTCCCCCAGTACTCCAATATTCTCCAAGTGAGTAACCGTCCCATGGTCAACCTCTCTTGACTTCGTGACCCACTCGTTTTCGAAGGGAATCTCTGCAACATGCTGCCGATCCACCACAAAGCAAGCGAAAATAAATATTCAATCCATCATCGCTTTACCCGTCCAATGTAATCCTGTAAGAATCAACTTCTAGTCAGCTACTACAAATCACAAGTTAGAATGATGGGGTACAAACGGAGGTTGATACCATGTGGATTCCAGTCTTAAGCTTATCGGCAGCGGCCTTTGTCCCAAGGAGCAAGGGATCGGTCGCGTTTAGAATCTGACGCAGTCCAAACCAAATACGAATCCTACCCTCTGCACTTCCATTGAGCTTATCAAAAAGCTCTTCTTGGACCTGTGAACGCATATGCGAACAGTACATAGAGTCAAGCTAATGATGTTTGCACCTGTGCGTGCAAAGAGAGTCACTCACTAATAACAATAGAAGACGTTTAAAAATGTGCTAAAGCATTATGTTGAACCTGCAAGCAGGTTTCTGTGGTTTCAGCAGCCCAAGACGAGGGCAATCCTTCCCCACAATCCATAGTTGAACGCGTCAAGCAAGCCCTGATGCCCAGCTCTTCCACAGCACGGGCCATGGCAGGGACATGCTGCCCACCTGCCTCTGCGAAACATGTCACCTAAAACACCACCCTCTCGTGAGAATGTTGGGAAACGATTTCGAAATGCCTTAAAATAAAAACTTAACATAGGGTCAGTATCTAATAGTGACAGGTGGAAAGTATATAAAGAAGTCCTATGGATGTGACAAGCCATACATAAAATCAACACCAAGAGCCGAAAATAGAGTTCACATAGAGATAAGCTCATAGAGTTTCGTCTTCGTGATTAGCGATGTAGACAATAAACAAACACGCAGTGTAAGATCGCGGTCTTTCTCACCCCGGAGTGAATGAGCTCAATGCCACAAAGCAGAGTAGACAAGTAAGAATCCTCGTCCGTCATGTTGGACTCATACGGCCAAATGCGGCCATGCAACCAAGTGAGCAGATCCACATCATCAGCTATGCCGCGCGCCAGTTGTTGCGATGTGTGCACATGCGTGTTGATCAATCCTGATTCATCCATGACATAAAACTGGACAAAACGAAATTTCCTGGATTTGAATATCATTTTAAAGCGACATTACGGAAATTATGTGTTTTTCTAGCATCGACTAGATCGTGCATTGTGGAATTTTTTCTTGAAACACGCGCTATCCAACTCCAAGCAATGAAAGGCTAAAAAAAAACCCAGAAAAAAGCAGGGCAAGCTCGTGGAGCTGGAGGAGGTTAGCAACGATCGTCAGAAAAAAACATACCCGGCATAATCCAGCGAGACGAAAGGTCGAGAACCGCATCGGCCTTGCTCTCATACGCACTCAAAATTTCCCCCGTCTTGCCAATCGCGGCAATCTTATCCCCGACCACAGCAATTGCTCCATTCCTCAAAAACACACGCAACTCCTTATCCATCGTGACTATGCTCCCATTGATCAGTAATGTAACCTTCCCTCCCGCTTCCGCCATCGTCTCAGACTCCTCAAACTCCTCTGGCTAATCGTCCAGTTCCAAAAGCTTAATTCGACCTCAACCCCTGACCTCAAATGTCCGTAGGAATCGCAATTCGCTCAAAAATTTGTGATGCTCCGACTGCTTCTTCAGCAGCTTCGTCTGCTTCATCAATTTCATAAACAAAATGGCTCGCGACACGATTGCTGACGACAAGCTGCTGCCACGACACTACTAACGACGAAACCATCTCCCTTCCGAAAGCAGCCCCGAAGCTCCTCCTAAGGTCTTTGGACTTGGACCTTTTTTCAACCCGACATACTTTAAAGGTAGAAATTCGTTGTGTTATTCTTTGGTTTGTGTTCCAAGTTTTAGTCCAAAAGTTGTATACCTCTTGCAGAAATTTGAGATCAAAATCATCTTCTTCTCTGCAATATAACTCTTGCATTTTGAAATCCTTATTGCATATAGAAAAAATTCTACCATAACCGGTTGTTGACTTTTCAACACTAACGTGGCACCGTTCCATTGGCTACCCATCACCATTGCCATTACAAGTTGCAACTCATAACCTTCTTTCCTTTCAACTTGCTTCCTACACTGACCCTTGGATCATGAAGATCAAAGGTTGTGTGATTGAAAAATGTACAACCGGTTATGTACGATAACCAATTCGCCGCTAGCATGGCTCATCGGCTATCTAATACATAATAAATTCATTATGCACATATTTAACATTGATGCAATTACATTGAAAGCAATTTATAGTATGATTTTCATATTACAAATTACGTATTGAAACTTCACTAACTCCTTGAGGCCCATATAACTTTTGCACTTATTCACAAGTTTGAACTTTGTTTGAGATTGTACATGAAACATGTTATAAATTGTTGATTGTACTTTTGAACTTCTCCTTAAATGTGAACAATATAATATGAAAGTCATTTGGTAAAAGTTCATGAAGTTAAAAGAATATGAAGTTAAAACTTTGCCCAATTGAATAGGTGAGAGGCCAAATATCATAACATAATTGTGAGTAATGTTCAGTGTTATAATCTCTTTATATGAATTATGAATAGCGTTTAAATGTCAAACTATATTTTATTATCTTTATAAGTTGCCAATTAGCATTCACTAGCACTTTTCATATAGTGACCCATCATGCAATTTTTCACTTCTCATGAGTAGTACATTTGTAAACTACTTCTCAATATCTAAACTTTATAAAATTTAATTATGTTTTTTGATGCTACATGGCCAAAGCTTCAGTTGTCCAAATGAATGATTTTTATATCCTAAAACTTGAATTACTAGAAAGTCAATCCCTCTTAAGGATCTTCAAGATGACCATAGCCAACACACTAGATGCATGCTAAGTTAACTATAAACCACAATTATTTCTTCACTTCTCCACATTGTTTTGTGCCTGTTGCACCCTCATGTTGCCTCTTGGTACTCAGACTATAATTTTGGCTTAGAGCTCTTGTGATATGGGAAAAAATGGGGCTTGGAATTCAGGAGGATTGACATCTTAATAATCCATTGGGGCTCAAAAAATGTATTGAAGGAAAAAATGGGACTTCCACAATTGTAGGTCCATTGTCATAGGGCTGAAATTATACTATTAATAGTAAAAAATTTAAATATCCATTTTTTCCTCTCGCCCTCATAAATTTGTAACTTCCTTTATAGTGGACGCTCAAAGCTTGTAAGGAGTATGCTTGTAGTTGCTAAGTTCACATTTTTAGATTCACAAACTAGTATTGTTGATCATTTAAAGGCAATTAGTGTCAATGGGAGTAGACCAGCTATCGATCACTTGGACATCAATGGAAGTTCCACCCTATGTCACCAAATGATATGCTAGTGTTTCGTGGGAATTCATTAATGGGAGTCATAGAGAAATGGAGACCCTATGACTAGAGTTGGAATCTAAATTGCAAGTGCATGGCATGTGCAATGTTATAAGATTTTGATCCTTGGTGTCACTAGGGATAAAGTGCTACAAATCACTCTTGGTGAACTTAAAGAGGTAAGTGTCACTAAGGGGCAGAAAACTTAGTCAACTTGACAGCTCATTTTTTTTCTTGTCAATGATCCTATAATTATTATTGTTCTATAAGATCAAATCCCTAAAAGAATGATGGACTAGCAAAATGCGCAAAAACCTTAAATTGATTCATAGATCCAATTTCAAATAGACAAAAATAAAAAACCATAACACCTAAATTGCCAAGATGACTCCATTTACATAAAGAAAATTACTAAACCAAAAGGAGCCCATAAATACTAGCCTTTATGTCCAAATGACTTGCAGAAGGTGAATAAAAATAATATATGTGAGACTTAAAGATTTATAGGATGAGGTCAAAGTTCCAACTCTAAGTCCAAATTTCTTTCATTTGTAATATTATATCACAAAATATATATTAAAAAATAGATCAAAAAGTCAAAAATTCAATTTGGGGGCACTTTTTTACAACAAGCTATGGACAAATTACTAGACCAAATCAATCCATAAGATGCTTGATTTAGTGTTACTCTTTTTATAATACAAACAAATAATAGATGGGACTTGAAGCTTGAGTTGGATGTGCATTTTTGCTAGATCCAATGCTTCAAGTTCCACTTTCTTGGTGCCAAAACCTTCAAAAACCTTTGTTTGGTATGTTTTTTGGTGCCCCCTTTGCATTGAAATAAAAAATTTGTTCCTATTTTGACCACACTTCACCACAAACACATAATCACTTAAACAAACCCCTTCTAAAAATAATGCTATAAAAGTAGTTTTGAAAGCATTAGGCTTGGGACCTTGGGACCTAGCAATGTGAAGTAAGTCCCAAGTCTCAATTTTCAATTCTTAACCAATTGAAAATTTTGAGAATTTGGTGGGACTTGAGATGTATTGAGAACTAGTCATTAGACATAATTTATCCCCTAAAGGATCAACTGTTTTTTTTGGCAATACAGTGATTTTGGGTAGCTCACTACAAATGGAATTTTTTTCTTTGAAAGTTTCACACAACATGTAGACAATGTTTTTTTTTATCTTCCAACAATTTTCATAATTTTTTACTATATGGTTAAAAAATTATTGTATGATATGTAGTTTTTAAAGTTTGGTGGGCAACCTAGGCAACTAAAAAAAACTCTTAAAAAATCACTTTTTAATAAAAAATAAAAATTTAAAATTGGCTTTCTAGATTTATATACACGTGGATAGCTTTGAATCATTCCATTTTGATCAAAGAGATGAAAGTTATGAAGAGTTTTAGTTTGCAAGTAGTTATACAATCTCTATTCTACAATAAACTTTGAAGTCCTTTATTAGATTCAAATTTCAATATTTTGAAAAAAATAAAATCATAGGATGTAGATATTGTTTATTACAACATTACAATCAAATGTTGGTATTGAAAAGTTTTAATTCCATAATAAAACTTTTAGCTATTTAGTATTTTGAATCATTATCTACTTCTTTCTATTTACTATTTTTTTTCCTATATGTTGTGTGATTCCAAATGATTTGAAAATTTTCAAGCATCTAGACAACTTGCCTTCAAGAATGAATCTAATTAAGCACCACCATTTTAGACATTTTTTATACAAATGTGACCTTGTGAAGTCTAGTTGCTTCGTTTTTTGTAGGACCCCCAAAAGGATTCGTTAGAAGAAAATTGAATCCAATAAGAAGCCTCTTTGTAGTGCAAAAATTTGGGTGGAAAGAACCTTCTTAATTCACTAGTTGGGCCAAAAATTACATGATAAATTCAAAAAATTGTCATCATTATCCAATCCATCTCCTTATCTCATAAATCTCATAATGCTTCCATAATGGAGGATAGAACACACACCTCCCACAAATTCTTGCATTACAAGTAGCCACAAGCAATCTTATGTGATGGTTCTAATGAGGATGTGGTCACCTCATCCTCATTCAATTAGTATTAAAATTAGAAAGAAAACTCAAAGACTTTTTGTGGATTCTATTTCTTCCTAATGTTTGTCACTTCAAATGCTAAAATCTTGCAATCTTTATGGTGAAATTTTTTGAAATTTTTTCACATCTTTTCAAACCAGTGTTGTTGCATTATAGATGTGCGCATTGTCTAAAATATGTATTTATATGTTATTTGGTTAGATTTTATCGTAATAATACAGTGCAAAATATGACATCACTTGAAGAGGCTTTAAAATAATGCCTTCTCACCAATATCACGGACAAATTAAAAAGAATAAGGAACCACCCTAGAACTTCATCAATTTGGTGTAGTTCTCTATATTTTTCACTTCGGATTTAGTATGTCAAACTACAGGAGGAATTTTGAGTCTCAAGATGAAAAGCCTCAACCAGAGCTTGAATTTGATTTTTCTTTATTTCAATTGTTAGATCAACAACTTGTGCCACTAGGTCTTGTGCCATTGCATGAGCATCCACAAGAAGAAGCTAGGCCTTCTTGATTGCCAAAACAACCTCTTGTGTAGTGACGCTAGTTTGTGAGCCTAGAAATGCGAGCTTAGGAGCTGTGAGCATATACTTTGTGAGCCCAGAGCGTTGACTAAAAAAAAATTTGGAATTTTTGAGGCCAAAAGAGAAAAAAGTGGAGACATTTCAAAATTTTAATATTAGTAGTAAAATTTCAACCCTATTACCGTAGACCTGTGATCGTGGCAGCATAGCCATTACGCATTCCACACTTGGCCTGGTGCCCGAGCAAGCAATAGTTTTAACCCAACTCGAGTTCCATTTTTTTTCTTCTCGCAAAGACATTTGTTCAAGCTCAAGCCCTTGATGGGATTCTAAAGGGAAAAAAATATTTTGGACAAGTGACGATTGGCTCATGCAATAGACACCACCCTTATGGTGTGTGTTAAGTTTTAGAGTGTTCCAACCTCTAAATCCCCTAAGAAGGTTTTCTAGGGTGCTCGGGGAGGTCACTCTATGCATTTATACAACCTACTTGCGGCGAGGATTTTGGACCCTCTATTTACTTCTTCAAATTTAAATAAAAGAAAAAAAATATGAATAGATTTTCCTACTTTGAAAGTTTATGTTATGAATTATTGATAATTTTATACATAAATTATAATTAGATATAAATTTTTGAAGTAAAAAGATACACCGCAAAGCTGAAAATAACTTTCACACCTCTATATTAAATAAGAAAAAATTATTTAAAAAATACACAAAAAATTCTCAAAAATGAGTCTCTATTGAAAGTTTATATTTCTTGAATATTGATGCAATGGTTGTCTAAATGTGTTCTCTATAAATACTTGAGTTGAAAAACATATCATTTTAGTTCATTTTCCAACCTTCTCTAGAAATCATTTCATATATTATTTGGATTGAAGATTTTGGCATTAAAATCTTATAGTCTTGATTAAACAATGCTCAAAATTGTAGGCTAAAATTATAGTTTATTAAAAAGTAAATAGGAGGTCAAAAGATCATTTAGCCGCATGTGGTATACTATAGATACACTAAGTGACCTCCCCGGGCTAGGGTGATGGACTCTACAAACATATATACACAAATTTAATTAATTAAAAAATTAATTAAAAAATTAAAATAATTTTTTTTTTTTTGAAGGGAGCCTAAAACTTCAAACACCCTAAAGGAAATGAATTAAAAGTTTGAAATAATTTTTTTCTTAAAATGAGTTTTAAGAGACCTAAACTCCACCGTCCTCAAGGAATCTTTTGGTATCGAGAGGTATATCTAGGGATGACAAAGTCACAGGAAAAAAAAAAAAAAAAAAAAATGAAAAAAAACTTTGAATTTTTTATTGAATTATTTTTTAGATAGTTCCAAGCTTCTAACCATTACAAAAAATATGAGGCCTCAACAAGGCTGTGAGTGCTGATTTTCGGGACCCACGGGTGATATTACGGAAATTTTTATTTTTTATTTATTTTTATTTTTATTTTATTTATTTGAAAAAATAATAACTGTTTTTTTTTTTTCCCGAAAAAAAAAATTAAAAAGTGACGTCACGCCTACGTCGCGCTGACGTGGCACTTTGACCACGTCAGAATTTCAGTTTTAGGATTTTATTTTCGAAAAAAAACTTTGTAGTATCACTACGGGGGTCCAGGCTTAACGGCCTTCTGGACCCCCCAAATTTTTTGTAATGACCCCAAAGGATCTCTCAGTGGTGAGAGAGGTTTCTAGCAATGACAAAGTTAGAAAAAAAAATTGAAAAAAAAATTAAATTTTTTTTTTGAATTTTTGAATTTTTTTTGAGAATTCCAAGCTTCTAACTCCTCTTAGGGTCTCTCGGTGGCAAGAGAGGTTTCTAGCAATGACAAAGTTAGGGAAAAAAATTGAAATTGGAATTATTTTTTTGAAAGAAAATTTTTGAGAGTTCCAAGCTTCAAACACCACAAAGGGTCTCTTGGTGCCAAGAAAGGTTTCTAAGGGTGACCAAGTTGCGAATAAAAAAATAAAATAAAAAGATGAAAAAATATATAAACAAAGAAAAAATTGAAATTTACAAACCTCAAATCCTCCAAGTGGTCTCTTGGTACCGAAAAGTGTTTTTAGAAATAACTAAGTTGAAAAAAAAAAAAAAATTTGAAATTAAAGAAAGAGTTTTGAGATTTTAAAATCCTATAATTCCTAGAGGGCGTTCTGGTACTAAAAGAGGTTTATGAGGGGGGTGATGGAGTTGTGATAAAATAAAATAAAATGAATAAAAAATAAGAAATTTGGAAAAAAAAGTTTTAAGAGTCTCAATTTCTAAAATTCCTAAGGGCACCAAGAGAGGTTCTTGGGGTGTGATAGAGTCATAACAAAATATTTCAAAACATTAAAACAAAATATAAAAATGAAAACAAATTATTAATTTGAGAGTCCTAATCTCCAAGTCCCTCAAGGGGGCTTTGATTCTCTGGGATGATGGAATCGCAACTGAGAAAATAAAAAATAAATTATAAGGTTTTGAGTGTCCCAATTTTATTTTAGGCCAATTGATATATTTTCTTTAGTTCACTACTTGTAAAGATCCTAAATTCTTAAACCACGGTAATAGGTCTAAAATCCAAACAATACACTAAATACCTCACAACTTGAGGCTCATGAGCTCTCTGGCTCCTAGGCTCGGGCTCCAAGGCTCACAAAATAGCACTCTCGCCTTGTGTAGAGTAATGGCACGGGAACCTTCAACATAAGTACGTAACACTCAAGCGTTGATAATTTAGTTGTAGATTGGATGTATTAAACATGACAGTAGAAAAGGAATGTTTGAAGAATGTTTTAAACAATAACCAATATTATTTTATGGTTAGACCTATTAAAAAAAATTGTGGCCATTAATATTGATTAGTAGATTCAGTCAATCCTGTGATTAAGGTAGATTGTGCAGATTATGTCGTAGCTATCATTAGACATATCTTTAAGTTCTTGCAAATAGAACAATGCTCTTCTTGAAACTTCATTTATACCTATATTAGACGTATATTAGATCCTAGTTGTTTTGATTTTGTGCTTAAAAGTATTTTCAAAAGTTATTTGATGTGTTTGCAATTGAAGGAAAAAGGGATGGAGATAGTTTATCTTTTTGTAAACTTTAAAGGTTTTGTGGCTAGATAAATGGTTAGATAAGGCTTTAAGAATGTTAAAGTGGGTAGCAAATTAGTTTAAGGATGACCATGTGGCTTTGGCATAGGCTGATGTGGCTTTTGAAGTGAGCTTTGAAGTTGGACAAGGAGTTGGGGTCTTCTCCTTCCTCCCTCATAGTTAGTTTGGAAGAGCCGAGAGTTTGGAGAGCCATATCTCAGTATGTACTCCAAATTTGTAAATGAAATTTTGAGAAATATTTTTTTTGCTTTTGTTATTCTAAAAAATTATGGCTTTTTCTATTTGAAATTTGGATGTAAAAGTGATAGTGATGGAGTGAGAAAGGATTCGTTGCCTACTATGATCAAGGACCAAAACTTTAAGTGTTTGTAGAGGTTTGGTTAGATTGTTTTTGGTTTAAATTTTAGAAGAGTTGTATATAAAGTTATAAGCTTTCTATAAAGATAAAACACTCCTAATTTGGAGTTGTTACAAAAAAGTTATAAGTGTGGAAATGAAGGGGATGTAAAGTAATTGCCAAATTTAAAACTTAGAGATATTCCCAACTTTGACGGAGCATTGAGATTAGAGGGTTTTTTTTTGAGTTAAATTTTTTGAAGGATGTGTATTATAAAGTTAGCTTTCTAAAAAGATATAGCAGAAAATATTTGGAGCTTTTATGAGGTCAAAGTGTATTTTGAAGTGGAGAGATATATGGTTGTCATTAAATTTGAAAGTGTAATCTTCAACAAACTATAACAAAAAAACACTACAACAAAATGGATGTTTTATGACTGTAGAATACGACTGTAGTGAGTCATAAAATCTCAAAATATGACTTCCGCAGAAATCACTGTAGATGACACGCGATATGACTAGGTCCAGTCATTACCGACTAGTCATATTTTTAATGAGTCATATTTGTAGTCATCTAGATTGAGAGTATAATATGCCATATTTTGCCAACATGGCGTATATGTTGACCATCCTTGAAGTTTTGACTTTCTCTTGAGCTGCCCGAGCAAAGAAAAAAAATCCTACGTGGCATATGAGTCTATGTAGTCATATTTTTGGCTGACGTGGAACATGACTACAATGAGTCATATTTGGGTTGACATGACATATGACTTTGTACAGTCATATTTTGGGATGATGTGGAATATGACTTTTGTGAGTCATATTTTCTATTGATGTGATAAATGACTTTTGTGAGTCATATTTTTGGTTGATGTGGAATATGACTTTTGTGAGTCATATTTTTGGTTGATGTGGAATATGACTTTTGTGAGTCATATTTTCAATTGATGTGATATATGACTCTTGTGAGTCATATTTTTTTGTTGATGTAGAAAATGATTCTTATGAGTCATATTTTCTATTGATGTGGAATATGACCTTTATAATTCATATTCTCTACTGATGTGAATTATGACTCTTGTGAATCATATTTTTTGTTGATATGGAATATAACCCTCATGAGTCATTTAAAAAAAAATGTAAAATATGATTGTTGTGAGTCACATTTTTGGTTGATGTTGCAATTTCTATGGAGTATTACTAATACTTTAATGATTGAATGTAATCATATTTAAAAAAATATAGAGTTACATTTTGGTATGATCATGGATATTATGTGACTACAGTCAATCATAATTTGGCCAAGATATATTGTGAAATATGACTCAAGCAAATGAAATTCTATATTAGTGAGAGTTGCATTTCTTAGATTTGTGTGTAGTTTGTAATTGGAACAACTAAGGTTTATAAAATAGCTTATATCATGAACTACAATCATATTTTTTATACATTCAAAATAAACATGACGCATTGCAATCATGCACCAACATGGTTTAGCAACTAAACAAAAGACTCTATCAAATTAAAAACAAGTATATACAATTTTTGAGATGCACAAGAGACACTTGTACTAAAAAAAAAATACAAAAAAGAATGTGACTCTTCTCAATGACATTTATTAGTCACTAATACAAAATATATCACAATGACAATCTATAAATGTATATTCCCACACACTTGCAGGACATGTATTCCTTACAAAGATTTGAAGATGTTGCTTTTCTAATGTCGTAAGTAGCCTCCAGTAACTTTATTCCAGCTTCTGGTGCCTACATATACAATCAACAAGGTTAATTTTCAGTGAATAAACAATATAGATCAACCTTCAAAGATTTAAGGCAATACAAAATATGTAGTATAAATTTAAGATTTAAAAAAATGCCATAGCCAGTTAACCACTATATCTTTACAAATTGAAAATAAAAAAGAGGAAAGAATAACACCATAACTATTATATCTTTAAAAATTACAAGTAAGTAACACAAAATAATGACATTATAATCATTATTTCTCTAGAAATCACAAATAGACAAGAAAAAAGAATAATAATAGTGATAGAAGAAACAAAAAGCAAAAGATAACAAGGTAGCAAAAAGGTAAGATGCAACAAGATGCAACAAGAAGTAAGAAAAAGCTAGAATTCAAATGTAACAAGAAACAACAAGAAGCACAAATTAAGATGCAACAAAATGCAACAAATAACAAGAAAAAGCAACAAATAAGATGCAATAAGAAGCAAAAAGCAACAAGAGCAAACAAAGAGTATAAACTAAGAAACAACAAGAAACATGAACTAAGAGGCAACAAGAAGCAAAAATTAAGAAACAAAAAGAAGCAAAAGCTAAAAGGTAGCAAAAAACAAGAACTAAGAGGCAACAAGAAGCATGAACTAATAAGCAACAAGAAGCAAGAATTAAGAAGCAAAGGGAAGGAAGAGTTAAAAGGTAGCAAGAAATAAGAACTAAGAGACAATAAAACTTAGGAGACAACAAGAAGCAAGAGCTAAAAGGTAACAAGAAACAAGAAACAAGAACTAAGACTCTAAGAGGCAACAAAACTTAGGAGACAACAAAAAACAAGAGCTAAAAGGTAACAAGAAACAAGAAACAAGAACTAAGACTCTAAGAGGCAACAAAACTTAGGAGACAACAAGAAGCAAGAGCTAAAAGGTAACAAGAAACAAGAAACAAGAATCAAGACTCTAAGAGGCAACAAAATTTAGGAGACACACTAGTAGAAAACGCAGGAATTTTGACAGAATTCTATTGATTTGGACATGTTGATCCGATCATTGTTTTGTTGATTTCAACAGAAATCTGTTACAATTAACAGATTTCTGTTGAAATCAACAAAACAGTGACCGGATCAACACGTCCAAATCAATAGAATTCTGTCAAAATTCTTGCATTTTCTACTAGTGACAATAAGAAGCAAGAGCTAAAAGGTAACAAGAAACAAGAAACAAGAACTAAGACTCTAAGAGGCAACAAAACTTAGGAGACAACAATAAACAAGAGCTAAAAGGTAACAAGAAACAAGAAACAAGAATTAAGACTCTAAGAGGCAACAAAACTTAGGAGACAACAAGAAGCAAGAGCTAAAAGGTAGCAAGAAACAAGATCTAAGAGACAACAAAACTTAGGAGACAACAAGAAGCAAAGAAGAAGAAAAATAGTCAAATGTTGCACTTTGAAAGGGAGGTACAAAAAACGATGGCTAGGGTTTCAAAACCCTAAATTAGTGGCGGCTAGGGTTTCAAAATTCTAATCATGTGACTTGTCTTAGTCATGTGCATGACTTGTTCTAGTCATGTGATTTGACAGTCACACAATTGACCAAATATGACTATACTAAGCAACTAAGCTATTATAATAATCAAATTTGATCCCAAGTGAATACATGTTGACACTACAACTTCACAAAATGCTTAAAGGAAAATTGCAAGGCCTTAAGCACCTACAATTTTAGAAAAAAAAGTGTACAAAAAGTGGAAGTGAAAGTATTTAATAGAGGTGCTATTTAAATGCATCTTTGAAGTAAAATAAGGGGTTATGCTTTTATAGTCTAAGTATATCCTTGTAAGAACATCCAAACAACCATCTTTTAATTCCAATACAAGCATGCGCATGCCTACAGTGAGCCTCAATCTTCATATGAATAATTTTGTGACTCATATAGGGCCTACAGAGACCCTCTAAAATGTGACTTGTATGACATTGTTGTGAACCTTCCGAATAAATAAACAAACTTCAATACATAATATGTGTGAGTGTTTTTAATATATCCTTGAGATAAAGCATGCACAATCATATTCTTTATTGTTGAGCTAAGTCTTAAGTTGGATATTTAAGTATTATTCAATTGGCATTCTAATCATTGAACAAATTTTTTCTAATGATAAACCTTAAGTGGTTCACATTTTAATTAAAACTGACAAAAAATATAAAAATTAGAAGTTTGAGGTGGTTTGGGATGGTTTGGGCCAATCCAAGCCAAAGCTCTAGTCTTCCAAATCCAAGTTGAAAGTTTCAAATTTTTGATAGCTTAACCCCTACAGGACCAAACACCGTTTTTTGGCAACATAGTGTTTTTGGGCAGCTCACCACGAATGGAATTTTTATTTTTTTTCTTTCAAATTTTCACACAAGATGTGCCCGAGGAGTAGCTTTAGGGCCCAACAATTTTCATAACTTTTGAACACATAATTAAAAAGTTATGGTATGATATGTAGTTTTCATTGTTCGGCGGGCAGCCCGGGCAGCAAAAAAAACTTCTTTAAAAATCATTTTCTAGAGAAATAAAATTTGAAATTGGTTCTCTAGATTTATGTGCACAAGGAAAGCTTTCAATCATTCCACTTTGATTTATGAAATGAAAGTTATGAGGAATTTTAGTTGTAGGTAGTTTGCGGGTAGTTATAGAATCTCTACTCTAAAATAAACTTTGAAGTCCTTTATTTAACTCAATTTTCAATATTTTTGGAAAAAAATATAAACACAAGGTGTAGATTTTTTATTACAACATTAAAATTGTTTGGATTGGCATTTTTCAATTCCATAATTAAATCCTTAGCAATTTAGTGTTTTGAATCATTTTCTACTTCTTTCTACTTACTATTTTTTTCCTATATGTTGTACAATTCCAAATGAGCTGAAATTTTTCAAGCATGTAGCTAACTTGCTTTGAAGAATGAATCCAAAGAGTTACCACCATTTTGGACATTTTTTCATACAAATGTGACCATGTGAAGTGCAGCTGCCCGTTTTTTCGCAGGGACAAAAAAAGGTTTTTTGTCACTTCAAATGCTAATATCTTGCACTTTACACGGTGGAAATTTCTGAAATTTTTTCCACATCTTCTCAAACTAGTTTACTACAAGATCCTACGGTTACATGTGTCCAAAAATGTTTTGTTGTCCAAAATTTGGTACTTGTACTAGAAATGGCAGTTTGGGAGTGTTTTTTGTGAAAACATAGTCAAAAACCTTTAGGGGTTAAATTGTAGAGTGTTGCATGCCTATTCACAAATAGTAAAATATTTAAAGTGGGATATTTTTAGCAAAAATTATGGATAGATAAAGTTCTATCTCTTATATTTTTTCAAGACTTTATCTAACATTTTCCTCTAGCCTATAAGTCTAAATTCACTTTTGCTTTCAAGATTACATTGTAAATGTCATCTAAATGTAAGGTCCCTTTCTAGCTTGAATTAGATGAATTTTGATGTTTCTAATCTAAAATTAATGCTCTTGATAACCAATTTCATTATAACCTGTTTTCCTTATTTTTTTAATCCATTTTAAAGTGTGATATATTCTTGAAAACCTTTAAAAATTACCTAAATGATTTCGAATTCAAAGTTGGATTTTAATGAATCCTTAAGTTTGAGTTAAACTTCTAATTTCTAATATAATTATGGTTTCTACCAAAAAAATAACAAAGTGCCAAATTCAAGGACATGCCTCGGAATCCATTTCCACCTCATCCCCATTTTTCAACATGCATATTATGGTTGTATCATAAGGCCTACCTTGATTCATTTTTGTTGCGTTTTTTGTATTTTTGTATACAACTTAACCCCTGAAGGTCAGAGATTATGTTTTCACCAAAATCGCTTCAAAACTGTCATTTCTAATACAAGTACCAAATTTTAGGGAAAAAAAAAATTTGGAAAAATGTAACCGTAGGATCTTGTATTAAACTAGTTTGAAAAGTTGTCAAAAAAAAATTCAAAAATTTCTATCATGTGGATTGCAAGATAATAGTGTTTGAATTGACAAAAATTCGGTCAGTTGCACTTCACAAGGTCACATTTGTATGAAAAATTGTCCAAAATGGTGGTACTTCTTTGGATTCATTCTTCAAGGCAAGTTGGCTACATGCTTGAAAGTTTTCAGATTATTTGGAATTGTAAAACATATAGGAAAAAAATAGTAAGTAGAAAGTGGTAGAGAATGTTCAAAAAACTAAATTGTTAAGAATTTAAATATGGAATTGAAAAATGACAATTCCAACGATTGCAATGTGGTAATAAAAAATTTACACCCAATGTTTTTATTTTTTTTCAAATATATTGAAAATTGAGTTAAATAAAGCACTTCAAAGTTTATTTTAGAATAGAGATTCCATAACTACCCTCAAAATAAAACTCTTCATAAGTTTCATTTCATTAATCAAAATGGAATGATTCAAAGCTTCCCTGGTATACATAAATCTTAAGAACCAATTTCATATTTTAATTTATTTTTTAAGTGATTTTTAAAGAAGTTTTTTTAAATGCCCGGGTTGCCCGCTGCCCAGTGAAAATGACATATCATGCAATAACTTTTTAACCACATAGTCAATAGTTATGAAAATTGTTGGGCCTTAAAGCTACTTTTTGGGCACATTTTGTATGAAAATTTCAAAGAAAAAAAGAAAAGAGTTCTGGTTATAGTGAGCTGCCTAAAATCGCTATGTTGTCAAAAAATGGTGTTTGATCCTTTAGGGGTTAAATAACGACTTTTACAATCAGGTGTATAAATTCTATCTATAATCAAGTTTTTTTTCTTTCAACATATTTCTTTTTACTTCTCTCTCTTGACTTTTTCCAAAAAAATTATATATATATATTTTTTTTCCTCTTTTTTTGGCTTATTTTAGAATTGCAATCTTTGATTTCAATTACTACTAATTAGTTTTTTTTTAATTCTAGAAGTCAAACAATTGTAATGACATAATCCTCATAAGTGCTAAATAAGTATCTATTGAAGACCTTAAAATTTATTTTGGTCAACTATGCATATTACAATCAACAATATTTGTTTAATACAAAGTCAAAACTCTATAAAGGGGTCAACTTAGTCTCTTAACTATGCCTAATAGCCCCAAGCTTTAAGTAGCAACTTGGAGTTTATACTTAAACTTCAAACTCTCAGACTTTGAATACAAATGGCATTCCTCACTTGCTCTTGCTTTATAAATACTCAAGTATGAATTTTTCTTACACTCTTTTTTCTCTCCTTAAATTAGATTTTATTCAAGCTTCAAGTATTTTTTCTAAACCCCACAATCTTCAATCTACATCACTAGTTAATTGCATTAGATTTCACTTTGTATCAACCAATCTAATTAGCTTTTAATTTGTATAAGCCACTACAATCAATCACCATAATTAGTTAATCTGCTAATGCAACCAATTTGTTAGTGTACAAACTAGATGTGGATTCATGTCCTCATGACTTAAGGTATTTGTTAAACAATATTCTTTCTCTCTCATTAAAGAAATCAACAATCTCTATATTTGAACCAATACTTTATAGGACTATCTTTGTCACCACATATATATTTCAACTTGAAAAAAATCTGCCATAAAGAACCAAAACATATTTAATATGCATTTTGAGATCCTTTTCCTATGCTGTCCAACAAAATGGGCCAGGAATGAATCCATCTATTGTCTCATGCTATTAATTGTTTCACTTTTCTCTACTTCCTTTGTAACCCCTATGAGAAATTTAAATTTATTAATTTAAATATAAACATATACCACTCCAAATATTTTAAAAAAAATTCTATAATAGGCACAACATACAACAACAACCAATTTTTAATAGGCATGAAATAAAGTTATGCCTACACCCTAAAGAATGAGATCTACAACCAAAATACTAAAAGGTCATCTTAGATTGACCCCCTTTTCTTTGGACTATCCAAAAAGTACAAAAATGACTTCCCCTCCAAAAATGACTAAAGCAAAAATATGACTAGGTGCTCTCCAAATATGTTCCCTGTCCAAATTTTCCATCAGTTGCCTCGAAAGGAGATAAAATGACTATTAAAAAAATATGAATGCAAAATGTGACTGCAAAATATGATTCCCCCCAAAATATGACTACAAAATATAACTCAAGCAAAAATATGATTGGTTGCTCTTCAAACATGTTCCTTGCTCAAAAAGAAAAGAAATGACTGAAAAAAAATGTGACTACAAAATATGACTCCTCAAAAAATATAACTACAAAATATGATTCAAGCAAAAATATGACTAGGTGCTCTTCAAACATGTTCCCCGCCCAAATTTTCCTTGGGCTACCCAAAACCCAAAAAATGTCACTACCAAAAATATATGACTATAAAATATGACTAACACAAAAATATAACTACATAATATGACTAGACGTTCCTTGAATATGTTCCCTATTGTTCCCTATAAAATACGTAGTCGTTCCCAATAGACGTATATTATACGTCCATAAAGTACAAGGCCAAAATATGACTGGCAGTCATATTTGTAGTCATATTTTTTTCTAAAATGTTGGCCTCCCAAAATATGACTGCGAGCAGTCGCCAGTCATCCCCAGTCATATTTTTGCAGTCATAAAATGCAGGTTTTGTTGTAGTGAAAGTGTCTCCTTTGACTTTGAGTTTTGGAGAGATTGTTTAATATTTTATGATTTGAATTTTTCAAAAAGTTAAGACTTTCTTGATTTGGTTTTATGATAAATCTATATGACGGTTTCAATGGTCTATGGAGCTTTTCTTGTAAATATTCTTAGTAATTATATATCTTATCCAAAAATTCTTTTATTTTTTTACAAAATTTATGATTTAGATTGCTAATACACCAAAAATATTTATTTTTCTTGAAAGTTGAATTTCTGCTTTTGACATTTTTGGGTGTTTCACCTTAGGCCTACTAAGCAAAAAGACATGTTTGGGGATGGACATGGTTGTTCAATTTTTTTTTTTCAAATGTCATTATTGGATTTTTTTTTAAACACAAAAATGTTAAAAACTATATTTCTGCAATGCATGTCATTTTGTTACTTTTAAAGTCAAATAAAAATATTTTTTTATTGTACATAGCATGGCTCCATTGAAAGATTAAAGAGTCTAGTGAATAATAAGGTAGGATCATCTAAATTTGAGCATCTTCATAATTCCAAAAGTTCCAAGGCCTTTTTCCATTAAAAATCACTCAAAATTGTCATTTCTATTGTAAGGTTGCTAGTATGTGAACCTAGGATTTTGAGCCTAGGAGCCTAGGAGCCTAGGATTTTATATTATAGGCATTTTCCATGGTTATAGGATATTTATATTATAGATGTCTATGTTATAGCTAGGTACCTATGTTATAAGCACCTTCTATAGTTATGAAGTACTTATGTTAAAGGCACCTTCAATAGTTGTAGAGTACCTACTTACACCTAGACTCAAGGCTTGTAAACTTGCATTTTTAAGCTCACATGCTAGCATCCTTGACTTCTATTGCAAAGACAAAAAATAAAAAAAATTAAAATTCCATATCTAATTGTTGGATCTTGCACTAGACTATTAAGAAAAGGTATGGAAGAAAATCCAAAAACTTTAATCATATATATTACAAGATATTTGCATTTAAAGTGAAGAAAACAAGTTTTTTTGCATCTAGCTCAACTAGATTTTTTGGCTCTGAAAATCTTCTTAACTTCAAATTTTTATACTACTGATTTCTATTTTATAATTTTTTGGGTTGAAGAATTGAGTTGAGAGTCAAGGAAAAAAATTCAAAAAACACACTTTAAGTAGAAATAGCTATGTGATAGGGAGAAAAATTAATCGTTAATAGTTCTAAAATGGAATTAAAATACACTAATTCCAATAGTGCAATTGTTCTAGAAGTCAAAGTCAACTATGTAGAACTTCTTTTTTGAAAAATTGTGAAAATTGAATTAAAAAATGAATCATGTAAGTTTTTTTCTTGTGATAATTCAATTATTTCTTATAAAATAAAAAGTTCTATAAGATGCAATTATCAATATATGCAAGATATAAGACTCCAATCTATTTTTATTTTTTTTAAGTAAAAAAAATATAAGAAAATTGACTTTAAACTTTCATCCTATGCAGAAATTCTACAGTGACAACGATTTTGGACAACCGTAGTGTGCTTTTATCCCTTCATCAAATGAAGACACAACAAGACTATTTCTTGATAATGTGTATCAATCTCATGGTCTATCAAACGATATCGTATCTGATTGTGGACCCCAGTTTGTATCAAAGTTTTGAAAATCTCTTTTTGAAATATTAAAGGTGGATACCAACCTCTCTTCAACTTTTCATCCTCAAACTGATGGTCAAATAGAACAGGTTAACCAAGTCTTTGAACAGTATTTACGATGTAGTATTAAGTATTAGCAAGACAACTGGACGACATACTTGCCGTTTGCGAAGTTTACATATAACAATACTCTTCATGCTTCAACTCAACAAACACCATTTTACTCCAATTATGGCTATCACCCGAAGCTTGATCTGTTGAGTTTACTAACAAATAATTATCCAACAGCTGATGATTTTGCAAAGCAACTATCGCAAATTCAAGATGTTTTGAAGCTTCAACTATAATCCGTTCAAGAGTCTTATAAAAAAACTGTAGATAAATTTCGTGATCAAGTTTTTCATTTTCAAATTGGAGATAAAGTATACTACAAGAAAATGGGGGTATAAATGACTTGTCCACAATGACTACACCGACAACAATGACTGCAAGATAGTCATTTTGCAGTCATTGTTGTCGGTGCAGTCATTGTGGACAAGTCATTTATACCCCCATTTTCTTGTAGTCGTATGGCTTCTTCAATCTGGAGCTACGAGCTTCTATAAAAGTACATCCAATCTTTCATGTATCTCTTTCAGAACCTTATTAGCAATCGTCTATTAGAGGAAGAATATAACTGCCACCGTTGAGGATTGAAATTGAGAACATGAGGAATACAAAGTGGAACAAATATTGAACTCACGACAAAGATAGGACAAGTTGGAGTATTTGGTGCACTAGAGCGGTTATGATATCAACAAACAAACGTGGAAACCAACCAAGAATCTTGCAAATGCACTAGAAATAGTACAAGAATTTCATTGACTTTATTCGGATAAGCCTAGGGCTCCTCTTGGAACTTGCCGCTTGAGAGTGGGGTAATGTTACGTAGGGACATATCCTCTGGAACCTTCCAATTCCTTTTATTTTAGTCTTTTACTAGTCTTTTATTTTAGATATTTTTTTGCTTTAGATTAGAGTATATATAAAAGTCAAGGTTGAAGAGTTCTTCAATCTTAACAACACATCTCTTGGAGCCATCACTCACCCCTCTTGTTGTTCGTGTATTCATCTTGTTAATCTAAATTCATTTCAATTTGAGTTCATATCAGTTTGTCCTCTTCAAACCTACTTCTAGTTTTCAGGGTTCTAATTCTTGTCAAGTATCCTTGTATCTCCGTGTCCCTGACACTTCTTGAAATTTGCTCTAAATTGAACAAAAAGTCAACTTTTTGGTATGGTATACCAATTTTTTTGAAATGTAACCATAAAAATTCAAACTAGACACATTAGAGATCATATTGGAAAAGAACACATAACAATATCACTTGCAAATTGAAAGATAATAATGTTTGATCATGAGGGTGTTAAAACCCTGAAAATCTTTCAGTTCTCTTTGTGTATGTCAACTCTAAAAAAATGGTCACCAAAAAAATATGAGGTTATAGGGCCTTGTATGTATAACTCCAATCAATTTACGGATTCTCAAAATCTCTTCTACAATTTTTTTAAATGAATTTCTAATAAGAATTTTTCTCCAAGATCTAATGTGTTTGAGGCTCATATCCAAGAGCCCTCCACATTACAAGAAGTCAAGATTGCAATGGGTATCCTTGCACAAAATCTTGAATAGAAAAATCATTATCATTCGATTTTAAGATCGGATTTTTGAACAATTATCACAACAAGCTGCAGTAGTCTGGATCGATACTTATTTGCAGCCTCACTCTCATCATCTGTCGTCGCATCTGCTTTCTTCCTCAATTGGTCTCGCCTGTTGTGTCGCCAAAGCACCTGAGTCACCTTGGTTATTTGCCTTGCTGCTATGGCGCCATCCGGCGTTCCCACTCTCTCCTCGCCGCCCGTTGGGTTCTTCTACAATGCCCTTCTCTTCACGCATCGCAATCAAGCTCTGGTAGGACTTCCTCCCACTTCGGAATTATGGTTAGGGTTAAAGGGATTGCGGATTCCATAGGAAGCCGATAAACTAGCGGATGCAGGAGTTGACCGGGATGTGACCGACGAGAATTAGTTGCAGAGATGGAGTTGTCATGGTTGTAGTTCTACGTTTCAATTCCTGGAGAAACAGCGCTCCCAATTTGAATCGGAATTTCACAAGCTCAATGCTCAATGTGAGACATTGTTCATTCGATTCTGTATGTTTCTGTTCCGTTTGGCTATTCAATTTCGTTGTGAATTACGGGTGTGACATGCAATGAGGGCAAGTGTCTGACAGAACAATCTGAAAGACTAGGTTTTAACTCCTAAATGCCCAAGAAGCTCTTTCTGGTCAAATTTCGATCTTGGAGATTATTTTGTTTTCGCATAGGCCTAATTAGCAAATTGAGGTTCTCAAAGTCCAGTATCTACTCTACTTTTCAAAGATTTAAGTTTGATCGCCCAATTGCAAGGACTCTAGATCAAGTATTTTAACTAGACTAAATTTTGATGTTCTCTGTTGAATTTCCATCATTAGAGTGTAAATATGAACTCTTGATAATTTGCAAAGAGTGCTCTGTAATCCAACTCATATTGCATTTGGTGTGTTTCCGAAGTGTCTTTCTCAACTCTAAGAGATCAAGGATTCACGGTTTTAAAATGACCAATGTATTGATGTTATTGTGAAAAATATGACTCAGATGGTGCCAAATTTTGTATCACCAGATTTAATGAAGAACATTGCTGTGTTGAACCAACAATAGTCCTTATATGACCTGCTCAATATCACAATAAATATATGAGACCCAATGTGGGTCAATTGATCCTTAAGAGATGGCAAATTTCTTAGAGAATTTTGGAAACAATGTGTTGGTATGCCATGAGCTTGAGCCAGAATTATTTTTTCTGGCATTGCCCTGAACGACTGGTTGTGTGATCACTGGTGTTGCTTTAGGACTCTCTTGATTGAGCTTGAGGGGTTCAGCAATGATTTGAACTAGCTGGGCTATTTGCAAGTATGTGGTGAGGGCCAAGCAGGTGGTCGGCAGTCAACGAAAGATGCTGGTGGCAGAGCTATTCAGTCAGCGGGAACCTCTCGTCGTTGATAGATGACCAGCTCTTCAGAAAGTAAGTTCACTCTACCTCTCTCACACGACTAGTGACAGTTTTTGATTGTTGGTTCTTAGAGAGCATTGCAGTTTCTCAGCTTTTTTATATTCGAAGAGCTGGTGTTGGTACTGCTCAGCCTAGATGTTCCCGATTACCAGGTAGTTTTCTATGATAATCTCTTTGACCTATTTGTGGTCTATACCACACGAAAACAATCTCCCAGGAAATCAGAGGGCTTCTCACTTCATGGAGTGAACACTTGCTAGCAGCGTCCCATATGTTTGTGTACGCTCCTACGAGCAATGCACAAAACTTATTTGGAGGGGAAATGTGGTGTTGGACCGGAACGATTGGAGGATACAGAAGCTGGAGAAACTGACAGCGTCCGTAAACTTTTAGAGGAGGATTCTGATCCGTGTTCAAAAAAAATACAGCGGGTAGAACTCCATACTCAATCGCTAAGGACAAGGAAACACGCAATATCTTCCGTTGATTTATGACTCAACATCCTAGCTAGTGGGATTGGCATGCAGCTAGTGTCCTTTGACGGATGAACTAGAAGCAGCCCAACTGGCAAATCAGGTAATAGACGCTCATTGAGCTGACACAGAAATCGTGGACATCTACAATCTGAGTCTATGATGTTTAGAATTTGAGATGCTCATAATTGTTTGCCAATTAGTATCGCATATTTTTATATGTGAAGATTCATTGTTTTCGTGTTTCTCTGAGTATATGCTGCTGACCTATCAAAATATCGGAGGCAGAGAAGGATGTTAAACAGAAGATCTTTAAAAAGCTCAAAAAAGCGGAAGAAAGAGCTTAGCAGGCTCTTCTTCACACGGATCATCTATTATAATACTGATTACCTCGTCTCATATCCTGGTCCATCACGTTTAATTTTTTAAGCTGATCCTGCATGAACTTCTTCATTAATTCCACTGAAGTGGACTAGAGAGGTCAGCTTCTTTTTAGTACGGAGTACACCATTATACCTGTAATCAACATTACCCAAAATGCAGCACCTACATTTGAACCAAAAAACATCATTGTTTCCTAGTGACTAGACAAGGTGTAGGGTAGAGATACCCATAGTCAATCACTTGAGCACTGTTTAGGCAGATCATGAGCAATATGAGGCAAATGAAATTTTTGCTATGTAGGAAGATAGGAAATATGGGGCCCACATATATTTGGGAATTTTATTCCCAAAATTGAAATAATCCCTTACGCTTGTGTAATACTATGGTCTTCAACTTAAACTAACAGTCTTTCACTTAGCTGAAACTAGCTCTAGATTTGCATTCACAACAGAGCTCTCATATGACCTCGATGATCTTGCTTGAAATTCTGGCGTTCTGCTTAACCCCTCACCGCCCAAGGCCTAACCATGTCAAAAAACAACTTTCCTTTTCAAGTGTTATAAGTCTAAATGTGAGTAAGGTATGAAAATCTCAACCGTACAATATTGTAGTGTGCATGTTGTAGATGTTGTAAATCAAATTTGAGGTCATTTGACCGTATAGATTGAAAGATTATAATGTTTTAGTGTTGAAAAAAGATGCTGAAATTGTCCTCAAAACACAATTCGAGGTGAAATTCGATTTCTAAACCTACTCAAATGAAAAAACTTTGAACTAAAAAGTGATTCAAAACCAAAAGAAAAACACTTTGGTGGGAAAAAAAATCATTCAATTGACTCATTGCGTTTGCAAAATTGTTTTGAAATGTCAAAAAACAGTGAAAAAAGTAGCAAAAAATCACATCTATTGCTGAACCTACCTCTACTAAAATGCCTCTCAGTCAATCATGACTTCTTGGATTGGTATGAAATTTTTACTACAAGAACTAGACTAGTATGCGCAACTTTTCCAATAAAAATTATTGAAATCGAACCTTGTTTGAAGAAGTTATAAGCCGCCGAAGTTCACTGTAATGCAGAAATGTCTATATTTTGAACTTCGAATTGCTCCCAAGCATTCGAAACAACTTGGATTGACATGAAAATTTTCCCACATTAAGTAGACTTTATGGGGAACAAAACCCAAATTTTTTTATTGAAAAATAACATTTGATGAAAAAGATACAAGCCCCCGAAGTTGCAGCCATCTCAATGCAGTGTGGTGAACTGAAATTGAATCTGCGAACTTCGAATGGCTTCTAAAAATCCAATACATCTTAGATAGATCTGAAATTTTTACTACAAAAACTAGTCTAGTATGCGCAACTTTTCCAATAAGTTTTATTAAATTTGGACACCGGACGCAAAAGTTACAGCACTTTGAAGTCGACTGCTAGATTGTGTGAGGCCACTTTTGGGCCCCTTGGGCGGTGAGGGGTTAACTCCATGTTAGCAAATCAAGTTTCATTCAACTGTTTTACCTTGAGTCAAAAAGGAAGTATTTAGAAAAAGAAGTCTCTCAAGCCAAGCTCCCAGGCAACAAGTACTGCAACAAGCATAAGAGAGATAATCCACACGGAGTTCAATCCGTGGATAATCCGTGACAATGCATTGCGACTAGGAGCCCAACTGATGTGTTTATTTGAAGTGATTATTAGATCATGCGGCTTCCATTTTAGCCCTCTAAATGTTTTCATTATCTTTCCCACGTTCATGTATCCATGGTTCACCCAAAAACATGAGGAGCGCACCTTGACTAACACGTTCCATGACAGTTTATTTCTTCTGAATGTCGACGCTTTGACTCTCCACTGGACACTTGGAGGATCATCGAACCCGTTGAATTCACCTTTCTGATATCCAGGTGGAAGCTCAGGCACACCAGTGAACTTCTCCCAATCAGCCTTCTCGCGCTTCTTATCCGCCTTAGAAGCTTCAACCTTGTATACAGCTACGCTCCCTGCAACTGGGCACCACAAATTGAGGCTCCATGTAAAAGTTGCAGTTCCGTCATGACCTCCCGTCCAGTTAGGAAGCCAGTAACGCACTACGGAGAGCTGTGACTTGCCCCAAGTCCTGGATGCAACAATCGTAGGATTGGAAGCCGACGCCATGAAACCCATGGAACCCTATGATTCGAATTCAACAAACATATTGAAATTAGTATAAAAATACTTCCTTTTAATCCTTCCACCAATATCAATTCCTAACAACCTACTTGATTAAGTAACTTGGAAAATATGAAACCTTGATTTGAAAAGGACAAGAAGTTTGCCAAACTATTGCTAATAATGAGAAGAAGACTAGTTTGTGTAACCACAATGAACACTCAGTGCATGTTCAGCATCATGATACGGATTAAAAGTTTGTAAATCAAATTTGACTGAATGTTATTCGCTCTTGTTTCCCAAATTTCATTATCTTGCAAAAGGAATTTCAACAGGGAAGAAATCGCACTCCATCTGCCCTCAACAATAATCTGATTTATACTAACTTCCGTTTCTGGTTTACTAAGGTCACCAAGTAGCTTAAGCAATATTCAAACAAGGAACACAGAGTAATCACGTGACATCGGTATACACAGTCAAAAAGAACATTTACAGATTTGAGGACTGAAAGGGACCTTAAACAATTTATGACGAAAAGAAAATAATACAATGACAGCTGAAGAGAGGGAGCTCTAATAGATGTACCGAGTGCAACATCACAGGAATATTCCAGGCGACTCCAAGCATACAACACATCAGAGAATTCGACGTTGACTAGCATCAATGATTCATTCAATAAATATTGAAGCAAAAGAAACACATATGATAATGGTACGTTCACGCAAATTAGCATAGTACGTTCATACTCATTCAAGATATTGAACACACCGTACCTGGTTCATAACGCCAAGCTGTGCTGAATCATTAACAGAGGTAGGGGAAAAGTTTTTGGGTGATCTGTCATCTTTTTCCCACATTGGAGTAAGACAGATGTTTACGGTATCAGCAAAGAAACCTCTCATTTCCTTGTCGTCGCGCTCCATGTTGCTACTCCAGCTTGTGTTCGATAAAACAAGCTTCACAACAATGTCCTCTCCTTCTGCCTTGTAGAATGGTTCTACGCGAAACTCAAACTCAAAATCCTTGATTCTCTCCTTGAGAGTAAAAGGTGCTGAACCTCTGATCCAATCCGAATCTCCACCAGCTCGCAAGTCATCCCAAGTACCTCTCTCTAGGTTTGCCGATACTGTCACTGGTGACCCTCCTAAAGCCGGGCTGCCATCCGCTGAAGGGATCGAAAATGAGGATTGTTCATCCTCAATATTCTCCACGAGATCTGGACGCACTTCATGCAGTCTTTGTCTCAGATTCTTTCCAATTTCACTTGAAACATCCAGAATAACGATACCTCCTTGATCCAGTTCTGTGACTATTTCTTCCAAACTCATCGATTCTTCCGCACCTGCGAGACCTGCTGATACATCGACGTCTGGAGTTGTAGCCATTGCACCTTGCAACTGCATCCAAATGGATAACCAAGCAGGGATAGAGTTCAGAGCACCAATATGAGCAGCCTTGTCAAAATAAAAGCGTGCGCTCCGAATGGGCATTTCCTTTTCCCTAGTTGATAAGTTCGAAGGCTTATAAACGTTTAAAAACTACCAATCTTCATCTGTGCATTTCGAGGTTAAGTATTTAATCTAATAAAAAATTCGAAAAGAAAGAAGGCTATGCTGCCAAAAACGTTGGTCGAAATTTCTCAGAAACCGAACATTCCCGTTTTGATAACACTGAATATCAAACCAATTTCTGACCTTGCAACAATATAGGACGAGGTGACCAGCCTAGTGCTTCCGCCTCTGCATAAGTCTATGATCTGCAGCAGAGAAGCAAACAAAACGCAACCCTAGCTCAACAACCGATGACAGAGAGGTGCACCATGCACCCTTAATATGAAAGAATCTGAACACTATAGTACGAAGTACAGAATCTGCGAGCATTCACTACGGAAGGGGTTCTAGCAACAACACCTTGGCACTAAGCCCATCAACGCCGCGACTAGAATCAACTGATGCAAGATCTGGAGTATTCATACCTTTCAGCTAGCTTCTGAAAATCTTCCACCGTAACCAAGATGCAGAGAGACAAGGCTCCGCCGAGGCTGCTGCAGGCATAGCACACGATGGTGAAGAGATGTTTTTGCCAGGTTTGTGTATCCGTCCCCGTCAGTGACCTCTGTAATATCACATTTTCAGTTTATGTGATATTATAGAAAACATATAGATAGTTGTTAAGATCGAGGTGATATTACAGAGGATGCACAGAGTGATATTAAGGAGGTCGCAGCTTTATTGCTCATTTTTGCTTCAATTCTCATTGCTTTTCAAAATTTTGTGGTTTGGAGAGCTTTGAACTTTCATGATTTCACTTCTTTATTGTTATTATTACCAAGTGATTTGAAATTTTTGTTGCATTAAAGCATTTTTAGTGCAATTTTACATTGAAGCAATTTGTATTGAAGGAGTCTTTGAAATTTGTGAAATTGTGAGGCAAGAACTCTATCAAGTGGTGGTGGTTTCAATTGAGTTCAACAATGTTTACAAGGTACACAATTTTCTTTACTTTGAACAAATTTGACTTCAAATATGATGTATGGTTTGAACATTGAGTTTCATTTTAGTAATTTGAGTATAATCAGATCAATTTGAACAATTTAATGTAATCTAATTCTAATAGTTTGACCTAATTAGAACTAAATTTGAACAATTTGAACATTCTTTGAGCAATTTTATCTAATTTCAACAATTTGGCCTAATTGGAGTGAAATTTGAACAATTTGATTAAATAGGAACAATTTGAGTCAAATTTCAACAATCCAATGTAATTCAATGCAATAGCTTCATCTAATTAGAGCCTAAGTAGAACAAATAGACCTTAATTTGAACAATTAGAGCCTTGATTAAGCAATTTGACCTAATTTGTGTCTAATTTCAACAATTTGACCTAAATGGAGTGAAATTTGAGCAATTTGAACACCATTGGAACAATTTGAGTCCAATTTCAATGTGTAAATGGAATCCAATTCAATAGCTTCATCTAATTAAAGAAAAATTTGAGTAATTTGACCTAATTTGTGCTTAATGTCAACAATTTAACCTAATTTGTGCTCAATGTCAATAATTTAATCTAATTTGCACCAAATTTGAACAATTTGACCTAATTGAAATAAAATTTAAGCAAATTGAGGCAATTTGAGCAATTGCATTTAATTTCAATAGTTTGACCTAATTTGAACAATTTGATCTAAATTGATTTGAACAGTTTGATTTAAATTGATTTGAACAGTTTGATTTAAATTGACTAAATTGAACCTTATTTAACTTAATCTTTGCAATATGTTCCAAAATCTAAAATTTTATTGTTGAATTATTGAATATATTAACCCCTAAAGGCCCGTTTGTCCCCTCGGGGAACAATTTGGGTCCAAGTAGGTTCTTGTGACCTCAATTTGTAGAGAATTTTTTTGGGATTTTTTGA
Source organism: Antitrichia curtipendula (assembly GCA_951230915.1). Classification (NCBI taxonomy): domain Eukaryota; kingdom Viridiplantae; phylum Streptophyta; class Bryopsida; order Hypnales; family Leucodontaceae; genus Antitrichia; species Antitrichia curtipendula. The sequence goes on from OX579635.1 coordinate 23,177,843, forward strand.
GGTTGTGCGGTTCTGCGAGAGCTTTGTGGATATATATTTTTTATTTCAATTGGTGCTCGAGAGAAAAAGTTATGCCAAAAATAGAGTTTGGTGGGCAACACAAAAAAATCACAGAGTGTCAAAATAAATTTTTTAAATATTTTTTTCAAAATCTATGTCTTTTTGTCTACGTTTGAAGCTTTGATTCATTCTATTTGGACTAATAATGAAAAAGTTATGGACAATCTTATTTTTTGGGGCAATCTAAGCATCTTCTTGAAAAAATAACTTTTAGGATTCATTTTTGAATGCAATTTTTACAATTTTCAGAAAAAAATTGTTAGACAAGGTTGAATTTGCTTGCTAAAACAATCTCACCACTGGGATTGTGGTATTTCAATTTTGTCTTAGAGCTATTAACGATTTAGTTATTCCTTCAATCTTGGACCTACTTCTACTTAACAATTTTTTAATGAGTAAAAATTTAGTCTTTTTTTCTTGAATTTTTTTTCCTAGATTCTCAACTGAAGTATTCAACATATAAACTTAAAAAATCAAAATCAACAATACAAAAAATTTAAGTTAAATAGGTTCAAAGCCCAAAAATCTAGTCAAGCAAGGTGCAAAAAAACTTGTTTTCTTCACTTTGAATGCAAATATCTTGCAATCTATTTGGTCAAAGTTTCTGAAATTTCTTGCACGCATTCTCATACTAGTCTAGTATAAGATCCTATGGTTAGATATGCAAAAAAAAATAATTTTTATAATTTTTTGCTCTTTGCAATAGAAGTGGCAGTTTTGAGTGTGTTTTGATGGAGAAAAGGCCTTGGGGCTTTAGGGGTTAATGAATATATTGTTAAATATATGTTAATGTGCAGTGGGCATTAAGAGAGAAAGCATTTGGATAAAAATAAAGCATATTCAATAGAGACAAGTTTTTGGAGTGCAAGTTATGAAGGTGTAATCTTCAACTTATTTTTTTGTGATTTTGTAGACATCCTAGTATCCTACAAACATTAAGGTTGCTAATGAGAATGCAAATGGGTAGTAATGGTAAAGAATTTGATTTACCATGAGGTTTTTGCATGACATTTGTCATGAAAATTCCTACAAATATCAACACCTTTGATCAGGTGAATGGAAAAGTTAAGAGTTTGTTTCAAACTCTGCATGTTTAGGGTTCATGCACACTTTGGCGACATCCCCTTCCATCCAATTGTATTCTTTTGGTATCTACCATCATGTTATTGTTTCAATTGAGACATCTTACATGTTGTGTAAATGAAGATCACTACATATAACAAGATCGGGAACCACAACCAACATCTAACACACAAAAAACATGCATGAAAACAAATGTGATGAACATACCTTCAAATTGTAATATACCTCCAAAGTTTAGACTCTATTTTTTTTAATCTTTTTTGAAGGCACTTAAAAATGTCGATTTTTTGAAAACTGTCATCACAATTTATTTTCTTTCCTAGTAGATGAAAATGCACCTGAAAAGTCCAAATCCAAAGTCGGAATTCCAAAATAATGAGTATATTGGGAGATATTAACTCACTGTTAAATGAATTCTGCCCCAAATATAGTTTCATCCACAGCGAATGAAATCGTGTGGAGCAGATGAAAAATTGCACAGCGGATGAAAAGTGGAGTGCGGATGAAATTTTGGAGTAGCAATTCCAGCAGCCTCGCTCCCCGCTTCAATTCTTCCACCACTCACATCTTGCTCCAAAATGATCAAAACGAAGCATAGTTTGTTGCGTTGTACTCGGAAAAGTTAAAAGTTTGTTTTAAACTCTGCATGTTTAGGGTTCATGAACGCTTAGGCAACATCCCCTTCTATCCAATTGTATTCTTTTGGTGTCTAGCATCATGTTATTGTTTCAATTGAGACATGTTACCATATCAATAAATTCAACCAAATTATTTTTTGAACTTTTTTGCTTTTCATATTTGGATGCCTCAACATTCTAATGTATGCATATTTGTATTCATTATTGTATACACTTCAATAATTAAAACTAATATTTTACATTTCAATGTATGCATATTTGTAAGGATTTTTATACAAAGATTTGAATAATTTTTATTTGAAGACCAACTGAAGTTACAACTCCATATTCAAATGCATGCAGATTTCATTAAAATTATATATTGATATTGTTTATACATAGCAACACAAGTGCCAACCACTAGTAAAATGCTAAATATACAACAACATATCCATAATGTCAATGCAACATACACTGATTGAAGAGGTGGCATGCAACCATTGAATAAGAAGGACAAGGTTATTTCCCATAATACAGAGTTGTTTTGAAGTTATGATACTTTTCTTTAATAATTCTTTATTATCATTGGAGAAGATTGAACAAGATCCAACCATTGACACTATGTCCAGTAATGTACAAGCAACCCGAGTCCGGTCTTTAAAACAAGTCTCACCACACCCGCCTTGTTTGTGAGTGGCTTGAAAACTAGTCATGGCATTGCCACATCAGATTTTCTACGGGTATTCACCACACAGAGGAACAAAACCACTGATGACAAAAAGCACTAATGACACCTTCATTGGTACCTATTTTAAAGATCGGACCCACCCCTAGTTATGAAAATAACCCCTTTCTCCTTCACTCACTTCCAAAGAGTTCTATGCTGATGTGCTTTTTGTGTTGAACTCAACTCACATTATATAGATCCTCACCATCACAATTTGGCCGCAACATAGCTAGTCATATTAAAAAAGCCAAGGCCAACACTTCTTGTCATTCCTTGACAGAGTTAAGTATATGGAAACTCATCCAACACAAATATGTCATGGTCATGCATAAGGTACTGCGAAGACTACTAGCATGCACATCATTTCTTTCTGCTGGGATGCTTGTCAATGGGAGAGAGAGACACACACACACACACACACACTATATATATATATATATATATATATATATATATATATATATATATATATATATATATATATATAAATAAGTCACCAGAACCTTAGAGACCTATGATTGAGAAAACAAAATCAAAAAATAATAATATGTCGTTAGTAAGATACAAACATGTGTCTTTATGCTATTTACAAGCTTCTCTGTTCACGTACACTCCAGCTTCTCTACAATAGTTTCTTCATATCTCTCCATTTGATAATGGCGCCCCACTTAAGAAAAAATTGGTTTTCTTTTTTCCTCAATACCCAAGTATAATAGCCCAGAGAATGGCTATTACAGCAAAAACCAGAGAGGCGATAACAACGTGGTTCTTCAGCTTCGACCAGCCAATCCCAGGTCGGTTGCAGTTGTTCATTTTGGAAACAGGGAAGGTAACATCAGGGGTGCCATAGATCTGAAAAGCTGCCCAATGACCGACTTGCACTTCCGGCGAACTGCCAATCATGCTTTCCCTGGCCCCCTTCAGCGCCAATGCCCAATTCGTACTTGGAAGACCTGTCTCAGGATCTCCTTCAAGAAGGTTCTTGTAAAGATGTTTCATCAGCGTGCTCGTATGCTTATCGGAAATATCCCATAAGGATACCATCACTGCAGGAGTACCAGCCACATGTAACGCACGAACGAGGCCTAAAGTTCCCTCGTCACCAATGAGTTCTCCCTTCCCGGTGCTGCAAGCACTAAGCACTACTCCACAGGCTTCTGTCGGAATATTCGTGAGTTGCATCGCACTGAGTACCCCCCTATTCGTTTCTTCTTGAGAGGTCACACCATCCATGTCGTGACCTACAAGTGATCCATAATTTGTACGAGTGCGTAATATCCTGCGACACCCAGACTCAATATCAATGGTCCCTAACTCAACCACATCCGGCGGATGTTCCCAGTTGTGGGCTTGGGCATTTGGTGCTGACAACATTAGAGCTCCAGCACTATAAAAAGTGTTACAAATATTGTGGCTAGCAATGTGGACCCATTTTGCTTTTGGAAGCTTCTCCATCACTTTTGCTCTGGTCGCTTCTTCTCTTCTGTATTCTGTAGGCACCAAACCTGCAACGTACAGTTGTTAGTCAATAACCATCTACGCCTTATACAAAAGACTTTGACATCCGGTTTGCAACTCAATGACAGAACTGGAGATCAAGTCTAGTAGTTTTATTCGACCTCAGTTGTTAGATGAGACATATTACACTGCTGGGATAAGAAGTATAATTGCCTGTATGTGTTTTCAGGAGCTTGCGAATTTCCTTTGTTTCCGTTTCAGCAAATTTCAAACGAGATAGCCTGGGTCGTGATAAAGGCCATGGATTTGAGACCAACAAAATGTCATCGCCATGAGTACATTTTGTGGTTCGTTTCTTTTCCCACTGGAGAGAGCATAATCCAAGCAAATACAAAGATTGCGCACAGACAAATGCATACTGTTGCCCCAAGTGCTGTCCATCGGGGTCACGAAGTGCAGCCCACGGAAGGGAGTTCAAGGCCTGCCAGGAAACTGTAATAAATTAGCATCAAGCTCCACATTGTATCCTTGATCAGCACCTACACAGCTAAATTCAGACTAGGCCGACCCTGCTTCCCCTATGGACATATGGTAGTTGCCACCGCTAGAACTTACGGCTTTTGGTTACATAAGATATTATATGCAATTTATGGACAGAAAGAGTTGACGAGGAGTTCATAAATTTAGTGAGGGCTTCAATTCAAGGAATACGTACCTGTACAGGAATGAAGACAATGGTGTCACACCCTATCAATTCATCTTTAATGGGCTCTATCAGTAGCTTATGGAAGAATTCCAGATACTTTTTACTCCTTTTATCACTGTTATCGCCACTAAGCTGTTGTATCAATATATCTACCATTTCCATAATGGTTAAAGATGTCGCCTGACCCTTCTCCACTCTCACTGCTCCAATATCTGGGAAGTCCATAGTGTCCAGTGGAATCTGCAATACTAAAATCCATAAGAGAGTCTAGAGTTGATAATCTTGATATGCAACAAGCATCATAATAGTTCAGTGGAGGATTTGCAAAATTTACACCATTTTGATACATGCATGTTCCGTGCTACAAGCATAGGTTCCTCAAAGTTATGGATAACCTGCAATAACTAAAAAGAATGCTCTAAGAGACAATATGTGCCAAAAATTTGCTTTTGAATTAAGAATAGAAAAACTACCTGTTTTACAGTAGGCAATGACTTTGGCTTTAATACCCAAATTAGCAAATCTGTGCTCACGAAGCTGTATTCAATAGCCACCACTGCCCCCGCATAACCATCCAAAACTGTCTTGATCTTCTCTTTGGCTATGTTATCATCTCCTTCAAAAAGACCACCTTCATCTTCATGTTCTAGCCTATTGCGCAGTGCCCTCGCTCGGGCCCTCTCAGACCACATCAGGGCTTCGAGCGGTTTTTCCTAACCAAATAGATCACCCATAGTCATTCAGTACCAGTGTTGTACCACTACTTGGATACAGATCATAAAGTATGATGTGACTGTACAACTGTGACCTTTTTTTAATGCTCGTTTCAGGGGTCTTTTGACTTAATGTGAAGCTCAGCTTCTAGTACAAACTGTTTAGTTATACAATCAACTCCGAGTGCTATTTATGTTCAAAATCAAATGTGTCAACATATGACCTTAGCTTCTCTATCTCTTACGTCGCAATGAACACGATGATCAATTGGAAAACTGATGACTTGGGGTTCTTAAGGTAGATGTACACTGTACTCATTATCAATGCAGGTTCTTAAACTTACAGTATGCGAACGCAGATCAACTCTTTCCATGTAAGAATACAGACATGAAAAAAAAAAAAAGTACCTGCTTCACTAGGCATGCCTGAAGCTGCTTGTATGCCGTCGTGATACTTAGTGCGGCTGTCACCTGATACATGCTATCTTTCTTCATACGGTTGGCCTTGGTCCATAGTGTAACAGACTCCCTGAACTTCTTCTCTGCCTCAATGAACATATTCTTATGAAACAACCAGTATCCTAAAGCTTGTTTTGTACTCGCCAATTCCCCTGGGTATCCATCTTCTTCCCTTGATTGATTCTCCTCTGCTTCCTTCAACCTCTGTATCTCGGCTTCGCTATCCAACCCCTCCTGCTTATGGCGAGGACCCCAATTGACTATGTAACGATTTTCAATCGCTGTGACTACATTACGAACACTGTCTACGCGTGCAGTGTCATTTGTCGCCTCTAAAATTTCCAAACATTTCTTAAAACATTCAAAGATACTATTCGCATATTCAACAGGGTCTACAAAGTACAACGCATAACCCTTGGCAAACCACGCGTGCGCTTCAAGCTCCTTATGCTTCAATGAGTTGGCGAGGGCCACTGCAGCATCGAAGTCCTTCACAGAAGCTGGTAAGCCCTGATAAAACCTTGCAATCCCTCTAATCATAAGCACTTGAATCTCCTCTACGCGGACCTCCTCCGACCTCACTTCCAGAAATAAATTCGCAGTGACGACTGCATCATCGAACTCACACAAGAGTGCTTGACTTTGGGCAGCACGCATAAGAAATTTTCGCATCTTCTGAATCTGTGGATGCCTCAGTGAGTCTTGACAATCCATTGGCTCGCGCGCTAGCTTCAGACATCGATGCACTGACTCTGCGGCTTCCTTCCACGTGAGACCTAATACCCTGCTCTGGCCTGCAAGTTCGATCCCATCGATCTGCGCCTTTGCCAAAAAATGGCGATGTCTCAACTCCCATAGATAATATGCATCATGGAAAAACAGTGTACTTTCAGAGCGAAATCCCTCCTTCGCTTGACCAGCCTTTGCACGATTCTCCTTCGCTCGATCAGCCTCTGCAAGCCAATCCTTCCACCGTTTCGGCCAATTTTCCGAGGCCATGTCTCCTTGCATCAATCGAGAAACCACCAGCTTGATCGATGACACCAAGTAGACTCTCAATCGTGGTGAAGAAGACCCAAGGCGTGAAGAGTTTGCGGTGTCGAACGTTCACTTGGAACCCTAGATACAGTAGAAAGTAGAGCCCTAACTTCAATTACAGTAGTACACATGAGTAACTAGAGTACTGAGACTTCGGTTGTTGACACCATCTTCTTTACCTCCCTGATCACTTGGCCTGTCTCAAGTTTTCGATCCCGCTGCACCACCAGGCGAGGAGGTCTGAATCACTCTCTCCGGTACTGCACTCTAGATAAAAAGTAGAGAAAAACGAAAAAAAAAGATGAACGCCGGTCGCTTTTGAGTACTCTAAGGTGGGTACACCCAAAACCGCCACTTTTTGCTACTGAGCCTAGTTACTACTATTAGACTGGTCAAATTTCCATATATTCTTGTTGGCAAGTGAAAGGAGGTTCCAACGCACCAGAGAACGTGGCATTTGGACACCGTATGCAAAAGTTATTAAGGGTCAAAGTTTGTTTCTGAAAGCGCTCCATCCAAATAGGTACATAACTGATTTTGGAAATGTACACAACCTGTAGATGGCACTTTAAGGTCAGGTGCCATTTTGGGGGTGCCTACCTTAGATCCAGAGAACAACAACCATTTCCAAACTTGTTTTGACGTTGTTCTGCTTTCCAGTGGTTCAAGGAACATCAAAGTTGGAAACAATGGGAAGCAACAAAGTTGTTCTTTTAGGCTTCTAGCTAAATGGTGTTTTTTGAGTAGATGAATCTAAATTAATAATTGTTTATTTTAATTGGTTGTTTAAATATTAGAAAAGTAGTTAAATTTCTGTACACAAAATTTTGTTGTTTGGAATTATGATAAAAATGGACTCAGTTTAACCTTTTTCAGGCCAGAGGAGTCATATGTGGTTGATTTGAAGTGCTTTTTCTGTTTTATTCATTGAAGATGACAAAATTTATATTTCATATGCTTACAAATGATGAGCGCTCAAAACAAAGCTATACAATGATATTTTTAGTTGCAATTTATTGTTTCAACTTTGTTTCATATAAATTTTTGAAGTAAGGATATCTTAGAAAGAATATATTGATAATTATATATGGTACATTAATTCCAGCCAATGATCGGCGTGAGTGTCTTCAGGCTGTTCTAAATTCTGGTAACTCTTTACTCCTAATGCGACCTTCCTGCGGTGTTGAGTGCCCGATTGAGTGCGGGTTCGAGTACGTAGTGCTAATCATCCGCCAAGAAAATGTGGCGTTTTGAGCGGGAGCTGATAATTAGGTAGTGGCTGCAACGTACGTAGCTAGCGACCCGCTCACTTGAACATCTCAGAACTGTTTGTACAGACCGGCGACTATGAGGGCTCGATGGCCATGAAGTCCTCAGATATGTTAGGAGTCTATTACCTGTTCCTGCGCTTGATTCCTCTACTGATGAACTGTTTAGTTTTGGTGGATCTAAGACCTTTGATAAGATATTTGACTCAGGAAATACTTACTATTCACATTCGTGCTCCAGAAGCAAGAGTCGACGTGTCCGAAAAAATTGATATCATGTGCCCGAGCCGGTTCGCTGAACAATTCATAGGTCTACCAACTCCTTCCTCACGCATTACCGAGCTGCGTTATCGATGATTTTACAGATTCCAATTCTCTTATGAAAGCGTGTACATGGTTAGAAGGAATCCGGCTAGAATCAAATTACCATTTGGTGATAATAGTGTTATTATTTTAAGCTGGAGAATTCGATCGGTGGATGCAATCAGTTCAAAATGTGTGATCATCTAGGGTTTAGTCTATTCCAGGGTTTGTCGGTGAGTTTTACTAGTGTAGTTATAATTACTGTACACTATAAGAATTCATATCTGCTGTTGCCAATCACATCTTCTCGAAAACCCCCGATTTGACTGGAATCTTGACAGCTATCTTATAAGGAAGCAACTGCTGTGCATACCGCTTTCTATATTTAGGGTTTTAGTGTTTTAGGCTTAGTATGACTTCCTTTTATTTTTTCGTCCATTGTTTGTTTGGACTACAGTATTGCTTCTTTCGGCAATTTGGGTTACCAATCTACAGACATGACTACTTGTACCTCCGTCTGGGCTTTATTGCTGTAAGTATTTCTTTAAGCTCTAATCTCCTAAACCCTAATTTGAATCCGTGTATTGATTTCTCTGCAACTTTATGTTTGAACGTTGAATGGAATTCTTCATGTGATGCTATCCACTTGAAATGAGAAAATTCCCTGTTTCTTTAATTTCAAGAATCCATCACTTGCGCGCATCGAGAGCTTCAATCCCTGCAGACTAGCAATTCCCAATTTAACCTGTCTACCTTTCGTGTGCAAGTGGGCTAGTGTGGCTACCCTGAGTAGCAGCCATAGCAAAGGACGGAGTACTAGCTCCTCCACTCGGGTAAGCAACACGTGGCTACGACCTCCATCTCATCCAATATCAGCTCCAGTGTGCGATTCCTGCTCATTTTCATGCATCACGGTAGAGGGTTTTGAATTTCAGAATAATTTGATTTAATCTTTCGAGAGCGGTTGATTTCAGAGATTTCGGGAAAGAAAGACGCTCTCAGGGATTTTTTTCTCATTCCACGGATGCTTTAGCTTCAGTGAAAGTCAAGTAGAGCAGTGTTAAATTTTTCAACCCCTTTGAAAAATAGAGTTTCCCCTATTGAGCAAAGACCGTTCAATTTATTTTTTTTCTTGTTGTACTCCGGAGTAGTAATTTTGTAAACTTTGTGTGCAAGAGTTAAAATGCTCCTCCTTTCATTTTTTGATTGTGTATTGCACAATTAATACGAGCTCGTAGTATTTGCCTATCTGTCAACTTGGTTCTATACAAAGAGAGCAGAAATCCTACTTTAATTGGTACAGGTGCTTCTATACTAGAGTTCTAAACTTGTTAGCTGTATTTGGATATCCTTCTACAGGGTTTGCTAAACATGAATGGAGGGGGTGATGGAATGCCATCCAAGGCTGAAATTTGGAGTTGGTTTAAGACTGAAGGCTTCTTCAATAAGGCTTCTTCAATAAGGCTTCTTCGATGTGGGTTCTCTCAAGGTCAAAGAATTGGTTGCAAAAAAAGCTAAGATGGGCAATTTCGTTAAAATGGCGGTATTTTGTGTGCCATTTTCAGAGTGTTCACTCTAAACCATAAAAGTGACATCTAGGACAGATATAGATTTCAAAATTTTAGGATAGTTATAGATGTCATAAAATTTAAGACAAATATGGATTTAGACCGCACAATTTTGAAAAATCTTGGACTTTTATAGATTTTAGATATCTAATACATTTATAGATTTCAGAAATCTAAAATTTTATAGATTTCAGACCATTTCAGAGTACACGGTCTGAACTGTTAAAAGTGGCAAAGTAACGGAATACCGCCATTTTAACGAAATTGTCCATTAAGGTAAATAAATTCTCCTGATTCGTTTGCTAGTTGTCCCTTTTGAGAATAGATCTTTTTGTAATATTTGGTGTTGTGGATTGCTATGGTTGTGTAGCTACACAATTACAATACAAGTCCAAGATGCGTTTGTTACTCCCTGAGCGCGAGATGTGGACGTCTCAAGTTGATGAACTCAAGGTTGCGTTAACAAATGCACAAGAGTCAAAGATGCAGGTGAGTGTAGAGGTAAAATTTCCCACTCGACGTTGTTGATGTTTTGTGCAACAACTGTGCGGTGTTATTTAGCGCTTGGAACTCACTAGCGCGTGCTGATATGGGATCATGGCGTTTTGGCTGTCTTTTTCCGCATGAAGGAGACCGAGCTGAGAACTCAGCTTGAGGACGCCCAGTAGATGATTGAAAAGCTCTCTTCGAAAGAAGAGGAGCGGAAGTCATGCCAATTGATTAGTGTGCCAAACAGTGTGAGAGCGGAAGATGGCTCATTCGAGATGACGTTGACCGTCCTTGACGAGGAGAGATCCCTCGGGCGGGAAGTCAAGGCGAAGGTGGCGAGGCTAACAGAGGGTTCAAGAATCCCGCTGTCGCAAGATGATTTCAACCCAATGCGCGGGTCGTTTGACTCCTGGGGAGACGCCCACAAGTCTTTTGGCAGCCCCCAAGTTTCCAGCAGAAAGGTAGGGGACTTCAATCTCTTAGACTGCTCCATTTGTCCTTGAAGTTACCACGGATCTTGGTGGCCTTGTGAGTCGTTTGGGCGCGGGCTTCTGAGTAAGCTGAGCCTTTGCCGTTGTTTGCAGTTGTGACAAATGGAGGCCGTCGTGGCCGGGGCGCTGAGGCGTGAGCAAGCAGCTGATGCCACCACGAAGCGCCTGGCAGCGGAGATCGAACAACTCAGCCGCCTGGTAGGGAGTCTAGCCTCTCATCTTGTGTTTTTAGGGAGCTCTAATAGGGGAAATTGATCGTGTGAACGCCACTAGCACTGTGCAGGTGCATCAGCGGGAGGCAGACATGCAGAGCAACAAGATGGTCCTGTGATTTCGAGAAGACAATATTTGAAGACTAGAGACTCTATTGAAAGGATTATTCTCTGTAGATTCCTACCTTGCCGACGAGAAGAAGATGTTGACAGAGGAGCTTGAACTGATGCGAGCAAAAGCGGATCGCAATCTTGAGCTGACTAGGTTTGCTATGGAGAACATTCGTCTGCTAGACCAAATTCTTAGGTACGACCAGTTCGAGTGCCGGTCATATTTGTTCCACTTGTGTTGCTGACGACGGTCCTATGCTTCTGGATTGTGCATGCGCGCAATCATGGGAATTCAAGGATGTGGGACTCGGGTGCGTGCATCTTGCAGGAGTTTCGCGAAGGCGAAAAGCGAAATGTGATGCTGGATGAAATGTCCACTTTACGAGACGAGCTTCTGGAAGCGCTGGATGGGAAGATTGAGGTCAATCAAGGCCTCATTCCTCTAAAAACTCCTCACTCAGGTGTCTTTCTCTTTCTTTCTGACCTTTCTATATTGGACTGGATGTCGTACCAGAATATTGTTAGAGGTTGGGAAGGCCAACTAACTCTTTTCCGTTGCTCATTAGAAAAAGGCCCTGGCACCGGAGCTCTCCGCGGCAGCCCGTGAGAATGAGCTTCTCCGACTGGAGGTAACATTTGCCACTCTGATAGTACTGTGCAGATGTTCAATCAGCCAAGCAGGTGTGCGTGAGTGCAGAATTGGGATTTTTCATTGGATTTTTTTCCGTTTTTTTAATTTTGTAGGCTGATAACTATCAATCGGAAGTGGAAGAGCTGCGCAGCAATTTAAGTTCTTCCTTGGAAAGTTACTCAAAAATGGGAAGGTGAGCATTCTTGAATCAAGCCTGTAATTCCGCAAACTGCGTAGTAAGTTGTGGCATGGTTTCTTGTTGTTCCGATATTTTCCTACCTGAGAATTGGTGTATGCGACATACAATACTTTCTAACATACAATATACAATACTTCACTCAGATCCACTCACTCAGTACTTGGTGTATACAACATACAATACTTTCTAAAAGGATGCCATATTTATCACCTCAGTTGAGGAGGTCACCCATGATCCCATACATACCAAGAAGTACAAGAAGCGTGTCCGGTGTTTTCTCTCCCCGACTTATGGCTTCTCCAAAACTCAACAGCGTATGAACACTGGAATCAGTCACGTTTGCAGAAGCTTTCTCTCTACGTGTATCCAGGTGCAACCATATCTGGTCACATAGCTGCAGCTCCATCGCAAACAGAAGCTTTATCAGATATAGCGAAACAAAAAATCCAAATAGTAATGTAAGCTCAGTGCAGAATGGATTCCTAAACTTTACCTCTTGGCCTTTGAGTGACGAGTGCAAATTTTCAATAAAAATATTCTAGAACTTCAATTTTGATTTTTCACTTTCTTCCTGCTGCATTAAAGCTGAAGAGGCCTTCCTGATTCGCAATCAAACTCTGAAATGAATAGTTGTACGTGTTCACTGACCCGATGTAATTGCTCTGAAGCCATAAGTTTCCCATGTAGCATCAGCCTTTGCAGTGCAGTACAGCTCCGTAGTAGCTGTAATCGAAATCACCATGTTAGCTTCACGATTGAGGGAAAACTTTGAAAAAATAATATGAGATGGTTTCAGCAAGTGCCAAAAACCCTAGTGCAAGCACAAAACATAACTCATACAAGCTTTTTAAATAAACACCTAATGTTCTTATTATAGATTGGAGAGATTTCCAAGGCTGGAGGGCAATGAGTTCAAATTATTGCGAGTTATTTGATAAACGCTCAAACCGCTGCAGTAGTTCGACTGCACACAGGGTGCCATGTTTAAGCATAACTTCTTGAAGAATGAAGCAAGCAAGGGGTTTTGACTTCCCAAATGTACACCATGAAGTACAGTTTAACTTGAGGACTTCCCTGATGTAAGTCTAGAATAAACTGATAAAAGATAAAGATAACATGTCAGCTAAAGATGAATAACAAGATATGAAAACTCGAGAGTACTAGGTAGACGGCATCTAACTTATAATTTCAAACATCGACCTTACAGCAAAAGAGTTGCAGAGATGTTTCAGGGTGCAACCTAATTCTGGGAGCAGGCTGAGGCGGTTCGAATCAATTTTAAGAATTTCAAGCAATCAAAGTTTACCGGCTATCGACGGCAACATCTCCAACAACTTCTCCTCTATGATCTAGATACATTCGGCAATCTTCACATATGAGTAAGAACGGAGCAACTTCAGAAGGCGTAAGGCACTTCAAACAATCCCGTCCTGCAACTTTACTTGACAGAAAGAGAAATCTTACCATTTCTGTAAACCAATCGCTTCTAGTAGCATCTCTGCAATATGAGTGAGCAGCGAAGCTTCATTACTCCCTACTTATACTTTCACGAGAATTAGGTCTTTTGAAAATATATGCCCCTAGCTCTATTCAGTTCGACAGAACTTGAAAACATCAATTAAACCGTCGCAAGCTAGAAATCTTGGCATTAACCGGCGAATTGCGCAATGAAACTCACCCAAATTATCGTGAGTGGCATCTAAGGTTCCCACAGAAACAGCTACATTCACCACATCCACACGGAGCTCCTGCAATCAACAAAACCTTTCCATCACAAATGCATTGCTGCTCAGCATTCTAGGTTATGGATCTTACAGTACTATCATAGCAGACCATGAGTTGCACTTTTTTTAAAACTAGCAACACCAACATCGTTCCAAATGAATCATGGCAGAGGCCTCAGCACAACTTGCAATAAATACTTTTTTCAAAAATATAAATTTGAAATTGGTTTTGTAGAGTTATATATATGTGGGAAGCTTTTAATCATTCCAATTTGACCAATGAGTCAAAAGTTATGAGGAATTGTAGTTTGCGGGTAGTTATGGTTTCTCTACTCTAAAATAAACTTTGAAGTCCTTTATCTTAGTACTCATTTTTCAATATTTTTTGAAAAAAATAAAATCGTAAAATGTAGATTGTTTATTACAACATTGCAACCATTGGGATTGGCATTTTTCAATTCCATAACTAAATTCTTAACAATTTTGTATTTTGAATCATTCTCTACTTCTTTCTACTTACTATTTTTTTTCCTATATGTTGTACAATTTCAAATGATGTGAGATTTTTTACGCATGTAGCCAACTTGTCTAGGAAAAAGAATCCAAAGAAGCACCACCATTTTTGACATTTTTTCATAGAAAAGTGAGCTTTTGGTGCAGCTGCCCAATTTTTTGCAGGGCCCAAAAAATGATTTTAATGAATTTTAATGCTTATATCTTGCAATTCACGTAGTGGAAATTTCTGAAATTTTTACCACATGTTTTCAAGTCAACATAATACAAGATCCTACAGTTATATGTGTAAAAAAAAAAGTTTTTTTCAAAAATTTGGTACTTCTACTAAAAATGACAGTTCTTGAGCATTTTCGGTGAATTTAGAGGTTAACAAATATTGCAATTAATCAACCTAAGCCGTCCAATTGTAGCTTTGGCAGCCACATTGTAGCCATTGATTTAGCATGTCGTCTTTTTCCTTGAGGTCCGCTATAGTTTAAGGATTAGCAAATTGTTGTTTACTCTCTTGGTAGGTGTTCCTCCTTGAGCTTCATTGTAATATGAAGATTAGCAAATTGTTCTTTATTCTCCAAGTAGATGTTTGTAGGTGTTTAGCAACTTTAGGTCTTTAGGATCACCTCGCATTTACTGCTCCTCTCCGTGCTTGTATTTATTGAAAGTTTTGCATTTGATGTGTATTCAAATTTGCTCCTTAAGATTGTGGTTTCCCCCCTACTCTTCTTTGAATGTGGAAGCACCATTTTCCCAAATTTGGAGGTGCTTCTTGAAACCTTGCTTTTGTGAGTTTTGATTTCTGTATTACATTGTATTTCACTTGCAAATGGAGACATTGAGTGTTGGCAGGGAATTGGGTGTATGAATGATTGAGTCACTTGAGTGAACCACTTTTTATATCATAGTGTTTTTTCCAACAAGACCTTTGCATTGCAAGCCACATTGTAGATAATTCACTACAACATTGTAGCTATAATTTTGAACATGCATTCTTAACTTGAATGCAAAGGCAACTATGTAATTATTTAAATGGTCTCTTCTTTAAATAAAGAGCTATGGACTTTTAAAGTTGCAAACTGGATTTAGAAAACTCTATATAGCACTTTATGGAGTCTCTTGATTCCATCCCTACCCGCAAACTGGAATTCCTCATAACTTTTCATCTCATTAATCAGAATAAAATGATTCAAAGTTTTTCGCGCAGGAGTAAATATGTAGAATCAATTTCAAGTTTTTATTTTTTTTGAAAGTGATTTTGAAAGAAGTTTTTTGAATTGCCCAGACTGCCCGCCAAGTAACAAAAACTACATATTATGTAATAACTTTTTTTTATCATGTAGTCAAAAGTTATGAAAAGTATTGGGCCTTGAAGCTACTTCTTGGGCACATGTGGTGTGAAATTTTTAAAGAAAAAAAATAAAAACTCCATTTGTAGTAAACTGCCTAGAATTGCTATGTTGTCAAAAAATGGTGTTTGGTCCTTTAGGAGTTAAAATAGTAGTTATAGGCTTTTGAAGGGGCCAAATTGAATCACATTTTCAAAAGTCCATAGAAGAATTATTTTCAGCAATATATTTTTCCCCAAAAGAATTTGGAATCTTAAATGTTATTAGAAATTGCAAATGGGCTTCAAATCAATATTGAAGATTGGATAAATATTGAACCATTGGCATTTTCAAGAATTAGAGTACCAAAATGAGTGGATGATATCACTAGGCATTTTTGGCAGGACATATTGTAGGATTCTAAAAGGATCCTCTCCAATGCTTATCTTACACCACTATGTCACTTTCTCCATATTATTGTATTCACTTTCCTTATGCAAATTTTTTCTGGCTACTTTGGGATTTAAGGTGTTGGGGTGTAGGCTTTGGGTAGAGCACTAGTTTTGCGACTCAAACTCCCAACTTTAAGGTGCACACATTTGGAACCTCATGTAACTCTCACGTTTTGGGCAAATACTTGTCAGTTGTTGGCACAACAACAACAACATCAATCCCTACACGTGATGTCCTTCACAATGTGGAAGACGTGACGCATGTTTCAAAGATACAACTCTTCAACTCGCTTGCTCTTGTGCCTCAATTTTGACTGTTGTTGTAGGTCACCTTGATCTCACCATAGTGTCTCCAATCGGTACTTGAGACTACAAGTGATGTGGATAGTCCTTTAGACGCATCAAAGAAAAGATTTGCCGGTGCTTGTAGTGCGTGGAAATGATGCAAGACAACACCGACTACCATGATGATGAGGTGGCAAGAAGTCTCACCATACTGAGAAGGGCCTACCAATATACTTGGGTGGAAGGGAAATTTAATGTGAACAATAATCTGACGAGAGTTGTATGCCAAAGTTGTACCACAATTTGTGATAGAAGAAAAGTAATGGTTCCCAAAGGTGACAACCTAGAGAAGCATGAAGATAAGCGCGTCTTCAAGCATGATGGGGAGCTATTGCTGCATTGCACGATGGTGACACCTACGTGAAGAGCAACTGCAAACACTTGAAGTTCACCAAGTTGTAGGCTAGACTCAAATAAGCTAGCAATGCAACCGACCAACTCGTAGCCGGCTTGGAGGGCAAAATGAAGAGAAAAGGAATGTAGTTCAATGGTCATCTAATGTGCTCGCCAATGTGTGACTATGAACATAAATAATACCTTTTAAGAGACCTTAAGGTGAAAAATGTACCCAAGAAACATTAGTCCACAACATTTGGATGGAAAATGGAGGAATATTTGCATGCATTTGTTTTGTCCGCGTTGAAGGCCGTAGTTAGGTCTGCTAGTTTCATCTCCATTAGCACTGACAAGGTGATGGCCATTGTCACCACTTCGTAGATTGGCATGTACATCTATGCCATGCAATCCTAGAAACGAGTATTACATTTGTTGCACCTTTCATGTGTAGCTAATAGTGATATTGCCGATAGTTTGACTAATGTAATAATGTATGCTCTTTTAAGTGCTCAGGGTGGACTATCTCGCAAGGAAATTTGCTTGTAAATTGGTCTTTTTTGGTGATGACAAAGTAAGCACCTTCCAAGGCCCAAAGATTAGGGTGATCACCAAGATTCAAGAAAAGTGGATGCCTTTTAGCCTAGATCCTCATGTGTTAGTCACATGATTGATCTCATTGTGGAAACCTTGTCCAATTATTCCTTGGTTTCTCACTTGGAGAAGCTTTGTTAGTCTCTGTATTCATACTTTTGCCGCAGCAATAAGCGGCATTTTGAACTACAGAAGCTCGATGACCTCATAGAAACTAAAGAAAACAAAATGTTAAAAAATGTAGAAACTAATTGGATATCTATGAGAAGTCTAGCACAAAAGATTTTGTTTGAGTACAAAACACTATTGGTTAAAATGGACGTGGACATGTCTGCCCCTGCCAGTCAAAAACCAAACTCCTCAAAACTATTTTTTTATTAAATTTTTGTAGGAAGAAAAATGAAATTGGCATTCAACCCAAGTTGTTTCATTGATTTTTTGAACCTTTCTAGAATTAGTTACAAATTTTTCAAGATGAAATGCAATAGTCACTAAAAGCTACCACCTCTTGAAATGTGCAATATTGGTACATTGAACAAAGCAATATGTACCTTTGCGTTAGTGGTCACTTTTAGAGCATTCTACCTTATAACAAATATTATTGTAAGTAACTCCTATATGTCTTACATCCTCTTAGAATCTTCTACTTTCCATTTACACCAAACTTTATGAACATGTAAAATATATAGTTTAACTCCGTGAAATTGAAAAGAGTGTAGGATATAACCAATTTAAAACAATTTTCTTACCAAAGTTGAGGCTTTGTTCACATATAAAAAAATAAAAAACATCTTCAAGGGGCAATTAAGGCAAGAAAAGACTTTGGAACCTTTTTTCTTTAGATCAGAATACCCTGAATATTAGATTTCAACATCAAATTATTATGAAAAATTGTATAAAGGTGAAAACATAAATCACTTGAAAGTGTTGTTTGGATGTTGTATATTGCGCATCTCACACAAATATAAGAATAAATTTTGGGGGTATCAAGCCAATGTATTTGAATAAAAACTAAACAATTCGTACAACATTCACAACCACGGTTTGTGAGAAACAAACTTTTAATTATAAGTCATATTGGTGAAGTCCCTTTATGGTTTGAAAATATCACAAGGCTTTGCTAAGAAAATCAAAGTGACCTTTAAGCAATCATTGCAGTAAATTCTAATTAAATGTATATTCCATCTAATGCAGCCAATAATCATCAATACAAAAATATTGACTAAATATAACCTCTGAAGTCCATTAACCCTATGGAGATCAAAATGCAACTTCAGGTAGGTTCATACGGTTTCAATATTCATCATAATTTACTAATTTTTTTTTATAAATCTAAAAAAATACATAAGCTTTAGGAGAATATAATTTTTATTTCAATCAATGCCTAAAAGCAAAAGTTATTGCACAAAAAGCCAAAAATGAAGGTCGGCGGGCAGCCCCCAAAAGGCCAAAATATCACAAAAAATCAAAATAGTTTTTGTAAATTTTTTTTTCTAACACATTATATTTTTTTTCTCATGTAAAACTTTGAATCATTCTATTTGGACTAGTGATGAGAAAATTATGGACGATCTTGTTCTTCATGCAATCTAAAGATGTTCTTGAAAAAAAACTTTGGTCCAACTTTGAATGCTAATATCTTCCAATCTGTACAATCAATTTTGATGAAATTTTTACCACATGATTTTAGACAAGTAAAGTACAAGATCCTATAGTTAGGTTTAAAAAAAATATTTTTCTACTTTCTTAGACGAATGCAGTAGAAATGACAATTTTGAGTGTTTTTTGACAAAAAAATGGCCTTAGGACTTTAGGAGATAATCTAAATTAATTTTGACCTAAAGGTCGTAACTAGGAATATGCATGCATCTCATTTATTAGACCTTTCATTGTTTTACCTATTGTCTTTACTATTGTCTTTTTATTGTTCTTTAACTATTTTAAGTGTCCTTTTACAACTAAAATATATTAAACAAGTGGAATGTTTTTGCAATTCTAAATTATATAATTTTTGTAAAATATTAAATTTAATAGATTTGAATGGAATATGATTTAGAATTGTACATGTGATATTGAATTCCATTATGTATTAGTTTGATGAATCTATTGGCTTTTAGAAATTCATGACTCCTTTTCAATCTATGCGTAAATCAATCCATGACATGGAGGTTTCAATATACATGGATTTGAATTTAGATCAAATTGTATGAGTTTGAATTTGGAATTGCATGAAATTGAATTTCTTAGGCTTCAATATATAAGATTATTGCCACTTGCGGCTTACATAGAAAATTCTGATTAATTAGAATAGTTTTTGTTATAGTTTTCAATTTTATTTACTTTTAAGTACTTCAAAGTTGTAAGAATTACAATATGTTGTTGAAGCCATTTGAAAATTCTTAGAAGTGACACATTTTAAAAGTTAGTTCATGATATTTTCACACAATTATTTACCTGTATGAAAATTTTGAAATTATTAATATTTTAAATTTTAAATTTTAAATTTTAAAATTTTAAATTTTAAAATTTTAAATTTTAGAAAAGCTCGATAGCTTATGTCTAATAGGTCTACTATTCATAATCAAGAACATCTCCATATGGAACATATTATCAACAATTTCTATTATGTCAAACAATATAAGAAATTTCAAAATATCATATTTATTTTGTGATACAAGTAGAAGTATATAATATTGTAGAGTAAAATGATAGTAAGCTTGCAACAAACTTAAAAGCACAATAAAAGTAAAAGCATCATAAATACAAAAGGTTATAGTTCAAAAGTAAAAGCATTTTTCTAAAATAAAAGCATTGTTTCCAAAGCAAAAGCACTATTTCCAAAGCAAAAGCATTGTTCCAAAGTAAAAGCATTATTTCTAAAGTAAAAGCATTGTTCTTGGCTATCATGTATAAATAAAAAATCATTCTAATATTAAAATTACAATTTACTCCTTCCTTTCATGGGCTTTTTTTGTTGAATGTTCTTATGCATTACATCTCATTAACTATTGAATAAAGCTAAAGTTTTGTTATTAGATAAATTCCATCAATTACATAGCATTAGAAAAGTATAATTATAAAAATGATATTTCACTTAGATCATGCCAAATTGGTGAACACAACTCCACTACATATGTTTAAGTAAGGATTCCAAATTCTTAAAGCTTGTTATAAGGAGGAGGAGAAAAAGAAGGGAGAAAAGAAGAAAGAGATGCCATGGTTGATTGACAAGAAAATTTTACAATACTTGGCCTATCTCAACCCCTAAGTTTTGGCCACCAAATAGCTTCATTTCCATTTCGGACGAGCTGCACCAATTTCCACCTTCGATGCAGTACTAGAAAGTTAAATTTTTTTGTTGATTTGGTCGTGTTGATTTCAATCACTTTTTGGTTGATTTAGATAGTACTTTGTTGGTTTCAACAAATTTCAACAGATTATTGTCCAAATCAACAAAAAAGTGACCCAAATCAATGTGACCAAATCAACAAAAAAACTGAATTTTCTAATAGTGATGGCTCTTCTACAAACATACAACACACATCAATTATCACAATAAGGAGGCCATCAAATTTCTTTGGAGAACGTGGAATGAATTTATTGAAGAATTATGGCCGGGTAATGCCGTTGCTCCAATGAAGCTCCAGAGTTGGAAAATCAAAGTTGTAACTTCACAAGAAGATAACATTGTACAAGCACAAAACACCACATCTTTTTCTTCGTAAGCAAAGGGAAATGAGAATGCTAAATTCCAAATTCCAAATTCAAGTTTGCTAACTAAAAAAAATAAAGTGCACTACAGTAAGCTTAAGTACTATGACTAATAAGGTCACTAAGTCCATTGCAAGCCAAATTAGGTTGGAAATGGGTCTGGTTACCATATTTTCAAAATCATGTGCTAGCAGCAACCATCCAACAAAAAATATAGCTAACAAAAAGAAAAGAAAAAATTACCAGAAAAGTCAAAATATGTTCAGTTAGATGACTAGCAAGACTGTAAAAATCAATTAAAATATTTTTAATTGTACGCATCTAATCTTAACTTAGTCTACCCAACATTTAGAGTCCTAGGACATTTAGAGAAATTTGGAAGTCAAAAAGTTACAATATAGCAACCAAAATCTCTAGTCCATGTTTAGTTTACCTTTGCAAATTTCTTCAAGAATGAGAAATTTTTGTTAGCTAGATAGTAAAAGGTTCTAGAAGGTTTGGGCTATAGAAAACCTCAAGCTGGGAAAATCAAGCAATTGCACTGTGGTTTCAGAATAACTGATTGTTATGCATTTAATGAGGATTACATATGTAGTTTACTTTTGATGCACAATTGAGATTGTATTTTTTTTTTTTTTGAAATACATGGACAATTTCCATTAGGAGACAGTATTTTTGAAAACAAGCATTAGGTGTTGTCATTGTGGGTATTGTGGGTGTTGAAGGTGTCGAATCATATCAAATGGGGCATGCATGATTTTATGGAACATATAACATAATGTTTTTGGTGTAGGTGTACAAGATTTTTTTGTGTTAATGACCTATTTTTTTGTCTTGCACGTATCATTAACAAATTAGCAATAGTAGTATAAAATGCATAACATTAAGTGTTTGGAAATATTTATTTTTGTTGAAATGTATTGAACCACAAATATATATTGTTTGTTTTTCTTGCAACAAAAAGATTGATGTTGAAGGGAAAAAAGAAATTTTATTAAAAAATTTGTAAATACTTGAAGCCTATAGCTACATTTTAATATATTTTTAAAATTTTGAGCTACTTTAAGACCTTTCTTCGAGATTAAGTGTTGCCTAAACTTTGGATCATGCCACTATGTTTTGAGAAGAGACAAGTAGTCCCATTCCCCCCTTCTAAAAAATTAATAGCCGTGTGACTCAAAAAGAAAAAAATACCCCACTTTTGAAAAATCAATGGCTGTGCAATTCAAAAAGAAAACAATAACCCCTAGTACTGTGCAATTTGACTTGAAAAAGTTGTTAGTACAAGTGCCCCATTTGCTTCATTGAATCATCTGTTTGCCTTTCAAAATTGCAAGTGAGGGTTACAATAATTATAATTATATTGAAATCCGACCATGTTGTGAGGATGTTGCTGGAGAAGATAATCAATAGACATGACACTATTTAGATCAAATGTGGCAAGCTAATTTTGATATTCACTACAACAAAACCTACATTTTATGACTGCAAAAATATGACTGGGGATGACTGGCGACTGTTCGCAGTCATATTTTGGGAGACCAACATTTTGGAAAAAAATATGACTGCATATATAACTGCCAGTTATATTTTGGCCTTGTACTTCATGGACGTATAGTATACGTCCATTGAGAACAACTAAGTACTTTATAGGGAACATATTCAGGGAACGTCTAGTCATATTATGTAGTCATATTTTATAGTCATATATTTTTGGTAGTGACATTTTTTTGGTTTTGGGGTAGCCCAAGGAAAATATGGGCGGTGAACATGTTTGAAGAGCACCTAGTAATATTTTTGCTTGAGTCATATTTTGTAGTTATATTTTTTGAGGAGTCATATTTTGTAGTCACATTTTTTTTCATAGTCATTTTTTTTTCTTTTCGAGCAAGGAATATGTTTGAAGAGCAACCAATCATATTTTTGCTTGAGTTATATTTTGTAGTCATATTTTGGAAAGAGTCATATTTTGCAGTAACATTTTTTAAATAGTCATTTTATCTCCTTTTGGGCAATTGATGAAAAATTTGGATAGGGAACATATTTGGAGAGCACCTAGTCATATTTTTGCTTTAGCCATATTTTGGGAGAGAGTCATTTTTTTAATTTTTTGGATAGTCCAAAGAAAAGGGGGTCAATCTAAGATGACCTTCTAGTATTTTGGTTGTAGATCTCATTCTTTAGGGTGTAGGCATAACTTTATTTGATGCCTATTAAAAATTTGTTGTTGTTGTATGTTGTGCCTATTATAGAATTTGTATTCAAATATTTGGAGTGGCATGTGTTTATTTTTTAAATAATAAATTTAAATTTCTCATAGGGGTTACAAAGGAAGTAGAGAAAAGTGAAACAACTAACAACATGAGACAATAGATGGATTCATTCCTAGCCCATTTTGTTGGAAAGCATAGGAAAAGGATCTCAATATTAATGGATGCATATTAAATATGTTTTGGTTCTTTATGGCGGATTTTTTTCAAGTTGAAATATATATTTGGTGACAAAGATAGTCCTATAAAGTATTGGTTCAAATATAGAGATTGTTGATTTCTTTAATGAGAGAGAAGGAATATTTTTTAACAAATACCGTAAGTCATGAGGACATGAATCGACATCTAGTTTGTACACTAGCAAATTGGTTGCATTAGTAGATTAACTAATTATGGTGGCTTATACAAATTAAAAGCTAATTAGATTGGTTGATATAAAGTGAAATCTAATGCAATTAACTAGTGATGTAGATTGAAGACTGTGGGTTTTAGAAAAAATATTTGAAGCTTGAATAAAATCTAATTTAAGGAGACAAAAAAGAGTGTAAGAAAAATTCATACTTGAATATTCATAAAGCAAGAGCAAGTGAAGAATGCCATTTGTATTCAAAGTCTAAAAGTTTGAAGTAGAAGTAAAAGTAAAAGTTCCAAGTTGTTACTTAAAGCTTTGGGCTGTTGGGTATAGTTAAGAGACTAAGTTGATCCCTTTATAGAGTTTTGACTTTGTATTAAACAAATATTGTTGATTGTAATAAGCATAATTGACCAAATTTTTTTTTAAGGTCTTCAATAGATACTTATTTAGCACTTATGAAGATTATGTCATTACAATTGTTTGACTTTTAGGATTAAAAAATATTAATTAGTAGTAATTAAAATTAAAGATTGCAATTCTAAAATAATCCAAAAAAAGAGGAAAAAATAAAAATATATATAATTTTTTTGGAAAAATTCAAGAGAGAGAAGTAGAAAGAAATATTTTGAAAGAAAAAAAAATTGATCATAGATAGAATTTATACACCTTATTGTTAAATTTTTATTTAACCCCTAAAGGATCAAACACCGTTTTTCGACAACATAGTGATTCAGATTTTTGCCAATTCAAACACTATTATCTTGTAATCCACATGGTAGAAACTTCTGAATTTTTTTTGACAACTTCTCAAACTAGTTTAATACAAGATCCTACGGTTACATTTCTCCAATTTTTTTTTTTCCTAAAATTTGGTACTTGTAATAGAAATAGCAATTTTGGAGTGATTTTGGTGAAAACATAATCTCTGACCTTCAGGGGTTAAGTTGTATACAAAGATATAAAAAACACAACAATAATGAATCAAGGTAGGCCTTATGATACAACCATAATATGTATGTTGAAAAATGGGGATGAGGTGGAAATGGATTTTGAGGCATATCTTTGAATTTGGCACTTTGTTATTTTTTTGGTAGAAACCATAATTATATTAGAAATTAGAAGTTTAACTCAAACTTAAGAATTTATGAAAATCCAACTTTGAAATCAAAATCATTTAGGTAATTTTTAAAGGTTTTCAAGAATATATCACACTTTTAAAAATGGATAAAAAAAATAAGAAAAATAGATTATAATAAAATCAGATAATCAAAAGCATTAATTTTGGATTTAAAACATCAAAATTCATCTAATTCAAGCTAGAAAGGGACCTTACATTTAGATGACATTTACAATGCAATCTTGAAAGCAAAAGTGAATTTAGACTTATAGGCTAAAAGAAAATATTAGATAAAGTCTTGAAAAAAATATAAGAGATAGAACTTTATCTATCCATAATTTTTGCTAAAAATATCCCACTTTAAAGATTTTGCTATTTTTGAATAGGCATGCAACACTCTACAGTTTAAGCTATCAAAAATTTGAAATTTTCAAATTGAATTTGGAAGTCTAGAGCTTTGGCGCGGATTGGCCAAAACCATCCAAAATCACCTCAAACTTCTAATTTTTATAGTTTTTGTCAGTTTTAATTAAAATGTGAACCACTTATGGTTTATCATTAGAAAAAATTTGTTCAATGATTAGAATGCCAATTGAAGAATACTTAAATATCCAACTTAAGACTTAGCTCAACAATAAAGAACATGATTGTGTATGATTTATATCAAAGATATAGTAAAAACACTCGCACATGTTTTGTATTGAAGTTTGTTTATTTATTCGAAAGGTTCACAACAATGTCATACAAGCCACATTTTAGAGGGTCTCTGTAGGCCCTATATGAATCACAAAATTATTCATATGAAGATTGAGGCTCACTATAAGTATATGCATGCTTGTATTGCAATTAATAGATGGTTGTTTGGATGTTCTTATAAGGATATAGTTAGACTATAAAAGCATAATCCCTTGTTTTACTTCAAAAATGCATTTAGATAGTACCTCTATTAAATACTTTCACTCCCACATTTTTTGTACACTTTTTTTTTATAATTGTAGGTGCTTAAGGCCTTGCAATTTTCCTTTAAGCATTTTGTGAAGTTGCAGTGTCAACATGTATTCACTTTGGATCAAATTTGATTATTAAAATAGCTTAGTTGCTTAGTATAGTTATATTTGGTCGGTTGTGTGACTATATCAAGTCACATGACTAGAACAAGTCATGCGCATGACTAAAACAAGTCACATGATTAGGATTTTGAAACCCTAGCCACCGTTTTTTGTACCACCCCTTCAATGTGCAACATTTGACTATTTTGCTTCTTCTTTGCTTCTTGTTGTCTCTTAAGTTTTGTTGCCTCTTAGTTCTCGTTTCTTGCTACCTTTTAGCTCTTGCTTCTTGTTGTCTCCTAAGTTTTGTTGCCTCTTAGAGTCTTAATTCTTGTTTCTTGCTACCTTTTAGCTCTTGCTTCTTGTTGTCTCCTAAGTTTTGTTGCCTCTTAGAGTCTTAGTTCTTGTTTCTTGCTACCTTTTAGCTTTTGCTTCTTGTTGTCTTTTAAGTTTTATTGTCCCTTAGTTCTTGTATCTTGCTACATTTTAACTCTTCTTTCTCTTTGATTCTTAATTTTTTCTTCTTGTTGCTTATTAGTTCATGCTTTTTGTTGCCTCTTAGTTCTTGTTTTTTGCTACCTTTTAGCTTTTGCTTTTTTTTGTTTCTTAGTTCTTGTTTCTTTTTGTTACTTAATTTTTGCTTCTTGTTGCCTCTTAGTTTATGTTTCTTGTTGTTTCTTAGTTTATACTCTTTGTTTGCTCTTGTTGCTTTTTGCTTCTTATTGCATCTTATTTGTTGCTTTTTCTTGTTATTTGTTGTATTTTGTTGTATCTTAATTTGTGCTTCTTGTTGTTTCTTGTTACGTCTTAATTATGGCTTCTTTTTACTTCTTGTTGCATCTTGTTGCATTTTACCTTTTAGCACTTGTTATCTTTTGCTTCTTGTTTCTTCTATCACTATTATTATTCTTTTTTCTTGTCTATTTGTAATTTCTAGAGAAATAATGGTTATGATGTCATTATTTCTTGTTACTTACTTGTAATTTCTAAAGACATAGTAGTTATGGTGTTATTCTTTCCTCTTTTTTATTTTTAATTTGTAAAGATATAGTGGTTAACTGGCTATGGCATTTTTTTAAATCTTAAATTTATACTACATATTTTGTATTGCCTTAAATCTTTGAAGGTTGATCTATATTGTTTATTCACTAAAAATTAACCTTGTTGATTGTATATGTAGGCACCAAAAGCTGGAATAAAGTTATTGGAGTCTACTTACAACATTAGAAAAGCAACATCTTCAAATCTTTGTAAGCAATACAAGTCCTATAAGTGTGTGGGAATATACATTTATAGAATGTCATTGTGATATATTTTGTATTAGTGACTAATAAATGTCACTAAAAAGAATTACATTCTTTCTTGTATTTTTTTTAGTGTAAGTGTCTCTTGTGCATCTCAAAAACCGTATGTACTTGTTTTTAATTTGATAGAGTCTTTTGTTTAGTTGCTAAACCATGTTGGTGCATGATTGCAATGCGTCATGTTCATTTTGAATGTATGAAAAATATGATTGTAGTTCATGACATAAGCTATTTTATAAACTTTAGTTATTCCAATTACAAACTACACACAAATCTAAGAAATGCAACTCTCACTAATATAGAATTTCATTTGCTTGAGTCATATTTCACAATATATCTTGGCTAAAATATGATTGACTATAGTCACATAATACTCATGATCATACCAAAATATAACTCTATATTTTTTTAAATATGACTAAATTCAATCATTAAATTATTAGTAACACTCCATAGAAATTGCCACATTAACAAAAAATATGACTCACAACAGTCATATTTTATATTTTTTTTAAATGACTCATGAGGGTTATATTCCATATCAACAGAAAATATGATTCACAAGAGTTATAATTCACATCAGTAGAGAATATGAATTACAAAGGTCATATTCCACATCAATAGAAAATATGACTCATAAGAGTCATTTTCTACATCAATAGATAATATGACTCATAAAAGTCATTTATTACCTCAACAAAAAATATGACTTACAAGAGTCATTTATCACATCAATAGAAAATATGACTCACAAAAGTCATATTCCACATCAACCAAAAATATGACTCACAAAAGTCATTAATCACATCAATAGAAAATATGACTCACAAAAGTCATATTCCACATCAACCAAAAGTATGACTCACAAGAGTCATTTATCACATCAATAGAAAATATGACTCACAAAAGTCATATTCCACATCAACCAAAAAAATGACTGTACAAAATCATATGCCATGTCAGTCCAAATATGACTCATTGTAGTCATGTTTCATGTCAGCCAAAAATATGACTACATAGAGTCATATGCCACGTAAGATTTTTTTTCTTTGCTCGGGCAACTTTTGAGAAAGTCAAAACTTCAAGGGTAGTCAACATATATGCCACGTTGGCAAAACATGGCATATTATACTCTCAATCTAGATGACTACAAATATGACTCATTAAAAATATGACTAGTCGGTAATGACTGGACCTAGTTATATCGTGCATCATCTACAGTGATTTCTGTGGAAGTCATATTTTGAGATTTTACGACTCACTGCAGTCATATTTTGCAGTCATAAAACATCCATTTTGTTGTAGTGATTCTTTATGAAGAGCTTGGAACTTGGCAAATTGCAGTTACCTTGACGTAGATGCAAAGTCACTTGATATTTACTTTGACATGATGCTTCTTGTTTGGATATCTAGACTTTGTGACTTATATAATTATACCAACTTATCACTTACTCTATCAATGTCTGAAAGAAATTCTCGGAGATAAGTTAGTTAATGACAACCATTTGAAAAGCTAATAGTGGAGCTACTTCAATTAATCTTCCTATCTATGAATGTTGAATTGACAACATGTGTAAACTAAAGGCTTTGCATGCAAAAGTTCTAGGATCACAACACAAGTATCTAAATTGGCAAAGATTCCATCAACATTGTTTTCGACTTTTAATTGTGCATCTTTCAAATCCTCAACAAATAGAATGCTTGCTTGGGTGCACAATTAAAAGTTGTTGCAATTTTAACCCCTAAAGTCTCAAGGCTATTTTTCCATCAAAAACCACTCAACACTGCCATTTCTAAAGTAAAGAGCAAAAAAACAAATTTAATGTCTATTTTGCATATTTAATCGTAGGATCTTGTATTGGACTAGTGTAAGAATGGGTGGAAGAAATTTCAGAAATTTTGACCATGTAGATTGCAAGATATTTGCATTTAAAGTGAAAGAATCTAGTTTTTTTGTACTTTGCTCAACTACATTTTTTGGCTTTGAACCTTTTTAACTTAAAATTTTTGCTCTAATGATTTTGAATTTTCTAATTTTTTATAATGAAGAATTGAGTTGAGAATCTAGAAAAAAAAATTAAAGAAAAAACACTTAGTTTTCACTCATTAAAAAATTGTTAAGTAGAAGTAGGTTCAAGATTGAAGGAAAAATTAAATCATTAATAGCTCTAAGATAGAATTGAAATATACTAATCTCAGCTGTGAGATTGTTCTAGCAAGAAATCTTGACCTTGTGAAATTTTTTTTTTTTAAATTGTTAAAATTGAGTTCAGAAATGAGTCCTACAAGTTATTTTTTCAAAAAGATGCTCTAACTGCCTGAAAAATAAGATTGACCATAACTTTTGCATAGCAAATCCAAATGGAATAAATCAAAGCTTCTTGTGTAAATAAAAATAAAACCTATATGAAACAAATTTTTAAAAATTTTAATTTAAAGTTTTTTTGAGGATTTTTTTTTGCCCGCCGAACTAAAATTTGGGGTTTTTTCTGCCATAACTTTTGCTACTGGGCACCGATTGAAATAAAAATTACATTTTCGGAAAGCTAATGTGATTCTCTATCTTCACAAAAAAAATTCAGAAAATCAAAAAAAATATTGAGACCGTAGGAGCCTGCCCGGAATCCATTTTGTCCCCCGAGGGGACAATTGGGACTTTAGGGGTTAAAACAAAACATCAACTAGCTTCTTTAAAAAATTCCCCATAGACAGAATTTGATACTTGGCAAATAGACCTCAAAGAAGTTGAAAACACAAAGGAGTAAAATTGATAAATTGCATTTAAAAAACAAAACTTGCACTTTGAAGATGGAAGTGTTGGCTACATGTTTATCGTGCTTTGATTGAAATAGTGTAGTAGGGTGTCCAAAGCGGTGATTGCGGGACTGTGAAGAGTAAATTATAGTCTCTCATTAAGAAGTTGTTGTTGTTGTTGTTGTTGTTGTTGTTGTTGTTGTTGTTGTTGTTGTTGTTGTTGTTGTTGTTGTTGTTGTTGTTGTTGTTGTTGTTGTTGTTGTTGTTGTTGTTGTTGTTGTTGTTGTTGTTGTTGTTGTTGTTGTTGTTGTTGTTGTTGTTGTTGTTGTTGTTGTTGTTGTTGTTGTTGTTGTTGTTGTTGTTGTTGTTGTTGTTGTTGTTGTTGTTGTTGTTGTTGTTGTTGTTGTTGTTGTTGTTGTTGTTGTTGTTGTTGTTGTTGTTGTTGTTGTTGTTGTTGTTGTTGTTGTTGTTGTTGTTGTTGTTGTTGTTGTTGTTGTTGTTGTTGTTGTTGTTGTTGTTGTTGTTGTTGTTGTTGTTGTTGTTGTTGTTGTTGTTGTTGTTGTTGTTGTTGTTGTTGTTGTTGTTGTTGTTGTTGTTGTTGTTGTTGTTGTTGTTGTTGTTGTTGTTGTTGTTGTTGTTGTTGTTGATGAGGGTTTGTTGCAAAAGAAAATAAATTGAAGAAGAAGGAAGTAAATTTGGAGATTGAATGGTTCACTGTAGGGAATTGAAAATGATTTTTGTCCAATAACTACATGCCAAGTGTACAAAAATTATTCCCTAACTACCCTACTATTAGGCTTGTACATACTTTTACACTATAACTTCAAAAGAGGCAATAAACTACATGTATTGCATGTATTGAGTGATTGTTATGGAGTGTCTTAGTTTTGACAATAAAAAAATTCTTTTGATTGTAAACATTATAAAAAGTATTGTTCTAAAGCCATGAGTTTTTGTCCATTATAAAAAATACTATGGCTAATTATAATGAGTAAGATAACCTAGATATTCTTTTGAACAATTTGGACACCACACTTCAAAAATTCAAAACAAATTTATATTTGATCAAAAATGTATAACTCCGATTAGATTGCCTTCACTTACAATTATTTCTATGTGGAAAGAAAATTAGTTTTTATCCAACCTATGTATATAAGATAATTATACTACCAATAATAGGCTCAACTAAAATTTGTATTGAAGCAAAAAAACTGAAGAAAGGGCCTCAAGGTTTTCCTAATGAAAAAACCTCACCTAAAATTTTACCAACAACTGGAAGCCTTTGAGCATGGTTTCTAAATGTCTAAATTTTGGTGGATCTTGTTGGAAACTATATGGAGACTCTAAATTCTTTTAGCATAGAATTTTTGGATATTGCATAAATAAACATTGAATTTTCAATGTGCTAAATATAAGTGTATTAAAATTAAACCCTAAGCTCTCATGAATAGAGGTTGTAGCTGTGTTGTACATTTTAGGAAAAAACTACAAGGATCACTTTTGAAAACATGTCGCAATTAGGTGCAATCACTTTAAAAATTGGAATCAAAAAAACCCACAATGAACAGTTATATTAGGATAGTGCTCAAGGAGTTTTTCACAATAACATGTACCTGATTCTTTTTTTCCAAAACTTGACTTCAACCATGTATTGGATGAACCAGCTAGAGCCTAGTGTATGTAACTTAGGTTAGTCCAAAGCTTTTGACATATAATTTCATTTGTTTTTTCATATAAAATTGTTATACAACTAGGTTTAAATCTTATCATTAAAATGTTCAATTGAAATCCTAAATTTTAGATTATAAAGTTGGTTAGTGTGCAATTATAATATTCTTGGGAAGATTCAAACATGGCAAACCACCAACCATTTGACGGCCAAGAATTCACCCTACTACAATAATTCTAAGCTCTAAAATGAAAGGGTTTAGTATGTTGGAAGGATTACCTATGTACATAAATATACATTCATATAAAAAAACTTTTAGGGACTGGAAAGATCATTAGCTTCACCATCAATATCTAAATTGCCAACAAGATATTGTACAAGGTTAGAAAATAAACCTACAACTCTAAACCTAGGATTTTGTAATACAAATACATATAATACTCATATGGTTAAGATCCGGGATATCCTTGGAATACTCAGTTTGAAACCTAAATTTCATCCCCTTCTTCATAAGCTAGAAATCCATCCAATTGTCATTAATTGAGTAAAAAAATTAAAATAAGGATTTTATACAATTCAATATTGAATTGTATAAAATACTTATTTTAATTTTTTTACTCAATTCTACAACATAGGATTCTCATTTTCAACCGGTTATTCTTCAAAATCAACCAACTCATCATACACTAGCTGCCAGTTCTCCTCATACTACAATGAATCATACGACTTAAGGGGACCCATACTAATTAATCAACATTACACACTATATAAATATCTATCTTTGTTGTACATCAATAGTTATTCAAGTATCCAGGAGGTTGTACATCATGTTTCAAACATCTACAATTTTCTACAATAAGTCCCTTTAATTTTTTGGTCCCCTTCTTACCCCTATTCAGTGTAGCATTGTTTTTTTTGGACTGGTGTATCCCTTGGAGGGACGAAGCCAACTGAAGAGGTTAGAACGTGTCAGTCTGAGCAAAATTTTGCCCAGAATAAACTCTATATTGAGTTAGGAACTATGTACCGTGCTCCATCCTTTGACCGTGGACCTTCGACCGTGCGCTCAGTTGTTCTAGGTTACCTGTTTCTTATTGTTTTTGTGTGGTGTTTTTACGAGCTGAAGTCGGTGGTGGCGCTCGACGAAGGTTTGAATTTGAATGAGCGAACAATTGAAGCAAACCTCTCTACACGTAAACATCAGTGAGGTTCTTACTCTTCGTCATGTTTCGCTGAATCTGCCCATTCTTGTTGATGAATAAGCGTGACTTGGTTGCTAAAACATCTTGGACATGGAGTAGTAGTGATGGTGCAATTGTCACCCCATGTAGCTTTTGAGATACTTTCAACATTTGATTTGTTCCTGGATTGATTCTGGTTGTATTGGTTTTTGTTTGACTGCAGGTTTTGTCGCTCGATTTTGCAAGGGAGACTGAGAAGCGCGCATTTGCGCAGCAGCGCAGAAGAGTTTTTTCGTAAGAGCGATCAAGGGCGCGCGGGGGATTAGGTCGAGAGGATGGGAAGAAATACAAGGGCGCCACCACTGGTGGAAGTGATGCCCTTGCACGATGCGGCGCGGAATGGCAACGTGGAGGAGATTACACAACTCCTCGCCGCTAATCCTGCCTGTATCAACGACCGCGACCGGCACTCGCGCACTCCGTATCCTGGAATTCGTTTCTGGTATTGGCGCTGCAGCTATCTCATTGCACTCTCATGTTTGGTGTAATTTTATAGAGCTGATTTTATTTCTTAATTCAAAAAAAAATTGCGGTGTGTTTGACTGATCTTATGCTGCGTTTTCTTTTCTTTCTGTTGATGGCTCTACATCCACTTTGTATTACTGTATTGTTGAATTTGTAAATGGAGTCGTGGAGAGCGACTAATTTTCTCGTGTCTTTAGTTAAGAAGAGAGAGGCTCTTTCAGTCTTCTTGGAGAATGTTGCGCGCAAGCAGTTTGCAGTCGTCCATTTTTCATTGGATTTCAAATTTTCGTCCGCTGATAAGTTTTCGGAGGGTCCGTCAGTCCTACTTTCGTCTTTTTGAATTTCTGGTGCAACTCTTGTAGCTTGGGTCTAATTAGGGCTGCAAATTCGCGTTTGTAGACGTCCTACTTGTTGTACTTGGAACCATGTATTTTAGGTTGTGAAGCTGCTGCAATTTGGTAGTTCTTGTACGACACAACGAATTTGCAGAGAAGCTTATAATGCACAAGTAGAAAATATGTTGAAATGGGCAAGGGATCGGTGACATACAAGGGAGAAACTGAGTAGTAAATTTTCCTTGTTTTGTTTACCTAGCGCCACGGGTTGTGATGTCTTCTGAGAGGACAGAGTCTTGAGGTTGGTTGGATTGGCACATGGAGATTTTCTGTTATTTTAGTCGATATTCTAGGCTTTGTTTGATGCCAAGCATCAAGAATTTCCTCTAAAAGTACACCACGTTGGTAGCTT
Organism: Antitrichia curtipendula; assembly: GCA_951230915.1. Taxonomy (NCBI): domain Eukaryota; kingdom Viridiplantae; phylum Streptophyta; class Bryopsida; order Hypnales; family Leucodontaceae; genus Antitrichia; species Antitrichia curtipendula. The sequence goes on from OX579635.1 coordinate 23,211,941, forward strand.
ACGATGCTTCCGGTATTAGGCTGCAGTGCTTTGTAGTGTGCTTGGATAGATACGATTTGGAGAAATTTAACTAATGCAATAAATTTAGTGTTTCCAATTGATTTGAGTGAAGCTCGTTCAGTTTGAGTTTCGATGGAAGTGTGTTTCTTAGCTTTTGGAGGACCCGAAGATGTGTGGCTTGAATCTCAGTGACAGCGTTTGCAGTTTTCAGTGAACATAAATTTGTGAATACTTAACGAGATTCGAAGACTGCACATGGCGGCATGGGCAGGACAGACCGAGGCAGTGAGGCTGCTTTGTGATAGAAAGGCAGATATCAGAGCAGCAGCGGGAGATGATATGGCACCCATCCACTTCGCAAGTCAAAAGGGACATATTGAAGCCGTTCGTGTACTTCTGTCTGCAAGAGCCGACGTTAATTCATTGACGCGCAAATCATTGAGCCCTCTACATATGGCGGTGCAAGGAAGCCACAAAGATTTATCTATATTATTGATTAAGAAGGGGGCCAATTTGTTAACAAAGAACAAGGCTGGCAAAACTCCTTTGGATCTTGTGAAAGATGAAGAATTTGGATCTTGTCTGAAGGCTGCTGAAGCTGAGCGCCGAGCGCTGAAAGATGCTAAAAAGAAGCCGCAGGCGAAAGAGAGCTCTGAAGGTGAAACGGATAACAAGCAAGAAAACGAGGCAGGTGCTTCGGATGCAGAGCTCACAGCAGGAGTGAAAAGGGAGGGGTCGGATTTATCGGAAAAAGTTGTGGACGGAGAACCAAATGAAGAAGAGTCTGCAGACTTGAAAGGATCTCGGAAGAAGGCAAAAGTTGGATTGTCACATCTTGATACAGACGAAGCAGAAGAAGAGACTTGATCTGCGATGATTTGCTTGTCCGTCGTATACTGGCAAGTTTCAGGATCCCATTGAGAACATATAGGTGTACTGTTGACTTCGATGCCAGTGCATCTTCGAATCACCCAAGTCACCGATATGTGCTGGGCTGCAGGGAATTTTTTTGGTTCACATCAGGTCAGCCGTGGGAGGTGGTCACTACAAACCAATTTAGCATATTGATGCTTGAGCCCTGTACCTTATCGCGGAGTTTTTAGATCTGAAGCTGTTGGTCACTGTTTCAATTCGTAGTTTTCATGTCCGTCAGGTTTTCGATCACTTTTAATCGACGATTTCCATGGCCAGTTCTGCCGAAGTACACCACTGCAAAAAAATTCCCAGTGTAATCGAGATCTCTAGTTTGTCTGGTGCAACTTACTCTAGTTCTACGCATTATTTTACCATATGTGGCCTTGCTTGCTGTTGTGTATGTAATACAGTCCAAGTGTGTCTTTTTTTATTTATAGAAATGAACGAATGTGCATTTTTGAGATGTGTCACTGGCACTTTTGGGATGTGCAAGCGACAACTTAGAAGTGACTTAGTGACCACTACGGAGCCTTGTTTGTTTTGATTGCAGAACCCTTAGTCAAAGAATTGGGCCATTTTGGGCCATCAATTGACATTGTGACCTTTTTAGGGAAATAGTGTGGTGATTTTAGGTACTTAGTAAGATGACCATCATAATGCACTTTCTGTTGGTTTAGGCAGTTTTGGAAGTGATCTAGTGCCTCTAGGGTACATCACTTCAAAACTCATCAAGAACTCATACTTTATTAGAAAATATACTTCCACTTTCTATTACTTTGCATAGTATAGTGGAAAAATTGATACTTCTTCAATCCTCGAAGTGATCAAATCAAATTGTGAACTACAATAGGATGGACATGACTTTTTTTAATGTTTGTGGTCATTTATCTTTGAATGAAATGTCCCTTGAAATGGTTTTATTTAGTAAAATTAAGATCTATTAACTAATATTGGGGGGACCATTTTATTCCCCCCAAAAGGAAGAGCCTCTAGAGTTGTAACTTTCCAACTAGTCCACTAATGCTTTTTTGTAGATTAAACTAAATTCACTCCCAAGGATATAGGGGGAGATTATACCAATCTCCAAGGGGGAATGGTTTGGTTTGGTTAACACTCTTATGTACAATTCCCTGGCACTTTGGAATTATAAAAGAAATTCATATTTACAAAAAATTTGGATCTTGCTCCCAAGTCCCAACATGATCTCTCCATGCAAAAGTAAATTCCTTCATATGTTGAAGTGTTGAAGTGATACAAATAGTTTCTTCTGAACATCCTATTCCATGATGTAGATTGCTCCGTTTCCGTGAACATTGATGCACTTGTTCATCAAGAACATCCAATTTCCACTTTGTAAATTGCTATGTTTCCATGAAGTTGTGGCACAGTTCAAGTAGTTGTTGTGGTGCATTATGATTGGATGCAAGGTTGTCAATATCGCAACCAGGCAGCCCTTTGTCAATTTCATTCAACCTATGGTCAGAAATAGAGAGGTCTATGTGACCATTATAGGTTGAAGAGAATCTTCCGCTAAAAATTTCATAGTATTTATATTTTGTGTAATAAAATCCTAGAAAAATAAGCAATCCTTCCAAATTCTATTTCTGTACATGGGAAAAATTTGGCACTAAAAAAATGTAAACTCCAAATATGCATAATTGCTTAAGTTGTTGGAAATGGGTTGTCTGCCATAAGCAACTTGTAATTATTCAAACATTTTGGCTTTCCTGCTGCACGTCCAACAGTCGTGCACTCAGGCGGCTGCGAGACTTTCGTTACCGAGTAAGAATTCAGCAGTCAGGACTTATGATAGCAAACATTTTTTTATATAATTATCCACGTCGTCCTTTCTGATCCCATTCTCATTTTGCAACGGAAAATATAATCCAATAAATATAGTATAATAGTGTACACGCTGGGTCTGGACTCTGGACTCTGGGCGGTGCTTGCAAGCTTGATTTGTTATTATTTTAAGAAACTAAATAATTATCACAGCGTGTCACTTTTCTGCTGGCTGGCTTCAGTTCGACTGGATTCTGTCCTCCCTGCCGGCGTTCAGTTTTCAAGTCAAGATTTCATCACTGACAGCTGCTCTTTCGGATGCTCACTGTTGAATGGGAGGAAGCGACACCTGCCCATCATATTTTATTTAACAGAATTTTTAATACTGTATTAGGGGCCTCTTTACATTACACTCAATCCTCTCTATCATAACCGGTCGTTGACTTTTTAACACCAACGTGTCATCGTCTCATCGTCCCATTGGCAACCCGTCACCATTTGCAACTCATAACCTTCTATCCTTTCAACTTGTTTCCTATACCCGTGGACTATGAAGATCAAAGGTTGTGAGTGGAAAATGCACAATCGATTATGTATGATAACCTATTCACTGCTAACGTGGCTCATCGGTTATCTAATACGCAGTATATAATTGCTCTATATAATTATGGGCAATTTTGTTAAAATGGCGAAATTTCGTAACTTTGGCAGTTTTCATAGTTCAGAGCGGCCGCTCTGAAATGTTCAATTGTCCTAGATATCTGAAATCTAAACCACTTATAAATGTCTGAAATCTACAACAGTCATAGATGTTGCTTTCAAAGTTCAGACTGTGCAATTTGAAATGTAAATCAGTGATAGATTTCTGAAATCTATATAAGACAAAGATATATGTAATCTATATCCCTCGTAGATGTCACTTTCGCAGTTCAAAGTGGACGCTCTGAAAATGGCATACGGAATAAGCCATTTTAACGAAATTGCCCATAATTGCTCTTCTTTGAGGAGTTTGAGGGACAAATTTAACGGGATCTAGTCATTCAAGGTGATCATAATTTCACATTGTGAAAATTGTCCGATTAAAGCGCTTACGTATAGGGCAATGCCCGAGGAGGGGATTGCGTGAAAAAATGGACCGACGAGGAGGGCGGAGCCCGACGAGGAGGTGCATTTTTTCACGCAATCCCCGCCGATGAGGAGCCATTGCCCGACGTAAACCACGAGACGTAAATCACGAACAGATGGATGAAAATTGGGGATGAGAAATCGAAGCCGGATGAGAAATCCGTAATGCCCGATTACGCAGGAAAACCCGCATAATCGGGCATTACGCTGCAGAACCACCCCGCAAAATGAACGGGAGGAATCCTGGGAGTGGTTTACGGTGTTTGCCATTAACCGGCCTTATGAATTCCAGCAGGAAACCATCTCTGTCAAGATCAAATTAAGAAGCAGAACGGGGTCAAAAGTTTCGTACTGTTGACTTACATTCAGTTTGGTGCCGCTAGTCCTGCTACAGGCCATTGGAAATTTATAAAAATGGAGGAGCACACTGTCACATCTAAACAAACGCTCGTCGTCGTGCAGGCGCTTCGACATCTCGACACAAAACGAGTCCAGGCTCATGCACTAACTTATCGATATACCTGGAGATCTCGATCTGTTGCCACAAGGAAATCATCACTGATTCCCGGATTGCCATCAATTCTCGGTTACTTGCACGGTGTTGCTAACAGGGAAAATTTGTGCCACTGTTTTTCCCCGTCGGTGGTTTTGCAGTTACGTTTGCAGTTTGCAGTCCCTGATGATTACTCACATTCCTAGTACGTGTTAACCCATCTGAAACTGCTGATATTATTCCAGCAGCGGCGCGCGGAAACAAGGACGTAACACCGAGATCCATGCAGTGCAAGTTCATGCAATATAATTCAATGTGGATTTCAATCTTGTCCGCTCTTGTGCTCCTGAACCATGTCCCTGTACTGGTCAATTGCGATGATCTCACTGCTGCAAGCTGCGGCAACGTCAACGGCCGCCCTATCAAAGCGGGCTACTGGCCCTCCTGGGCGGCGACACAAAGCTCCAACTTCGCATTTCAGAACTACGTGATGTATGCGTTTGCGCAGGTCGATGCCACCACGTACAAGCTGGTTCCACCCCCGCTGGCCAAGGACTTCCCCGTCGCAGCTCGCAGGACTAATCCATGCATCAAGACTCTCCTCTCCATCGGTGGTGCTGGTAAGGGATCCCGAACTCTGCACTACTGTAAATTAAGAAGGCAAAGATTTGTGAATCTGTACAGAACTGCTGATTCAGCACAGGAACTAGAAATTTATCCAAAATGTCCATCTATGAAATTTTCTTGAAGAATTATTCCATACTGATGATAGAATAGGATACACTAGGATACACTAGGATACACTAGGATACACTAAGTATGGAATTTGGACACAAGAGGACAATTTCCCGATTTCCATAGACACTAGAGGACATTCGTTAAATTTCCATTTTGGATTTCGATCTGTCCTCGGTTTTAATGGAATTGAAGATTCGCTTGTGAAATTGCCGTCGTTTTAGGTGGCACCGATGCATTCTCTGCATTGACGAGCACGAATGCGACGCGGAAGGTATTCATTGACAGCAGCATTGCGGTGGCCCGGGCTAATGGATTTGATGGGCTCGACCTTGATTGGGAGTTTCCCGGCTCGCAGCAGGATATGGACAACTTGGGTCGCCTTTTCACGGAATGGCGCGTCGCCGTGAACGTTGACAGTAAACTACGTCGCATCACACCGCTTCTTCTCGCAGGTAAGTTAGCCCCTAAACTGTTACAAGCCTCATATGTATTAGCAATATTTGAGAAGTACATATTACCAGGAGCTTCTTTTTGTATAATTTTATTTGTTCGGGTTAACTTTGTACCTTAACTTGTGTAATGCTCTTCACTGATTTTGTACGACCCTTGCAAACTCTTGGCTAAGAAGCTGAGAGGGTGTACACGATTTGAACATCAGAGGCGAAGATCAATTTTGAGCACTCCTGTAATCAACTTACTTCGTTTCAAAAAACAAATTGCTTTGATTTTCCTCGATCTCGTCATGAGATTAGAACGATTGGAAGCTCACAAATTCCAAGTGATCGAGCTGGTACTTGTGGTGGACTTGCAATAACTGATGTCCCGGTCTGTCCAATGCGCGTGTGCAGCGGCTGTCTACTACACCAGCAACGTCTACTCCTGGCAACCCGTCTCCCAGCAACGCACTTACCCGATCCCCTCCATGAACTCCAACTTAGACTGGATTTCCCTCATGTGCTTCGACTTCCACGGCTCATGGGAGTCCACCACGGGCGAACACACCGCCCTCCACGACCCCTCCTTCCCCACCGTCAACTCCCAATACTCCATCGACAACTGGCTCTCCGCAGGGATGAACCCCAACAAGCTCCTCCTGGGCCTGGCATTCTACGGGAAGCAGTGGAAGTTGCAGAGTCTGCAAAGCACGGGAGTCGGGGCGGCAACGACGGAGGATGGGAAGAGTACGCTGGCGTACAAGGACATTGTGCCGTTTGTCGGGAAGGCAGGGACGAAGACGGTGGTGGATCCCGGGACGGTAAGTGCGTATAGCTTTAATAACCAGACCCTATTGTGGGTGGGGTATGATAACGAGGCCACGGTGGCGTTGAAGACGCGGTATGCAAAGGGGAGGGCCCTGGGGGGAGTGTTCGTGTGGAGCTTGGATCAGGACACGGCGAACTGGGCGTTGGCGCGCGCAGGTTCGTCAACCTTCAAACCTTCAACCCTAAAAAAACCCCTCTAAACCTTAAAAGTCTAAGCCCTAAAGTCTGAAAGTCTGAAACCCTAACCCCTACACTGCCTAGCTTCATGAGCCTTTACTTGTGTGCATACAATGGTTTAAAGGCTTGTTAATACATCTTGTAGCTCCTTATCGATGTGGTAGAGACCCAAGGTGGAAAAACTGGAGTGTTAGGTGGAGTTGGTGCAGGAAAGACCATACTTATTATGGAACTAATTAATAACATTGCTAAAGCACATAGTGGGGTATTTTAGTGTTCAAATTGGTTCTATTAGGTGTGGGGTTAACAAAATGAATCTTGTGCACAGAAATTCATTTCTAAGATTCACTTTTAATTCTGTAAGAACGTTTCTCATTGTCAGTTTTGCACCAAAGTTCTTCACTATAATTCCACTTCAATATCCCTTCTCCTGTATCTGCTCAAAAAGCACATTATTACTTGGCCAAATTGCAGTCAGCTTAATTGCAATATGTGATGCATTTGTCATGTGTGCCTTATTCAAAACTTGTGATGCCATGCTGCAGTGTCCAAAGCGTGGACATGAGAATCTGTGGAGGAGCTCAGCAGCCATGGTGGATCCAGTTATTGGAGATAGCCATACCTCTACCACCGTAGTCTGATCTTCCAAGACATTGGTCAAGTCAACATCTAACAATTGATCTTAGCAGTATCAATTTTTGTGTTCCCTCAGTTTCAAAAAACATTTAAAAAACATACATCCTCTTTCATTGAAATAAATGGTGTGCTGGTTTGCATTTTGGATCTCATTTTTCAATGGCCATATTCATAACCACCATTTGATGAAGAACATCAGTACTAATCCATTGCGTACCAATCCAGTAACAGAAACTCAATTCAGGTGCAACAAAAGCTTCTGAATAGAATTGACTACTGATCAGAGGTCTGCTAACAATTCTATTTTCAATGCTAACAATTTCATTATTTTCAATTCTGTAATGAAATTTTAATATGCCCCAGGACGTTGGTGTACAGCCAAGATGGGTCAACACATGTTGACCGAATGGCAGGGGGTGCAGAACTGACGAATGAGGAACAATCTTAAAATGAAGTAGAGACCCAAGTAACTAAACTTTTGGCCAGACAAGGGGTTGCATACAAACCCAATGGGATGTGTAACATAAGCATATGCCATTTGGTCACAGAACATATGCCATTCGAATTAGATCTCATCATGACACCTGATATCTGCACACATATGACACAGATAAGCAAAACACCAGCCCCCGTTGTGTCCCAAAGCTTCTCTTGGTACAAGACCAAGGACTCAAGGTTTAAAAATGACCTATTTGATTTAAAATTGTGAAAAGTATAGTTCAGATGGGGTCATCGTTTTATATCACCAGGATCAGCAAAGACAATTGGGTATGCTAGTCGATCTAAAAAAAACCACAATGGGACAAAAAGAAGTTCCCATATGATCAATTCAAAACTGCTAAAAGAATATTTGGGATTCTCGGACCATAGGGTTAAAGGCTACGGTATCTCATTTCCAGTTTCGAGGGCAAATTGGGAGTGTCAACGAGCGACGGAAACTGACCTGTTGGTCTGGAAACACTGAGGGCGACGTTTGGTGAAGCCTCTACATGCGACTGCGTCCGACTTCTTGCTCAGAACATCAGCGCCATGCATCTCTGAGACTAAGAAATAGCCGTCAGTTGATGAGAACAATCAGTGGCACATCTCACTAATGGAACTTAGGGCAGAGGCACAAGAGAGTCAGGTTATCAATACCTGAGCTCCAAAAGCGTAGAGTTGAGGACACCCCTTCCACTTTGCTTGCAAACATGGATAGCCTTCGTTCCCTCCCTCAATACAGAAAATACTCATTCTCGTCGCATGAGGTACTTGTTCAAACTCTGTAAAGAGAAAGTTGGCTTCTTTCCCGAACTAGGGAAGTAAGGCGAACTTCTAGAAAAGCGTGTTGATTCGTGGCTGTCCCTGGCAGCAGTTTGCAGCGTCAGTTTGCAGGCATTGTCAACGAGTACCTCTGTACTGCCCTCAACTTCAGATGAGCTCGCTATCTGTGTAGATTCACGGCCTTCCGGACTAGAAGGTTGCAAGATCATGGATTTGCAGGCACCATCTGAGAGTTCCTCCGTAATGCCAATGATGACAAGGTCTGAAAATGAGTTGCCAGCAACTTCTAAATTGAGGAGATTTTGGTCATCTTCACTAGGGGCTTGCAGTATGGACTTGCAAGCACGCAATGCGGGTACCTCGGTCCTTCCCTCGACTTTAGGTGAGCTAGCTATGTGTGCAGATCCACGGCCTTCCGGACTAGAAGGTCGCCTGCAGACCCCCTCTGAGAGTTCCTCCGTCATGCCAATGATTCCAGAGGCTGAAAATGAACTGCCAGCTTCTGAATTGAGAAGCTCTCGTTCATCTTCAATAGGGGCTTGTAGTATAGACTTGCTGGCACGTAGTGCGAATACCTCGTTACCGCCCCCAACTCCAGATGAGCTCGCTACTTGTGTAGATTCACGGTCTTCCGGACTAGAAGGCTCCAGTATGGAATTGCAGGCACTCTCTGAGAGTTCCTCCGTAATGCCAACGATTCCAGAGGCTGAATATGAACTGCCAGCAACTTCTATATTGAGAAGATCTTGGTCATCTTCACTAGGAGCTTGTAGTATGGACTTGCAAGAACGCAGTGCGAATACCTCGGTACTGCCCTCGACTTCAGGTGAGCTCGCGTTATGTGTACACTGACGGCCTTTCGTCCTAGGCGGTTGCAGAATGGAATTGTAGGCAAGATCTGTGAGGACTTCGGTGACTGCTGAGGTTGAATATGCACTGCCAGCAACTTTTATATTGAGAAGATCTTGGTCATCTTCATCTTCACTCGTGTCCATATAATCAACCTGGCATAGAAAGCAAGTTAATTCGTTATTGCCATATCTGACTTTCTCAGTAGCAAAGTAAATCAATTGAATCTGCTCATAGATAGTGGCTTTTAAATATTAGAGCTTCACAATAACAAGCAGATTCTACCCAGACTGAACTCGTACAGCAGTCATTAATATCCTGCAGTTTCATTACCTCAATGTCAATTGTCCGCCTTCGCTTCATTCTGTCGGTCTGCTCTTGAATCTTTTTTATGGTTCTCTGCAAGCTTTTTTTGAGTTGCAACTTCTCTGATGAGCGACGCCGATGCTGCTCAGCTGTCACTTTCGCATGGCACGCAATACACAAGGTTTGAAAATTCTCCAATGTGCACTCCCCTGACAAATGGTTTCACACCACAAAGAAGATTTGAGTATCATCTGAGTCATCTTTAAATTCGCTCTTCTAAAATGAACACTACAGACTGAGATTTGAAAAAAATCTACACACCGATTCAAATAATTTCTTGCAGAATCCTCCGGAATTTCGGATACAGTAGACTCCGAACCAAAAATTGGGTATGGCATGGAATCCGTCATATATCGATCTAGAAAATTCTTTATAAAATTTAAACATGATGAGCCAATATTCAAAAGTCAACTATTTTCTGAAAGGCTCACCTCCACCATCAGCCACTGCAAGGATGTGATCAGCATGCCATGCGTTGCCTTCCACCGGATTCTTTATGAGCCTCTCGAGCCTGAAAACAACAGGTTCTTGACAATGCCTCAATAAAAGCATCAAGAATTTACAGGCAAGCAAGCAATGAGTGAAGCCCAAATTCAAAAAAGGTTAGATTTTCGGGGATGAGTGGGGGTCTGTGCGAGACATACATTGTTTTGGACACGGTCAGTTGAGAAGCATTTTCCAGAATATATTCCCGCCTCAGTTCTAATGGCAACGGTTTTATTCGGTCCACCAGGGCATGGCAGTCAAGTTTACACTTAACACACACTCCGCCTTCTAGATCGAAGAGCTCCTGAGAAAAACAACCCCGTTAAGAGTCCAATCGTTAAGAGTAATTTATTCTCAACGAGAGGACATTTGCCTAAAATGCTATTATGATTTGGAAGACCAAGTCATCATCTAGTCAAAAGCTTAAGATTCGACTGGAGTTGCTAACGCACATTCATTCAAGAGTTCAGTAATATCTGCAGTGCGAGGATCATTGGGGAGTAGGCAAGGTTGTACCTCTCGGATATGCCGCCCGTTTGTTTTGCTGGAATACTCATTGAGGCACGTGATTTTACAAAAGAAGTCCTCAAACGACTGCGGATTCACAGATCTGGGTCCTCTGTAGCCCAAGAATTGTGAGAGGGATTTAAAACATTACTAGTCTATAACACGGACATCGCTCCAAAATGAGGAGTGAGGAAACAACTGCAACCAAGATGTAAATTTTTTACCGAAATGTACAAAATTCAAGGAGGTCACGAAATGCCTTCTAGAACATCACTGTTAACGGACAGGGATTTAAACACCAGAGGAATAACGATTTTTAAGAGAACATCACTGTGAATGGACAAGCGGTTAAAACTCTAATAATAGAAAATTTTCGAGAGAAAGACGGAGTTCACCAAAGTTAGTACCGGTTGTAGAACAAAAAGAAAACGACTAACTCTTACTTGCAAGGTTGCTGACAATATTTGCAGAGAGGGATATTGTCTGCGGTCCATGCTTGTGCAACTTTCCTCTCTTTCAAATCATTTCGTCTATGATACGAGATCGTCCGCCATGATGTGCCTGCTGGAATTTCACAACCCATTTCCTCTCTAGGGGTCCAGCGTCTTTTGCTCCCACCTTTAACTATACCCTGGAAAAGCAACACAATCGAGACAGGTAAGATCTCCTACTTCATGATCTCAAAAGCGAGGGTCTCCATTGTTAACATTTCTATCAGATCCTCTGTCGGTGATTGAACCAGTTTAGCCAGCTTGCAAATGTCTGGATATGATGCGCTTGTCTCATCTAACATACCTACTTTGATAGTACATATACCGAACACCTAGAATGCAAAAATGAAGTTTGACAAGTGAAGACATAGGAATACAACCCTTTCAATAGTCAAAAGAGATACACGTACCCCAGGAATGTACTGATCCTCATCTTTGAGAGACTCCAATTCTGCTGACAGTGGAAGTGAGAGAGGACGCCCTCCGAGCCGCCTCCGGAAAAAAGGTCGCAAGTTACAGTATTCTTCCCAGAACGATGCCGCAACTTGTCTGTGGGAAGCACTGTGCACTAAACAAGCAGGAAGAGCTCCTCGTGCACATATGCCACTTTCTGCGAAGTGTGTCAGGTCCTCCGGTTTGAAGTTTGCTTGAAGTGATGTAGGTCCAGCATTTTCATCATCCGACTTGAGAAATAAATGGATGCGGCCAGTGTTGGAGCTAACCTGGTCCAAACAACCTTGACCAGCTTTAGCATTAACTCCTAAAAGACCAGGGATTCATGGTTTTAAACGACCAATTTGGTTGATCGTACTGTGAAACTACAGTTCAGATGGGGCCAAATTCTATCCCATCAGAATTACAAAAGAACATCGCACGTAAAAAATTGGAGAAAAGACAATCCCCATCTTAGCTACTCAAAACTTCTGAAAAAACATGAGGCAAACTTTAGGTCATTTCGTGCGTTGGGAGGCAAAGGCTTCAAGATTACACATACTTAGAATGTCAAATTTGTCATTAACTTCCAAGTACTAACTCTAAGTGCGTGTTACACCATGCATTGACAAGGTGATTACCTCAAACATTAGGGACGTGGCAGGAAAGTTCACACATGTCTCCATCGATTCACCAGGAGTACTCTTAGGTTGAGAAGTGCTCAATCGTAGTTGAGTAGAGTAAGCCGGTGCGTGAGCAGCCAAATTAGGTGATCCACGAATGGTTTCGGCAGTAATTGACGAATCTTGTGAAAGGCTTCCTTGAAGATGTGTATTTGACGAATCAAACACACGGTCGATCTGCATGAGAGCGCCAAAGAATGATTTGGTCACTAATTTCAAATCACAATTCACTTATTACTAATCACATATGGAGGTTTCCTTCTGAAGAGTGAAGCTGTTCAACCCACAGTCAGGAAAGCGGACCAACTGCTTACCTCTAAAGAAGCTTCAGCTCCATCAGTCATGGTTGAAACACGTTCGAGACTCTTACTCAATGACTGCCAGCGCTTAACGTCAGCTGTCCCCTGTTCAAGGAGAGAGTAACGGGATAATAAGTGTATGCACGAAGTTAAAACCACTTCCTGTTTGCACAACGTGATTGGGCATCAAAACCAATGAACTAGAAGAGAAAGTAAAGGGAAGTACCTTGGCAACAAAAATGTAAATGTTCACAGAATTTTTCTGTCCTCGGCGGTGTGCTCTGTCTTCAGCCTGCAGAACCAAGAAAAAGTCTGAAGTTCAAAAAACTAGTTCTCATTCTCGTGAAACGAGGACCTTAATTACATGTTAGAAACGTGTTTTCTTCCCAATCACGTTGAATCGCTTTGTTTCGACTGGATTACGTCATATGCATCTTCAGTAAGATATATTGTTGTTAACTGTGTACAAGACGATGCAGTCCACATAAAAGTGCCCCAACCTCCAAAAGAAATTAAAAGAGTGCAGGATATGCTGATGCTGTAAAAGACAGTACTTTGCTCTATGATAAAGGACATTAGGAGTTAATAACCATCCATTTCGAACCAGTTCAAGGGATGAAGGCTCACTTGGAGCATTTCAGACGCAGATTTTGGGAGTTCAACAAATGTGACACTCTCGGCTGCAGAGAAATCAAGCCCCACGCCACCAGCTTGCACTCCAATAATTGCTAATTTCACCTGGATCCCAGAAATAAAGACGTGGTAAACGGGAAGTGGAAAAAATACCGCAAAAATACGTGCAATTGAAATTACCTTTTGGATGGAGCTGCATACTATCCTAGTTCCAGATTAATTTCTAAAAACACCTTGAACGGCTAAAATTGCTAAATGCCATATAAAGAAAATAATCTGCGACATTCAGCACATAGGACCTTCATCCTACAACAGTACAGTACCTCCGGGTCCGACCGAAAGCGATTGACATTATTCAAGCGGTCTCGTGGTAGGGTACTTCCATCAATGCGAACAAATTCCACGCGATTACTTTGTATGATCGTCTACACTCGTAACAGAATGCACAGGTCAATATTTCTCTGTAATCCCATACTCATTAAAATGGCAGAATTTCACGATATGAGCAGGCATAGTAAAGGCTCAGTTTTGAGGAACCAGAGCAGTTTGAGTCGCCCGCCTGAAAACTGGAACCCAACTAACCGCACATCAAAATCAGTTCTAGATTTTAGAGCTCAAGGTTTCAGTTGGTCACCTCAAAACTCATCTACGCAAAACTCATCAAAACTCATCGACAGTAATAGTTTTAATTTTTGAGCACCTGGATGCCACATTTTTGGCGCACTGAAATCCGCTTTACTAACGAATGTGAGCATCTATCATGGGGGTAACAAATATGTCTGCAAATAACTGCTCAGCTCTTCCAAGATGACATGGGAAACATCAGCGTTTTGTTACCAATCGAGCGATTCATGAAGGCTGACACAAAGAAAGAATACAAGTTTCACAGGCTCGCTCGTATGCACATTTTACCTGAATGCTATTCAAAACCTTCAAATGATGAGCAAAGATTATCATCTTCTTTTGAGAGGTCCCATCACGACCAGCGAAGATGGAGTTGTTGAGCAGCCATTCCTGAAAGCCTCGAAGCTTGGCCACTCCGATCTCCTGCTCTGTAAGCAACCGAGCCGAGGTTTTACTCGCTGTCTCTTTGTCGCCTTCACAATCATCGCTGCTCTTATCTTCATTCTCGTCATCACATTCACAAGCTCCCTTTCGCGTGAAACCACACTTACATGCCTCCTCGCCTAATTGCTCTGATGTTCTCTCTCTAGCGGTCGCATCCGTGAATGCTTTAGCGCTTCTAATGTCGGCAGCCGAAAGTTGTAAGCATATGATTTGACGGCGTTTTGGAGGCAGTTGTAACATGACATCCTCCTTCATCCTCCTTATCTGTATCATGTCTCTATCTGAGGTTACGTGGTCCACGAATGCAAATAATTGACAGGGGTAGTAGTCGTATAAGTAGCTATTCCAAGCAACAAGACTAAAAAAGACAATAATCCTTCGCTTCAGAAACACAAAGAAGAATAAATTGAAGCTAGTATTGGACACATTCCAGTCACTAAACAGGGTTAACGAAGCATAACTATACTGTCAATATATCGATCTCGTGCTTGTACAATGGAGCAGTTCGAGTTTCGTAACCAACGATCATTGGTTATGAAAAGGATGGGATCTCATAAGATTAGCTATAGAGGTTTCAAGATAAGCGACATACCATGACTGCCTGCTTCAAGAGGACATTGAGCTCTAGAAGTCTTGCACCCTTTGAAAAGTCCTGGAAAACAGACACGGCATTGAATCCGTCAGATCAAGCAAACAAGACGGGGATTACTCATTGCAAAGAAGGGCAATAGATGTGAAATTGTGAAAATCGTCGATTTCAGACAAACAATTGATAATACTGTCCATATACACAGAAAGAGCCAATGCCCGAAGCAGTATGAAAATAAAACGGGTACAATGATCTGAAACACATACTCGCATAACCTTAATTCCTTAGATCCCGCACTCACTACTTTCGGGTAAAGTCCAACATTCATCAATTCAAAGTGATCGCGAAATACCTTGCAGTCACCCTGACCCGACGATAACGACAGGCGATCACAGTAATTCCGTGCAAACTCGTATTTATTTTTGCCAAGTAATTTTGGCCTGCAGATGGTGAAAGACATGACAAGTTACACTTCGCATCTACTTAATTATCAAGAGCACGCACAAGGCATTTCCTGTCTGTTGCAGAATTAGGATCAATTGAAAACAGAACTCACTTACCACAAGCAATTGACTTGATTGAAGATGTCAAATGGCCTGCATCCACACAGAAACACATGAGACGAATAACGCGCATATTTTAACCAGAATGACTCAGATTCCCAATTGAAGGACATATCAAAGAGCATCTCCTAATTGCAATAAAACTGAGAAATGACATTCGTACCTCGATAATGAAGGTGTACCAGTAAGCAGCACGACTCTGTTCACATTCTGTACCAGTTCAAGCACTGCCATAGTCTGGGAAGGCCACGACGTTGAACATCCGTTAAATTTGAGGCTAAATGGATGAAAAAATTCCACTTTACGAGAATGTACTTCAATTTTTTTAAAACAAGGCATACCTCGCGGCACTCGAGCTTTTTAGGGGTGCACCGAAGATTGTGAGCTTCATCTACAATAACCA
Organism: Antitrichia curtipendula; assembly: GCA_951230915.1. NCBI lineage: Eukaryota > Viridiplantae > Streptophyta > Bryopsida > Hypnales > Leucodontaceae > Antitrichia > Antitrichia curtipendula. Next base: position 23,227,701 of record OX579635.1, read on the forward strand.
TGCCCCATTTACGTGACGACATGCTTTCACGTAGGCGCGCCATCATATTGAACGATATTACAACAACCTTAGGCGGCTGCATATTCTCTGTCAGGTTGTTTTTTCGACCAAAAACTGCAGCAACAATCACATGGACTGTCTTAGGTATGCTTCCATGACATGCTAAAATTCTAAATAGGTAACAGATTTTCTGATCAGAGTCAAGTACTTGAAGCACTATACAAGTCCAATTACACCAAGTACAACGTATACTGCGGACCACGGTAATAATTACCAGAGGTCACAAACAATAAATATTTTTCGAACTTAGTGTGGCACTTTTGACCTTCTTGGAGGATGCAAATTAGTTTACCAAATCCTTGGACATTATCGTTGAGGGTCACATGAATGTTTTGCTCACTGCAATTGGACACCAAACTCTATGCTGAGTTTGATGGAACATTTCGAGTCTTACACACAATGAGCTTGTCATAATCCATTCTAAAATCTACATCATGAGCCTCACACTCAATGAAGCACTGTAATTAATCGTCTGATAAAATCTGGTAAGATGATCAAGTTTTTTCATGTTCAATGGGCAGAAACTAAAGAACTCATAGCCATCTGAGAGGATAGAACATACCAAGATGCACATCCAGAGGTGAAAGATAAGGAAGCCAACGCTCAAGCTCCTCCGCCCATACCAATCGCAAGCTCGCCGGACAAATAACCAAAAGGGAGCCCTCTTCTCTGTAACATGATGCTATCGCGATTGCCTGAAAAATTCAACCCAACATACATAAGTTAGATATGACCAAAATATTTTTTAAGACCAGAATCAGTAAAGAAAATTGCATGTGCTGGTCAAAACATAGATAAAACTGGACAAAAGAAGTCCCCATAAGACCTACTCAAAACTGCTAGATAGAACATAAGGCCCAATTTGGGCCTTCTGGTCCTTCATTCTAGGGTTAACATAGAAAAACTCTTGGTCAAATTTGAGACCACTGACCTGGATCGTCTTGCCGACTCCCATTTCATCCGCAAGGAGGAGGCGTCCACCTCGCTGCAAACCGTACTTCACGCCTTCCCTCTGGAAAGGAAGCAAGCTTTTTGCAAGTTTTTGAGGTAAGTTGAGAAGTAACTGGTTCACCTCGAAGTCAGTGATATGCTCTGGTCCATATGGAACACCACATTCGGCTGCTCGTTGAAACTTCTCCAACACCATGCGTGTGGACCATGGTATTTGCTCATATTTTACACCTGGCAAACCCTTCAGAACTTCTGTCACCTTGTCGTAATCTTTCAGATTGTATACAGGACATTGTGCCAAAGGTTCCAGATTTTCACATCTTGCTACCTGCTCAAGCTCACATCACGTCAGGCCTATATTGAACAAAAGGAACAAACGAACTCATACATTGTAGTGGTTCAAAAATAAATGTGGTCCACCAAAATCACTGTATGTCCAAGGAGGTTGTAAACTACCTTGCAGCTTGAAATGTGGTAAAAAGTGTCACACTAAATTTAAATCATTGTGGCATCTTGTATCTGGCGTGGACCACAGTATATGGTGCATTCGGTGTACTACAGTAACTACACTATCAAACTAGCTATCCTCATGGCAAAGACAACACACTCAATTTCAAGAGAAAGGCAACATTGCGCTTCACCAGTGTCCAGTCTATACAGGTACTTCAACGCAAAAAGTCTGATTCAAAAACATAATGACGGTGATTCCACAAAAAGGCTGAGGAATATAAAAAACTTACGCATGAAACATTCTCAAAAAAGTCTTGGAAAGCACGACCGCTTTTCACGACCAGGGAAAACCTGTCCGGCGCACATATCTCGACAAAAACTTTCACAATCTCGAGTCCGCTACTACGACTATGAAGGAGTTGCTTCTCCGGGGGATTCAGAAAAATAGATCCTCCAAAATGTTGGCCAATACGAGATGCACAAAAGGGGCTTCCAGAAACAGAGTGCATCACTGCATTATTCTCCTTGTTTACAAGCACCTGCACGCCTCTCGATAGACTTCCCTGTTGGCGGCCGTCTATGGAAGCTTTCGGAGCAGTATGATTCCAATTCGGGACGATCACATCCGACTGAGGGGTCAATCGAGGTTGCATAGGCAGTCGCACACAGTTGACCAAAGGCTCCATGGAACCAGGACATGGCACTTTCGCATTCCTTCTGGCCAATGCTGCAGCTCGGTTGGCTTCAATACGTCGTTTCTGCTCCTCGCTCACCTCCATTCCTTGAGAAAATTGGTCATTCAAAACCTAATCCGACCTCAAACCATCAACGGAAGGGCCACCATATGCACTCCGTCCTATCAATCACTTCCACCTGCTGCTTATTGCATCCTCAGCTGGAGTTTCTCCAAATCAACAAAGAATTTCCATTCTGAAAGCAACCAATTACACCTTCGATGGAGCATCTCGAAATAATCAAGACACCTCGTAATCTCCGGTCAACTGTGCACATCTCCAATGCGCTGAACGCAGTAAACGGAAAGATGCAGCTATCTTGACTTCCCAATAAAGTTCAATTCCGAGGTGGCGATTCCGTAACTCACATTCCCTACGCAAATTTACATACCCACCGCGCGTATTCACTTCCACAGTTCAGATCCTCAGCGAAAGGTATTTAAAAATCCACTACACCCACAATGGGTTTCCATACAGAGGTCGTGATTCAAGAATTCTACACAAATCCCCGGCTCCTCGTCAAGATCCGATATCGTTCGCAATCGACTGAAACAACGACCACATTTCGAAATTCCGCAAGTAAAAGAAAGAAATCGGTGCCAGACTCACCTCACATTTCAAACGATTTGGAGCTCTCTCGCCAACCCCACCACTGACCTCACAATTCAAAACAGCAGCCGTCAATTCTCGAAAGAACGACAACCTAATGACGAAGAATTGCAGTTTTTTGGAATCCCGCAGTGCCGTGGAACGCACTGGAATCTCGATTGGCGATGGCTGTGAATCCATGCGTCCTGGACTCCTGGCGGGGTTCCAGGACCATGGAGATTGCAGCTTCAAGCTGACGAGTCGGCGACATTACCGTTGCAGGGCTATGGATGAGCTCAGTCATCCGATTAGCAGAGTAATCTCACATTCATCCATCAATTCAAATATCCTCATCCATCGAGTGGACCAGACGTACAAGAAACGGAGAACTGAAGAGTTCTCAGATTAAGTTACAGGATTCACAAGAACAGAAAATGATTGTGCCCATTAACCCCTAAGTGCTTTGATGTCCAAAAAGTGGACGACAAATGAAGTCGGAGAGTTAATAGTGAGGTAAATAATGAAATTTCATTCATCTATTTTTTTCTAAGTTTCAGCATGAGTTTGAAATTCATTATTTAGTGGCCAAGTGACTAGCTCCCATCGGAAGCGAGGCCGAGCGGGCGCTAACCGGTGGTGGGGATGGACCTACTGCGTGATCAAAGGTGGATAAGAGAATGTTGGGCAGCCAGCTCTCAGCAGTGGGCCCAATCGGGGTGGCATCAACACCCTCCATCCACAATGCTCCATCCCCACCACCGATTAGTGCCCGCACGGCTTGGCTTCCGGTGGGAGCTAGTCACTTGGTCATTAGTGGTGACCAGAACTGCTTTAGAAAGAGCAAATGGAAGTGAAAAATGTGTGGATCGAAACTTGTATAGATTTGTTGAAAATTTTGATGTGCCCAATGTAAAGGTAGTGCTGAAATCATCTTTGGGGGTCAAAAATGATAGCGGGGCAATAGGGAACAAGTTTGATGTCATGCCTTCTGCGTTAATAAAAAAAGATGGATAGTTGATTAAAAAATTATTGAGAACTTCGAGCACTGTCTAGGGGGACATGAAGAAGGAGAAATTTGTGCATTGGAATGTCAAATGTCTATTTGTCATTCCGAAATAATATTGGAGTACTATGGGGACAAAATGGTGATTGAACGGAGCACACTTGAAAAGAATGGCAAGAATGTGGTAGATGACGGTAGTCTACTTCACCCTGTCAAACAATCATGCATATTGTAATGTTTATTGCCTTTGTTGTAGACATTTGTACAAATAGGCAAGCAACATACGCACTGGTATATTTCCAAGCGGGCTTCTTATAAATTTTATCAAGGCAATGGAAAATGAGAGGTCGTTTCTATCTTCACAAAGGCAAGTGCATTGCAAGGTCTACAAGATTGCACACCTTCCATTACCATCAATGAATTTGTTGTGGTCCCATTCATCTGATTCTATTATGTGCACATCATTTTTCCATGTATTTTTCTAAGCACCCACATGCTGGTTGTGACGTGATTTTTTTATAAATGAACCACCTATCCATGAAGGTCAACGCGAGGGTTTTCCCAGTCAAACTTCTTGATCTTTAAATGAACAAATTTTTCTATAATTTGACTTTGTATTCTAAGAATTTGCATGCTAAGACTCAAGATCCTATTATTACTTCTTGCATCCTTTGATCCTCTTGAACAATTAGCAAATATGGTTCTCCAAACGTTATCCAGTTTTCGGACCACATTCCACTTCTCCAATGATTCTGGTTGCTCTAGGATTAAAATCAAACATTAAGATTCACAAATAGCACAACCGCCCAAGTTGAAACTCAAACTATTAATATGCCAAATTGGAATTGCCACAAGGTCCTCATGATCATTGATTCATTATATTTTGTGCTCTATGCATACATGGATTTATCAGGCAGCTTAGCTGTGGAATTGACTTTTAACATGTTGAATTACAATGAATCGTTTATTAATTCCCTCACTCTAGTCGAGGATTGAGGCATTGTGATAAACACCACACATCATACTTTTTCCTTTGGAAATAGAAGATCCTTTGGACAAGCTAGGAATACTTACGTATTAGATTCACGATGTTTACTAGAATCTCGATGACTAGTTTGTATTGAGCTCAAGGCTTTGTTTCTAACTAGCTAAATTATCAGACTTGCATATACATTTACTTGACAATAAAATAATGACCTTGCTATCTGTACTATTTGACTACAAGTAGTCATTCTTCTGAACGACTAGGCATGAGCTTGGTAAATCATATAGTAGTTGAAAGTGTATTGTATGTGTTTAGGCTTCTTATATTTCAAACTTATAATTTACTTTGATCACTAAATGATCACAGAGTAGTTGTGCTCCAATAATTCTTTGCATGCTAATTGAAGCTATTGAATGGCAAAAAGCACTTATATTATTTTATATACAACTCAGATTTATTGTCACCCATTATTCTTCTACAAACATATGTAAATCAAAATTATTTCATTCTACAAACCAAGCTAGTTACATCTCTTGCATAAAGTGACCAAGATGTATTACATCTAATACTTAGCAATTGCCAACACATTTTCTTTTGTTGACAATTTAATGGCACCAATTACAAAAGGAATCTCTAGTGGTACAAGGACCTCTTTAGAATAAGTGAAGCCCCGTGTCTCCATCGTGGCAAAGCAAAAGCTAAGCTACAAGAGCTAGTGCACCAAGTTGCAGTTTGTAGAGGGGATAGGATTTGTACCTTCTCAATACCATATTTTGACTTTCTATTTGATTCCTAGTACCTTAGTACCTATAATTTTCCACTTAACAAATCTAAACGAGTTGTCACAACAAAGAAGAGGAGGGCAAAGGCCTTCCAAAAAGGGAAAAAACTTGAATATAAGCTTGCATAAAATAGACAAGGCAAGGAGTTGGCAAAGAAATTGAATTTAGTCCAGGAAGCAAGCAATTACTAATGAGTGCTACTCTTCTTTCTTCTCTAGATGTATGAGTACTTTAGTAGCCTTGCAAATTTGTGGTTGTGTGGCGGGTTTAGGTCGCACAATTTATTTACAAAATGTTTGCCATAGATACTTCTTTCTAGTTGCATGTATGTTGCTTATTAGTTGTTCTTAAATTATTCTAGAGTTCCATAGCAATCATTTGTAGTCTAATTGAAAGTTGTATAGTAGTTGTGGATTGTATTGCAATCACTGCGATACCTAAGGTACAACATGGCAGACAATCAACTTACAAAGCGCTAATTTGAGGTTCCCAAAGGCCCAAATTTCATTTCTCCCAATTGAAAGGGTTTGAAAGCTTTCTTATTGGATGCCATGTTATTCAAATGCCACATTAGGTGTCACTTTTTTATTTTTTTTTATAAAACATGCCACATGGCTATCCTTCTCTGATGTTTTTACATTTGGCCAAGGTGTTTCACATTTGGTCAATCAATGTGGCATGTTTTACAAATAAATAAAAACATGCCATTGGTTGCCTTTCTATGTCATAAAGAGGACACTAGTAGTATCAAAACATGTGACAACACGTACAATTGCAAGAGAACCTTATAAAAAGTCAATCCCCTATATAATAGAACCACCCATTCCCAATCAAGGATCCATATCTAGCTTGTAGGGTGCATCTATTTCCAACCAAGGTTGGAACAGATTTCTAACTAAAGCTTGGAATGTGCTTTTTCTCTTTTTCAAGATTGGGACTTATAAGATCATGATACATATTCCAAAGTAGTGAGCAAGCAAGTAGGAAGTAGTGAATGGCAATGATCCTAGAACTAGTTTATGGAATTTAGTGCAATATGCTATCTTTAAGACAAACAAGCATCAATTTTGGCTACCTTGAGAGTGAGGTATTAAAAAAAATCATGAATTTTTTTTTTTACAAGTTATAAAAGATTATTGGGAGTACTGTAACACAAAATTGACATAATAGATGCTAATTTTGATGTAGAGGAAGTTGCAAACTAGCTACCAAATTCTATTGTTGGTTGCAATTTTAGCTAGAATCTAATTTTTTTCAAGGATTTTCTCCATTGTGAATGCTAATGAACAAAAAAGTAGTTCTTGAATGATTGGAATTGGAAGAGTCTATACGTTGGGTATGGGTGTAGGCCAACTTTTGGCTTCCAAAAGTCATAGTAATTTCAATTCAAGGCATAAAATTACCAAAAAAATTACAATCCCCATTATTTCTATCTTCCTACATGGCAGAAAATTCACATTGCAAAATTACTTAAGTGGTCAATTATGGGTGATTCTACCATAAAACGGCAAAATTTTGTAGAATTAGACGAGGGGGGGCCGCAAAGCAGGACCTACTCTAAGATAAAAAGGCAAAAAGAGGGGGAGGGGGAAGGAAAAAAGGAAAAAAGAGGGGGAAGAGGAAAAAAAGAAAAAAAAAAGAATGGAGTTTTTTAATCAATTAAAAACAAAACTTTAACACCAATATCTTACAGAAGAAAGTTTCACCTCTTAATTCATTATCAATCAAGAGTGTACAGGCTTTGCACTCTTTGTTTACTTATGTATGCAAAATAAAATTTGAATAAAAATAAAAGTAAAAATATTATACTAACATTTGTTCTAGTTTGTTTTGTATGTAACATTGAATATCCCTAGCTATACGCTCACCGGTCATTCTCTTTATACTACTAGAGAGCTTAACTCGATGAGGGTTGTACTAAAGTTGTATCATTGCTTTTGGACATATGATGGATTTGTGAGCAATTTTTAGAACCATCAATTGAATTAAATTATGAAAAATGGAGTATAGGGATTTTTGATGGCATCACCAAAAAGCTCTCAATGAGTAGAATTGCACCAAAGTTGTTCTGCGCTTTTGAATCTTAAGTGTGAAAGTTATTGAAGTCAATTGAATTTTGTTTCTATAAATTAAATTAAATTATGGATGAATTATTCTAAAAATTACAAATTAAAAGAACATATAGGTAAATCATAGAAAACACTTGGGCAAGTTCACAACGCCACACAAGTTGTTTATAAGCCAAACTTTAAAAAATTACATTGATCTTAAATTTTTTTTAAAGAATAAAAAAAATCTTTTTACTTAAGAAAAAAAGGTTTTAAATTCAATACATAACTTAGTTTAATATTCTCTAAATAATTAAACAAATCTTTAATATGATTTTAAAATATAAAAATAAAATATTCTATTGTAAACAATGTTCAGTGCATTGTATGTATTTCAATTTAATGGTAAATTTTCTTATTTCTTCTTCTTATTAGGATATTTGCAAATAAAAATAAAGTACTAAATCATTTAGCATTATTGAAGGAAAAAAATCAATAATGATAAATTGATTATAAATTCTACATAGAATGAAATTATCTAAAATGAAATGAAAAAAATGAAATCATATAGTAAAATGAAGTAACTATAAAGGGATTGCAAAGCAATGATTGCTATCATTTTATTTGTACAAAGAAAATATGTGTTCAAATAGGAACATACATAATGAAAATCAATGCTTTGTAAAAAAACATCAATATATATATATATATATATATATATATATATATATATATGACAACTAAAATTTCTAAATCATCGTAGTTTTACATGTATGATAAATTTATATATTAAATGAAATACACATAAATTCTAATATGAATGCATATAATATCTATTACATTTTCTATTTTCCACTTTTGTTTTTTTCTTTTGTTTCAATTGAAGTTGATATTGGATTAAAAAATTAGAATTTTCAAAGAAATTTTCTGCCTAATAATAATATTTCCATCGTATTGCGAACTTTTATTAATCAATTGTAGTATGATTGTTTGGTTTGATATTTTTCTTTTCATTTTGATGATGCAATAAATATGGAAACATCTGAGTCCCTTTTTCAAAAATAGAGTGCCTTTTGCTGCAGATAAAGGCATTGATTGCGTCCATGAGCGCTTGGATATACACGGAGAACCATACATTGGATATGTATATTTTGAATTTGAGGATATTAATAATGTACTAAAATATGGCAAGACATTCATATTAGATTGATAATTCAATAATTAGCAATTTTTCATGAGGATGTCATTTTAACATCTATACATAATCATGTTCAAATATGACACCACACATATAGAATACTTAACCATTTTGTAGCTCTAAAGACATGCAAGAGGAACAATAATGATCTAAATTGGAAGTACCACGTGTCATTGGATCTAGTTCAATATGAGGACAAATTTGCATCATTGATGTACACCTCATTTCATACACCTTTTACATCTAGTATACCCCAAACACCATGTTGCAACTATAATTGGGCTTCCTAAAACCTTTTAGTGTTGAACAGAGAAAGTACATCTCCGCAAACTAATAGACATCCAAGCGAAAGAATAACAAGCACCTACAAAAGAAAAAACTAATCAAGATTTGGAGATTGAAGAAAGAATTTGCACTACTTCAAAAGGTAAGAGGGTCAAAATGCGCTCAAGCGTTTTGAATTGCTTCTATAATTTGCTTTAAAATAGACATGAGATGGTCCTTCAATTAACTTCTATAGTCATTGATTGAATCAAAAAAAAATATTATTTATTACAAGAGTCAATCACTCTCTCTACTTTCCCCATTTCTCTTTACAAATTGCAAGTGAAGAGTTTATAGAAGACCTAGGGTCATAAATAGGTGTCTACAACACAACTTGTTTGAAAATTCATAAGTAATTCAATAAGGCTTCAAAAAATATGAAAACACTTGTGTTACATTGTGCATCTCATTTCTCTTCTTCTGAAAAATGTGCTAAAAAATTCCCATCAAAGAAAATATATGAAAAAGGCGGACCAGCCCTTCAATGAGCAGTTTTCGAGCCTCCAACCTTATATTCTTTTGATCTACCGGTCCAATCCAACTGTTTTTTTCAAGTCTAGTTTGAAACTGACACCCAAAAAAATTCCTGTTGGTTTCTTACTGTGACTACTTTCTGGATGCTATGTCTATCAGAGGTAAAATATGCAATCATCTTCTGACAAATAAATTTGATAATCAGGCCAAAATCAATAGGCCAATTTGACCATTGCAGAGTGCAAGTGCTAAGTTGCGAATCCAGAGTGAGTGAGTTCTTTGACTTAAGCATTCCAAACTCAAAGAGCCTGAAGGGAGAGAAGACAACACATCACTTTAAAGCTATTGTCCTACTTTGTCCTATCTAAGAGTGAGACCCCACGGTGGGTGTGGGTGTGGGGGGGGCCGCCGGGACCTACTCTTAGATAAAAAGGCAAAAAGAGGGGGAGGGGGAGGGAAAAAAGGAAAAAAGAGGGGAAGAAGAAAAAAGAAAAAAATGAAGAAAAGAGAAAAGAAAGAATTGAGCTTTTAAATCAATTAAAGATAAAACCTTAATATCAATACCTTAAAGAAGAAAGTTTGAGCTCTTGGTTCATTATCAATCAAGAGTGTAGAGGCTTTGCACCCTTTATTTACTTATGTTTGCAAAGTAAAAGTTGAATAAAAATAAAAATACAATGGTAACATTTGTTTTAGATTGTTTTGTATGTGAAGTTGAGACATCCTTGATTGTGTGCTCACTAGTCATTTTCTTTATACCATTGGAGAGCTTGACTCAACAAAGGTTGGACTAAAGTAGTATCATTGCTTTTGGATATATGATGGATTTGTGAGTAATTCTTATAACCATAAATTGAATTAAATTATGAAAAATAGAGTATAGGAGTTTTTAATGTCATTCTTAGCATTGCCAAAGCTCTCTCTAAGTAAAAATGCACCAAAGTTGTTTTACACTTTTGGTTCTTAAGTGTGAAAGCTATGGGTTTTCAATTGAATTTTGTTTCTAAAAATTTAATTTAATTTCAGATAAATTATTATAAAAATAAAAAATAAAAAGAATACATAGGTAAATCATGGAAAACACTTGAACAAGTGCACAATGCCACACATGTTGTTTGTAAGTTGAACTTTAAGAAATTACATTGTTTTTAAATTGAAAAAAAGAGAAAAAAAATCTTTGTAGTTAAGAAGAAGAAAAGTTTTAAATTCAAATCATAAATTAGTTTAATACTCTCTAAATAAAAAAACTAATCTTTAACATGGTTTTTAAATATAAAAAATAAATATTCTAAACAATGTTCAATACAATGTATACATTTCAATTAAATGGTAAATTTTCTTCTTTTTATTTTATTAGGATAATTTTAAGTTGAAATAAAATATTAAATCATTTAGTATTATTGAAGAAGAAAAAGAATCATAAATTGATTATAAATTCTATATAGAGAATGAAATTATCTGAAATGATCAGAAGTGAAAATACATGAAATCATATTATATTGAAGTGAAGGAAATATAAAATGATTACAATAAAAGATCTCATTTTATTTGTACAATAGAAAACACGTGTTTAAATAGGAACATATATAAATGAAAACCAATGCTTTGTAAAAAAACATCAATATGACACTAAATTTTCTAAATCATCATAGTTTTATGTATATGAAATACACATAAATTTTAAGATGTAGTACATATAATATGTACTATATTTTTTGTTTTCCTCTTTTGTCTTTATCTTTCTTTTTTGTTTCAATTGAAATTAATCTCAAATTAATAAGGAAATTTCTAAGATAATTTTTTACTTGGCAATAATATTTCCATTGTATTGCAAACTTTTTCCAATCAACTATAGTAGGATTGTTTGGTTTGATATGTTTCTTTTTATTTTGATGATGCAATAAATATAAAAACAATCAAGTCTCTTTTAATAATGTGGAGTGCCTTTTGCTATAGATGGTACAATTACTGAGTGAATGTCTCTAGGAAGTGGAAGTTTATATACAAATTTTGATCTTGGCACTTGTAAAAAATCTAAATCAACCAAAGAAAATGATATTAGTAAATCTTCTATGATTTCAAGTTCAACTTGTGTTTGGACCTCTATAATGATATCTTGATAAATATCACCTACAACATTAGAATTAGAAGATGGTAGGATTGAAAGTTGAATTTGCAAATACTTAGTATATTGTCTTCTATGTTGTTCATGTGAATATTTATAAAGTCTCAAAAATACCTTGGGATGCTAAAACATTTCAATGTACCAATTTTTTTTAATTGTAATCATACAAATTAAAACTAAACATGTTAAAGATCACATAGGAGAAGAAAACACAACAATATCACTTATGGATTGAAAGATTATAATGTTTGATTATTAGGGTGTCAAAATTGTAAAAGAGGTTTGAAGTCTTTCAATCCACTTTTCACATGTCAAATCTAAAAAGTTGGTCACCAAAAATCCATCAAAATTTATTATTTTTTAATCAACTAATGCAACAATACATCTAAAAGCTAAAGGCATGCCACTTTTATTAACTTTTTACCTTGGTTCACCCACATGTCTAATTGAATTTAGGATGAGCTCAAAGTCAAATTATAGGGGAATGGTAGTTAAGACTAAAACCATAATTGCAAATGATAATTATCATTAATGCGAGGATTATTATAAAAATAAATTATTACAAATTAGTTCATAAGTGTTCAAGATAGAAATAATCCATTTTAGGAATAATTAGTTGACTTACATATCTTCTCAAACATAATTTTATTGATCATTTTAAATATGTCTTATGATCCAATGTTTTTTTACCAAGACATTCAACTTCTTTTCCTTAAAATATGATGAACTCTAAAGCACTTCAACATCCATTTTTTAAACAATGAATAGTTTTAGATTCTTGTTTTGATCTCATTCTTGCTTGGATGAAAGTCATCATAATTTTTTGTTCAAATTTTTGTCCTATCCATCATTTGGATTTGGTATAACTAGAATATATATTTTTCTAAAATTACAAATGTGGAAGTGTGTCAAGTGGTCAACTTGCATTGACTCTAGTTCAAAAATGTATTTGCAAAAATAAGGTCATAGATGTAAAGAATACAAAATATTTCAAAAAATCACTATGTCAAGAGAACCTCACTTCAAATCTATTCCAACAGGTTTTTACTCAAAAAATGATAATGTTTTGCTTATAATTGAAATTAGAAGGAAATCTGAAATTTTTCTTTTAAAATTTATAGAAAAAGATTGGTGGTAGCATAGATGGATCTAACCATATGGATGGAATTTGGAACTCAAAATCTACAACTTTTACTTGTATAGCAATTCCAAAATATTCTTCCAAATTGTACTATACAATGGTTTTTTCCAAATTGTTAATTTTGGAAAAGATTCCAAATGTTTAGCCTTGGAGCACTCCGATGTCCATTTTCTGGACGATGAACAAATTGAAATTGAAGTTTCATCTTCCTATCTATTTGGATGAAAGATCTTCTAATTTGTGGAGATAATATATTAAGTTATTGGTCTATCTAAGGGTTGGATTTGGTGTTACTAGAGTACATATTTTCCTAAAATTATCAATGTGCAAGTATGTCAAGTGGTTGACCAAGTCTAAATTGCATTGACTTCAGTTCAGAACTCAATTTGACAAAATGAGGTCATAGATATTAAGAACACAAAAATCTCAAAAAATCACCATGTCAAGAGAATCTCATTTCAAATCCCTTCCAACAAACTTTACTCCAAAAATGATAATATTTTGCATATTATCAAATTTTGAAGGAATTTTGAAATTTTCTTTCAAAATTTATAAAAAAATATTGGTGACATAATTGGTGAATCTAATCATACAGATGAAATCTACAACTGTCAGTCTATAACTTTTATTTGTTTATCAATTCCAAATTATGTTTCCAAATAGCACTTTATAATGATTTTCCTCAAATCATCAATTTTGGAGATGAATCAGGACGTTCTAAAGTTAGGGGTTAATTTCACTCTTGTACATATGGAAGTGGCCATAATTAGTTAACAAATAATAAGAGTGGAAAGTGGTAACAATTTTCAATTTTCTGAGGAAATCTGTGAGTAACCCTGCCTAGTTCTGGTGACATTCAATACAAAGAAGTTATTCTCAGCTTCTGAGCTCCCTAGAGAGCTCACACATAGTATCACAGCACAGGATAAAAAAGCCTGCAAATTTTCAACTTGCCTCTTAAGATTAATTAACTAACTGGGGTGAGTTTCTTACTTCATATCCAGACTCAAGACCAGAAGGGAGAGAAGACAGTAGAGAACTTTAAAGTAAATGTCCTACTTTGTCCTATCTAAGAGTGAGACCCCACGGGGGGGCCGCCGGGACCTACTCTAAGATAAAAAGGTGAAAAGAGGGGGAGGGGAGGGGGAAAAGGGAAAAGGAGGGGGGAGAGGAAAAAAGAAAAAGAAAAAGAAAAGATAAAAGAAGAAAAATTAAGCTTTTAAATCAATTAAAAACAAAACTTGAACATCAATACCTTAAAGAAAAGAGTTTGACCTCTTGATTCATTATCAATCAAGAGTGTAGAGGCTTTGCATCCCTTATTTTCTTATGTATGGAAAGTAAAAGTTGAATAAAAATAATTATAAAAATACAATGGTGACTTTGTTCTAGTTTGTTTTATATGTAACGTTGATTGATATCCCTAGCTATGCACTTATTGGTCATTTTCTTTATACCGTTGGAAAGCTTACCTTGGTGAGGGTTGTACTAAACTCGTATCAATGTTTTTGGACATATAATGGACTTGTGAGCAATTTTTAAGACCATAAATTAAATTGAATTATAAGAAATGGAGTATAGGAGTTGTAGTTGATGTCATTTTTGGCAATGCCAAAAAGCTCTCAAAGAGTAGGAATGCACCAAAGTCATCTTGCAATTTTGGTTCTTAAGTGTAAAAGTCATAGATTTTCAATTGAATTGTGTTTTTGTAGATTTAATGTAATTATGGATAAATTATTTTCAAGAATAAAAATTAAACAAGACGTGTGGGCCCTAGAGAATCACCTTCAAATCATATATTGAAGCAAGTTGCAAATGTGTTGCACTCGCAGAAAAACTCATTGAATCCTATAGAACGGAGAAGGTGTATAATTGCATAACTTGAACTATCCGGTTACTTATTTAGTACTTACATTTGACGAGTCTCTCTTGCATCCTTTTTGTACTTGTCCAAATTAACAATCAAATTAATTAATCAACAAAAAATACACAAATAAAATCAACACTTTCTTGTCCATTTTCTATTGATTTGGACACAAAATTTCTACTAGTGGATCACTTCCATTCATGTTGGCGGTTAGTTGTAGCAGTTGAGATACTTTGGTTTTGAAAATTTAAATTGGCCATACTAAATGTATATTCTTCACCTATCCTAGCTAATTTGGGGCTCTCAAAGAGTAGAAAAGTTCAAAAAGCTCTCAAAGAGTAGGAATGCACCAAAGTCATCTTGCAATTTTGGTTCTTAAGTGTAAAAGTCATAGATTTTCAATTGAATTGTGTTTTTGTAGATTTAATGTAATTATGGATAAATTATTTTCAAGAATAAAAATTAAAAAAATACACAAATTAATCACATAAAATACTTGGATAAGTGCACAATGCCACACAAATTGTTTATAGTTGAACTTGAAAAAATCACATTTATGTTAAATTTAAAAAAAGATAATAACAAAAATATCCTTGTATTTAAGCAAAAGAAAAAGTTTGAATTAAATTCTTAAATTAGTTCAATATTTTCTAAATTATTATAACATGATTTAAAAATTTAAAAATTGATTATTCTAAAACAATGTTCAATGTGCTATATATATTTCAATGTAATGATGAATATTAAAAGAAATTATCATTATTTTTTTATTAGGATGTTGGAAAATTAAAATAAAATATTAAATCATTTAGCATTATTGAAGAAAAAACCAATAATGATAAATTCATTAAAAATATTAAATCAACCAATCAATTATTATTATAACTTCTATATAATGAATGAAGTTATCTAAAGGAAAGTGAAAATAAATGAAATCATATAGTGAAGTGAAGAAATATAAAAGGATTGCAATAAAACTTATCATTTTGTTTCTAAAAGAAATATGTGTTCAAATAGGAATATACGTAAATGAAAACCAATGCTTTGTAAAAAGCATCAACATGACAACTAATTTCTCAAAATCATTGTATAATAAATCTATATATTAAATGAAATACACATAAATTCTAACATGAGTGCATATAACATCTACTACATTTTATGTTTTCTTCTTTTGTCTTCATCTTTTTCTTTTTTTTCCCAATTGAAATTGATCTCATATAAGGAATTTAAAATTTCCAAGGCAATTTTCTACCTGACAATAATATTTCCATTGTATTGCAAATTTTTTCCAATCAATTGTAATATGATTGTTTGATTTGATATGTTTCTTTTCATTTTGATGATGCAATAAATATGAAAACAATTGAGTCTCTTTTTCAAAATACGAAAGTAGTGTCTTAGTTCATGGTTTGAAGTGGAGCGACCACTATGACCAAAGCAAAGATCATGGGCAAATTGTTGTCCCACATGCCCACCCTATTTTTTTAGTCCTAGCAACAATGATGCTTCACACTTCTGGTCCCAAAATGGAACCTTGCATGAAATTTGGGTGGTGGTAAAAATCATGTTGTCCATGGGAAGAAATTGAACCTGCTTGTTCAAATTGGGAGTATAAGAATTGGAAGGGAGCATGTTGGGAAGGTTTTAACCCTTGAAGGACTAGCATGTTGAATTTAGCAACATAGCAATTTTAGGCAGGTACATGTGACTGGAGATTTCTATATTTTGGGCCCAAACTTTAATAGATAGTGTGGACGAAGATGAACATGTTACTTTTTGTAAATAGGTAATACAGGCAGATTAGAAAAAATCACTTTTTTCAAAAATAAAAATTTGAACTTGATTTTATAGATTTTTGTATATGTGGAAAGCTTTGAATCATTCCATTTTGATCAATGAGATGAAAATTAGGAGGAGTTTAGTTTGTAGGCAATTGTGGATTCTCTACTCTACGGCAAACTTTGAAGTCTTTTATCTTACTCAATTTTCAGTTATGAATTTGAAAAAAATAATGTCATATGATGTAGATTGTTTATTACAACAATGCAACCATAGCAATTGGCATTTTTCTATTCCATAACTAAATTCTTAACAATTTTATACTTTGAATCATTTCCTACTTCTTTCTACTTACTATTTTTTTTCCTATATGTCATACAATTCCATAACTAAATTCTTAACAATTTTATACTTTGAATCATTTCCTACTTCTTTCTACTTACTATTTTTTTTCCTATATGTCATACAATTCCAAATGAAGTGAGAATTTTCAAGCATATAGTCAACTTGCCTTGAAGAATGAATCCAAATAAGCACTACCATTTGGGACATTTTTTCATAAAAATGTGAGTTTGTAAAGTGCACCAGTCCGATTTTTTACAAGGCCAAAAAAAGAATTTTTGTGATTTCAAAAGCTCATATCTTGCATTCCACATAGTGGAAATTTCTGAAATTTCTTCCACATGTTCTCAAGTCAGTACAATACAAGATCCTATGGTTGCATGTGTCCAAATTCTTCTTATTCTTCTTCTTCTAATATTTGGTACTTGTAATAGAAATCATGGCAGTTTTGGAGCGTTTTTGGTAAAAACATAGTCGAGGAACTTAAGGTGGGTACACCCAAAACCGCCACTTTTTGCTACTAAGCCTAGTTACTACTATTAGACTGGTCAAATTTTCATGTATTCTTGTTGGCAAGTGAAAGGAGGTTCCAACGTACCAAAGAACGTGGCATTTGGACATTGTATGCAAAAGTTATTAAGGATCAAAGTTTCTTTCTGAAAGCGCTCCATCCAAATAGGTACATAACTGATTTTGGAAATGTACACAACCTGTAGATGGCGCTTTAGGGTCAGGTGCCATTTTGGGGGTTCCTACCTTAAGGGATAAAGGGGAGTGTGCAAGGGTAATCAAAAGATTTTCCTCCAGATGAGAAATTGGCAAACTTGACGAAAGAATTTACAAAAGATGCTTATAACAAAGGCTTGGATGCATATGTTGTTCCCTCTGAAGATGCTAATCAGGTGAATCATATTTTTGCAAGTACAATTTTTTGTTTTTGGTATCCTCATGAAATCAGTAGCCAAAGGCAATTTTGAGTTTAAATTTGAGGAAATTCAATCTTCCAGACTTCAATCTTGCTCGAAGTATTTAAATTGTGCCCTGCCAACATGATGGTATGGAATTAATGCTAGTTGATGTGTACACTGTATACAGAGCAAGTTCATCGTAGACTGCTCAGCTTACAAATCAGGACTTCAATTACAGAAAGTGCTCACAGACAACTTCATCCCTCCAACACTATTCATTGCTTTAAAGTTTTGTCCTACTTTGTCCTATCTAAGAGTGAGACCCCACGGGGGGGGCCGCCGGGACCTACTCTAAGATAAAAAGGTGAAAAGAGGGGGAGGGGAGGGGGAAAAGGGAAAAGGAGGGGGGAGAGGAAAAAAGAAAAAGAAAAAGAAAAGATAAAAGAAGAAAAATTAAGCTTTTAAATCAATTAAAAACAAAACTTGAACATCAATACCTTAAAGAAAAGAGTTTGACCTCTTGATTCATTATCAATCAAGAGTGTAGAGGCTTTGCATCCCTTATTTTCTTATGTATGGAAAGTAAAAGTTGAATAAAAATAATTATAAAAATACAATGGTGACTTTGTTCTAGTTTGTTTTATATGTAACGTTGATTGATATCCCTAGCTATGCACTTATTGGTCATTTTCTTTATACCGTTGGAAAGCTTACCTTGGTGAGGGTTGTACTAAACTCGTATCAATGTTTTTGGACATATAATGGACTTGTGAGCAATTTTTAAGACCATAAATTAAATTGAATTATAAGAAATGGAGTATAGGAGTTGTAGTTGATGTCATTTTTGGCAATGCCAAAAAGCTCTCAAAGAGTAGGAATGCACCAAAGTCATCTTGCAATTTTGGTTCTTAAGTGTAAAAGTCATAGATTTTCAATTGAATTGTGTTTTTGTAGATTTAATGTAATTATGGATAAATTATTTTCAAGAATAAAAATTAAACAAGACGTGTGGGCCCTAGAGAATCACCTTCAAATCATATATTGAAGCAAGTTGCAAATGTGTTGCACTCGCAGAAAAACTCATTGAATCCTATAGAACGGAGAAGGTGTATAATTGCATAACTTGAACTATCCGGTTACTTATTTAGTACTTACATTTGACGAGTCTCTCTTGCATCCTTTTTGTACTTGTCCAAATTAACAATCAAATTAATTAATCAACAAAAAATACACAAATAAAATCAACACTTTCTTGTCCATTTTCTATTGATTTGGACAC
The DNA here is from genome assembly GCA_951230915.1 of Antitrichia curtipendula. Taxonomy (NCBI): domain Eukaryota; kingdom Viridiplantae; phylum Streptophyta; class Bryopsida; order Hypnales; family Leucodontaceae; genus Antitrichia; species Antitrichia curtipendula. The sequence continues at coordinate 23,246,742 of OX579635.1, forward strand.
AAAATTTCTACTAGTGGATCACTTCCATTCATGTTGGCGGTTAGTTGTAGCAGTTGAGATACTTTGGTTTTGAAAATTTAAATTGGCCATACTAAATGTATATTCTTCACCTATCCTAGCTAATTTGGGGCTCTCAAAGAGTAGAAAAGTTCAAAAAGCTCTCAAAGAGTAGGAATGCACCAAAGTCATCTTGCAATTTTGGTTCTTAAGTGTAAAAGTCATAGATTTTCAATTGAATTGTGTTTTTGTAGATTTAATGTAATTATGGATAAATTATTTTCAAGAATAAAAATTAAAAAAATACACAAATTAATCACATAAAATACTTGGATAAGTGCACAATGCCACACAAATTGTTTATAGTTGAACTTGAAAAAATCACATTTATGTTAAATTTAAAAAAAGATAATAACAAAAATATCCTTGTATTTAAGCAAAAGAAAAAGTTTGAATTAAATTCTTAAATTAGTTCAATATTTTCTAAATTATTATAACATGATTTAAAAATTTAAAAATTGATTATTCTAAAACAATGTTCAATGTGCTATATATATTTCAATGTAATGATGAATATTAAAAGAAATTATCATTATTTTTTTATTAGGATGTTGGAAAATTAAAATAAAATATTAAATCATTTAGCATTATTGAAGAAAAAACCAATAATGATAAATTCATTAAAAATATTAAATCAACCAATCAATTATTATTATAACTTCTATATAATGAATGAAGTTATCTAAAGGAAAGTGAAAATAAATGAAATCATATAGTGAAGTGAAGAAATATAAAAGGATTGCAATAAAACTTATCATTTTGTTTCTAAAAGAAATATGTGTTCAAATAGGAATATACGTAAATGAAAACCAATGCTTTGTAAAAAGCATCAACATGACAACTAATTTCTCAAAATCATTGTATAATAAATCTATATATTAAATGAAATACACATAAATTCTAACATGAGTGCATATAACATCTACTACATTTTATGTTTTCTTCTTTTGTCTTCATCTTTTTCTTTTTTTTCCCAATTGAAATTGATCTCATATAAGGAATTTAAAATTTCCAAGGCAATTTTCTACCTGACAATAATATTTCCATTGTATTGCAAATTTTTTCCAATCAATTGTAATATGATTGTTTGATTTGATATGTTTCTTTTCATTTTGATGATGCAATAAATATGAAAACAATTGAGTCTCTTTTTCAAAATACGAAAGTAGTGTCTTAGTTCATGGTTTGAAGTGGAGCGACCACTATGACCAAAGCAAAGATCATGGGCAAATTGTTGTCCCACATGCCCACCCTATTTTTTTAGTCCTAGCAACAATGATGCTTCACACTTCTGGTCCCAAAATGGAACCTTGCATGAAATTTGGGTGGTGGTAAAAATCATGTTGTCCATGGGAAGAAATTGAACCTGCTTGTTCAAATTGGGAGTATAAGAATTGGAAGGGAGCATGTTGGGAAGGTTTTAACCCTTGAAGGACTAGCATGTTGAATTTAGCAACATAGCAATTTTAGGCAGGTACATGTGACTGGAGATTTCTATATTTTGGGCCCAAACTTTAATAGATAGTGTGGACGAAGATGAACATGTTACTTTTTGTAAATAGGTAATACAGGCAGATTAGAAAAAATCACTTTTTTCAAAAATAAAAATTTGAACTTGATTTTATAGATTTTTGTATATGTGGAAAGCTTTGAATCATTCCATTTTGATCAATGAGATGAAAATTAGGAGGAGTTTAGTTTGTAGGCAATTGTGGATTCTCTACTCTACGGCAAACTTTGAAGTCTTTTATCTTACTCAATTTTCAGTTATGAATTTGAAAAAAATAATGTCATATGATGTAGATTGTTTATTACAACAATGCAACCATAGCAATTGGCATTTTTCTATTCCATAACTAAATTCTTAACAATTTTATACTTTGAATCATTTCCTACTTCTTTCTACTTACTATTTTTTTTCCTATATGTCATACAATTCCATAACTAAATTCTTAACAATTTTATACTTTGAATCATTTCCTACTTCTTTCTACTTACTATTTTTTTTCCTATATGTCATACAATTCCAAATGAAGTGAGAATTTTCAAGCATATAGTCAACTTGCCTTGAAGAATGAATCCAAATAAGCACTACCATTTGGGACATTTTTTCATAAAAATGTGAGTTTGTAAAGTGCACCAGTCCGATTTTTTACAAGGCCAAAAAAAGAATTTTTGTGATTTCAAAAGCTCATATCTTGCATTCCACATAGTGGAAATTTCTGAAATTTCTTCCACATGTTCTCAAGTCAGTACAATACAAGATCCTATGGTTGCATGTGTCCAAATTCTTCTTATTCTTCTTCTTCTAATATTTGGTACTTGTAATAGAAATCATGGCAGTTTTGGAGCGTTTTTGGTAAAAACATAGTCGAGGAACTTAAGGTGGGTACACCCAAAACCGCCACTTTTTGCTACTAAGCCTAGTTACTACTATTAGACTGGTCAAATTTTCATGTATTCTTGTTGGCAAGTGAAAGGAGGTTCCAACGTACCAAAGAACGTGGCATTTGGACATTGTATGCAAAAGTTATTAAGGATCAAAGTTTCTTTCTGAAAGCGCTCCATCCAAATAGGTACATAACTGATTTTGGAAATGTACACAACCTGTAGATGGCGCTTTAGGGTCAGGTGCCATTTTGGGGGTTCCTACCTTAAGGGATAAAGGGGAGTGTGCAAGGGTAATCAAAAGATTTTCCTCCAGATGAGAAATTGGCAAACTTGACGAAAGAATTTACAAAAGATGCTTATAACAAAGGCTTGGATGCATATGTTGTTCCCTCTGAAGATGCTAATCAGGTGAATCATATTTTTGCAAGTACAATTTTTTGTTTTTGGTATCCTCATGAAATCAGTAGCCAAAGGCAATTTTGAGTTTAAATTTGAGGAAATTCAATCTTCCAGACTTCAATCTTGCTCGAAGTATTTAAATTGTGCCCTGCCAACATGATGGTATGGAATTAATGCTAGTTGATGTGTACACTGTATACAGAGCAAGTTCATCGTAGACTGCTCAGCTTACAAATCAGGACTTCAATTACAGAAAGTGCTCACAGACAACTTCATCCCTCCAACACTATTCATTGCTTTAAAGTTTTGTCCTACTTTGTCCTATCTAAGAGTGAGACCCCACGGGGGGGGGGGGGGGCGGCGGCGAAACAAAAGTCATGAGACTTTTGATTGGAAACTAAAAATCAATTCCTAAACGAAAAGGAAGAGGATGCTGGAGAGACTCAAAACAATATTAATCAGAATCGGCCCCCCTTTCTGACGTTTAGATGTATTTCAGACGGGCGTGTACACGGCACCGCGAAATTTTCCATGATGGATCTATCTGAATATCAACACTCAGTTCGAACAAGCTTGAAATTTAGCTTGTTCACTAAAACCCTCAACACAATCAACAACGAGCCTCATCTTCGAAACAACTTCAATCAAAAGAGACGCAAACTTGAGCAAAGAAAGAGCCGACATTCTCTCAAGAGTACAGTGTTCAGGCTCAGTAGCACTCCCCAAAAGGATCTCCGTGTTTTGGTGTATTTTGGATTGCAACTCAACAGCTGCCTCCTCTGCTCGTGTCATGATGTTCTCTGATGAAAACTTCTTCATGTTTTTCATACTATCTCCTAGTATGCGAAGAACGGTAGCACACTCGGTTGCAATTGTCGCCATCTCCTGTACAGAAAATGGAAAATGAGTCTAGCCCGAAGAGCAGTGTGAATAAAAGACTAATAAAGTTAAGCGACATGGACCTGGATAGCAAGCGCTACCCTTGATGCCTCTCTTCCGATGTAGAATATTCTTCACCAACCTACAACACCTAAACAAATCCCTAAAGGCACAAAGATAGCGTACAAAATAGTGACAGGTTGAGAGAGTGATTAAGAACCAAACCTGGGCGAAAATATCTCTGAGGTGCTTCGGTGCTTGAATATTTGCCCGGAGACACAAATCAAGAGCTATAACATCATATAGAGTATAACGAAGACAGTCCGCAATGTCATCGTATAAGTGCCAAGGGTATCCCATGAAAAAATCTCCATGTGGAGGTTCCCAACGCACGGCACTCAACTGAGAGAATGCAACAGGTAAAGCATCAGTCTCTTTTAGAAGCAATTGAAAAAATTCTTGACAATACAGCGACCAGTTCAGTTTTTGAAATTAGATGCCAAGTACACTCACCAACTTTTCCATGTCTGTATCAGACATCACCAATTGTCTTAATAATTCAACGACGCTCACCAACTTGTCAATGTCTGAATCTGACATCACTATTTCGGGATAGCTCTGGTGAATTTTATCGTCTTCACATCGCCCGCTTAAGATGTCTGGGACATGATCCACCGTCGTGTCTTTGAGATACTCCTCAACACATCTGCAGATATGGGCAACTTAATACCTAAGCACTCAAATACTGCACAAGATCACGTACTTATTCTTCTAACAATATGTCGACTACTTGCTTGCAAATAATGTACTCAAATCAGTAATAATACTCTCAAATGGAAATCATCAAAACAACATACGTAGAAAAGGCTTGATAGCAGTAAAAAGAAAACAAGCTTGTACAGCTTATTGGGTAAATGAAATTTGTACCTCTCAAAAATGCTGGCAGCAGTCTCAAAGTTTTTTGCCACAAGCTTGTGCAGCGTATCTCCAGCATAAATTGGCCGAAATAATAGATTAACAATCGACGACATCGCAAACCCCAACAAGATCATGGAAAACCTGAGCATCGGCAATGTCCATCTCTCTGGATACAAGTACCCACAAATTACGAAAAAATGAAACGCCATCGTTGCCACTGTAAAAGCGTAGCTCCATTGCTCTTTCAAAGGGGGTATTCCCTTCAAGAACCGAAAAGTGAAACCACCCATTACTACACAGAATACCTGCACAACCGCTGGAGACCTTAGTCAGATTCTCAAGAATAGTCCAATCAAATCTTCCAAGACACTCTCTGATTTATAAAGAATCAATTTTCACATCACATAACACCATTATACTACACAAAAGAATGGGTATCATGATGTTGACAAACACACCAAAAAAAAATTACGAAATTTACCACAAAGTAAGGGTACACAGGTCCAAGTTGTAGCCCTAATTGATTCAGGCCAAACCCTAAGCAGCCAGCAAACAAGGTTCCCAAAACGCGATTGCAGCCTTTGCTGATAGAGAGTCCGATGTTTCCCTCATATAGAAGATCAGTAGTGATGACGGCCCACAACGCAATCGCTGAAACCACTGTGAAAGGCTTAGGAATTTTGACAACACATGGTATAGAACACAAGCCAGCACATAATCCTGCAAACAACCAGAATCCCCCACGGATTCATAAGGATATTTGAAAGTTCCAAGAGTTCCAAATATTCCACGAACAAAAGTTCCAAATAAAAAAGTGCCAAGCAATTCAATTATAGCATGGACAATAATAAGTAGAAAAAATTTCACGTCTAGCATAAAAAGAGTCAACCTGATTGCGGAGGTTCAAAAGCGAGAAACTCTCTTACTTAGAACCTTAAAGTCAATCAAGCTTAGGCACTTTCCATGAATGAACTCCAGCAAGAGGGACCTACACATAATGTGGATAGACTCTCAATGGAAACGAACACAAATGTAATGGACAAGTTTTGCATACCCATAATAGTTCCATTGCAATCAAGAGAAGCCAAGCATATGCTTTCCAAGAAAGAAGAGTGTTGCACCCACCTTGCTTGAGAGACAGAATTGTGAGACTGGAATTCTTTTTCATCGCATCCCAACTCCACTTAGGCCACATGAACAGCCCCATCATTAAATTGTACAAGAAACTCCATGTGTCCGTCTTGGCACTATATTTTGCTCTTGCCACTGATGACTTCCTTTGTAAAGGGTTGCGAATAGATTGACCTCTGCGCCTCGATTCACTTCTTGAATAATCATTGGAACGGGTTCGATTTAAGGCGTGTGTTTGCTGAAACGTGTTCCTGCTCTGATTTGCAAGTGATTCATCAGGAATTATACCATCCTGCGATTCACTTGAAACTACAACCGCCACCTCGTCACGTTGTAACCCGGTTGAACAAGACTTTTGGATGTTTTCATTACGATCCCCCAACAACGGGGAAGTAAGCGAACCATAACTGATGACTACCATTGTTCAATCCACATCACCTTGGTCCAGTGCCCTGCAAAATAAAATAAATATACTCAACAAAAGACTTGAGACACGATGAAGCTCTAGAGGAAAACATTGAGTTGACATGAATTTTTTTTTAAATTCATATTAATAGAATAATTATTGAATGTAAAAGTTGCAACTCCAGAAAGTCTCAGTTCAGAAAACTTAGGAATTTTGAACCTTAAGTTTTCTACCTGTTACCTTTCATTTAAATAAATAGTGATTTGCGCAACTATGTCGCCGCTGTTGACTATGGCTTCTTGATAGACAAACAAATACGACCTCCGTCCTTCCCAAGGCTCAAGATCATAACCTGGAAAAGCCAAAAAAAAAGGGCGTTTTATTCTTAGTCACATTGTCACCACACATGAAGAGAGCCTTTCAACTCAATTCGCTTAAGGTAAATTACAATGCACAATACGAAATTTAAGCCATAAATATGCGTAAGAACCCTTTACTTAGGTTTTCGAGTACCTTGCACTTGGCTAGCTCGTCAAGGTTTTTGTCCCTGAAGAGAGGAAATCAAATAATTCATTCAGGGTTAGAATCAAGAATGTGTGCATCAAGAGTATAATCGCATAACTTAACTATAAACCCCATCAATCCAGTTAAAATAAGCAAGTTGTGCTAGTTAAGTCGTATAACGTCTCTTACAGAGAGAAATAGGGCACAAGAATATAATACAGAAAGCCACACTAAACCTCCAACCTAAAATTAGTTGAACTCAACTACAAAAATAGAAACACCACGAAAAAACTCCTCAAAAACCTGCTGATCAAAAAACGCAAAGAGAAAGCTCTGCTCTCTTGTTTTAAAGAAATAACAATAAAAATAAAAAAATAAAACACGCAAAGAGAATGTGACCCACTAAAATCTCAACATGTCCAGAACTCACTGGAAGAGGTCAGAAGATCTCAGCCCAAACCTCTCGAAAACTTGGTTCCCATGCAGATCTAGGCCAAAGCACTAGAGTCACGCCAACAACTCTCTGCTAAGCAACTCCTTCAAAGGCCAAGGAATCACATCAACAGCAACAGCAATAAACACACAATTCCTAATCCCCTGCTTTAAAAAAAATATTTCCACAAAACAGGTGTACACGTCGAAATCACATCCACCTTTCCAACTCCAAAATCAGTAATAAAAAAAAGACCTAAAGAAGCAAATCATAAACCAAGAGGTCGCCTCCAGAAAGACGACCTCTGCATATACAAACTCGGGTGCCATGCTCGCTTCAAATCTCACGCCAAAGTCAGCAGTTCCAATGAACCCTAACTCAATCTCTTCACCTAATCCCGCTCTCGATTCAAAAACATAATGACGGTAGATTCCACAAAAAGGCTGAGAATTATAAGAAACTTACGCATGAAACATTCTCAAAGAAGTCTTGGAAAGCACGACCGCTCTTCACGACCAGGGAAAACCTGTCCGGCGCACATATCTCGACACCAACTTTCACAATCTCGACTCCGCTACCACGACCATGGAGGAGTTGCTTCTCCGGGGGATTCAGAAAAATAGATCCTCCAAAATGTTGGCCAATACGAGATGCACAAAAGGGGCTTCCAGACACAGAGTGCGCCACTGCATTATTCTCCTTGTTTACAAACACCTGCACGCCTCTCGATAGACTTCCCTGTTGGCGGCCGTCTATGGAAGCTTTCGGAGCAGTATGATTCCAATTCGGGACGATCACATCCGACTGAGGGGTCAATCGAGGTTGCATAGGCAGTCGCACACAGTTGACCAAAGGCTCCATGGAACCAGGACATGGCACTTTCGCATTCCTTCTGGCCAATGCTGCAGCTCGGTTGGCTTCAATACGTCGTTTCTGCTCCTCGCTCACCTCCATTCCTTGAGAAAATTGGTCATTCAAAACCTAATCCGACCTCAAACCATCAACGGAAGGGCCACCATATGCACTCCGTCCTATCAATCACTTCCACCTGCTGCTTATTGCATCCTCAGCTGGAGTTTCTCCAAATCAACGAAGAATTTTCATTCTAAAAGCAAACCTGATGTCCATTCAGTCCAGGGGATAAAGGCGATGCTCTTCATTTCCAGGGCTTCAAGCACCCTATTCGTCGTTGAACTCCTGCTTGATTCAAAATGGCCGACATCCCGTGACTAGCACGGAAATGGAAAATAGGCCATGCAGACACCCCAAGGACTGTAGTAGATTCAATGAAGCATACAGTACGCACATTGAATGACAGACATCTTCAGGAGCTCACAGAAGTACGGCCAATTACACCGTCCATGAAGCATCTCGAAATAATCAAGACACCTCGTAATCTCCGGTCAAATGTGCACACCTCCAATGCGCTGAACGCAGTAAACGGAAAGATGCAGCTATCTCGACTTCCCAATAAAGTTGAATTCCGAGGTGGCGATTCCGTAAATCACATTCCCTACGCAAATTTACATACCCACCGCGCGCATTCAATTCCACAGTTCAGATCCTCAGCGGAAGGTATTTAAAAATCCACTACGCCCACAATGGGTTTCCTTACAGAGGTCGTGATTAACGAATTCTACACAAATCCCCGGCTCCTAGTCAAGATCCGATATCGTTCGTAATTGACCGAAACAACGAGCACATTTCGAAATTCCAGAAGTAAAAGAAGGAAATCGGCGCCAGACTCCCCTCACATTTCAAACGATTGGGAGCTCTCTCGCCAACCCCACCACTGATTTTAACGCTTATCGAGGTAACACATAGAGGGTTATTCACATACCGCATGTAACTTGCTGTGAATCATCTTCACGGATATGAGAAGGAATCATTCCGAATCAAAAGCTTAGAACAAAACATTTTCCCGATTTAGGTAATCCACATGGAGAAGTCAAGACAATAAAGTATAGCACCCGTTTCAGATTATATTTGCAAAGGTCCAACGCTCTAAACAAGAGCCCTGAGAACAAAACATTAAGTTGTTCTAATTGCGGGAACATCAATTGCAAGGTAAATTGAATACTGCCGGGATCCGGATAGCAAACTTAACAATATCCTACGCAGGTTTGGCTGCCTCATACTGTGTCACGGGCTCTCGCATGGCTCCAATCTGCCTAATAACACACTCCAGTTTCTTCACACTGATCTCCGAACTGATCCTCGCAGGGTAGTCGGAATTTTCATATGGCCGATACTCGCACATGCTTTTGATCTCATCTCGCAATGTTGTTTGAATTTCCTGATTTCACCCACAAACATACTCAAATACGTAGAGCAGAGAGCAAAAAACAAGAAAGGCATGAAAAAATGCAAGAAGACTGAGAGTATGTACAAAAGGAGAAGATCTGAAAGTGCAGAATGAAGCAAGATCAAAACTTAAGCCTGGACAGAGGAGCTAATCAGAAATCTCGTAAGAGAGTGAACGAAAATCAACTTGAAGGCACATCATGAAATAAGGAAACTTCTCTCAGAATGTATAAAAAAAGGTCGATGCAACTCCGTTGAGAGCAGAATGACGAAGCACACCTTCACAGCTTGCATAAACTCTTGACATTGAACTGAAACAACCTCCGATCGAGGTCCGCCTGCCTTGGCCAACTCCTCCATCACGCCACCAGCAAGCTCCACCGTGTGAATAATTTTCTGTGACGAAAGAACAGCGAATCTTTACGTCTGGCAAGTCAAACGAGACGAATAAACTACCTTCCCTTATAATTTATGATGGTATAGGATGTAGGTTACCTCAAAACCGATGCACAAGCGCATGCCATAGACCTTCTCCTACGTGAGCAGAGAATGCCTAAAAGAGAACAAACTGAAAAACACGCAACACTTCCACAACTTCTTACCAAAGAATTATACCTTTTCAACATGATGCAGTCGTTGCAAGGACGTAGAAGGAGCTCCCGGTCTGGTAGTAAGTGCGGACATTTTCTAGATATAACCCTGCCACTCAACTGGACAACACAATACTTCAGAAGACAATCACAACGCAACAAATGATTCAAAATCCTGAAGCACGGGTTCTCATACGCCGTCACGTATAAAACTCACCACGATTTTAATAGCAACTCAACAGCCAGGTCTCCATCCCCGATAACCGGAGTTGTCGAAAGCACCGCCAAAACTGAGTACGATTCTGACACTGAAAATCTCGATAGCTTCCTGCACTTCGACACCGACGTATAAAACTTCATACAATGGGAATACAGATTGTCCACATCCAAGTAAAGCTGAACTGAAAGCTTTCGACTTTACGAAGAAAGAGGTTACCAGAATCAAACTAAATCCCGTGACACAACCAATAAGATAGAACTAACCTACAACGAAATCCATTCCTCTATTTAGCTCAAACAGTCCGTCCGCCTGAAAAGATCCCCATTCAAAAATGCCCTACCAATATCACTACTTGTTCACTCAAATCAATTACTGCTACACCCCTTGCTGCTCAAAACCCCAGATACCACCAACTACTTGCTCCTTCCAAAACATGCCATTCAGGTTGCTACGCACAACCAATCTCCAACGGCATTGACAACACCATGTGCCATACCCTAATTGAAACACCGCACAGCCAAAATTGGCCCCCGCGAGTTCATTACATGCTTCACGCATACTAAGTGTAAGAAAAGTCATTTAATTCTCGGAACCTATTCAAATCTGCACCTCACGTCTGCAGCTAACATTGCATCCAACACTACTAATGGTAAAATTACTCGCCATTTGAAAAACTCTAAGAGTGCAGCAGGATGTCCTTTTGCAACATTGCCCTACCATCGGAAAAAAAAAAATTACCCTAAACCCTAAACCCTAAAACCCAAACCCAGACCTAACTCAAACAAATTGCATTCCCAGCCTGTAATACGATTTCCCGCTGCATCCATGCCCTGTGAACTCTGTCTTCGAATTTCTAAACTTCGTAGGCATAAAATATCATCATACCTTCTATTCGTATATTCAAAAAAAATGATCACTGTAATCAAGCTAAATTTATATAGAAAACAGCACAAAGAGTCCACAGTAATAGTGTTGCAAACTTACAACTACCAATGACAGAGACTACCTGCACGAGAAATCATAATTGAAGAGGCTTCACATCATGATTTTAGAAGACGGACTTGAGAATGTCCCTTCTTCTCCTTAAAAGCAAATTTCATCGCTTACGAACTTCATGTTCTCAATCACGTACCCTGGTATACCCTTCACTCAAAGCAAGCAACAATGTATATAAACCCTAAGGAAAATGGATTCGGGCATTTGTGGGATTCTTAATTGTTTGAAATTCGTACAGAGGATTAGAGCTACCCTAGTATTAGTGATCGAATCCCAAAACAAGAGTTCATCACGTCAAAAATCACTGACAATGAACCCTAAAGCACAGAAATTTCTTACCCAGCAATTCGTTGAATGCCGCCGATAAGAAGAATCGTGCCGATACACTGTGATGCGTGACACTGTAGCTGAAAGCACTGCAGCAATCCGTCTTTGCAAAAACAGAGAAGGAAAGCCAAGTTGGCAATGAAGGAAGGGAGGATGCAACCCTAAAACGACAGGATTTTTTTGTACACATTGAATTTTTGGTACCGACACTATGAAATCATCGTGTGAATTGTTAGCTTAAAAAAAAGCAAAAGCACTCATTGGAAGTCAAGCTAATGTAGAAGACTTTTCCTATTCACATAAAATTTGGAGGATGAATAGTTGCATTTCTGTCTTGCATGGAGAGATTCTTTACCATTCATCGGCTGAAAAACATCCTTTGCGACGTTTATGGATTAATCCATGAAAGACGCCAATGACGTTTTGTGTATGATGAATGACAAAGAATCCTTTTGCATAGGACAGAAGTGCAACTAAGTTATTCATCTTCAAATTATTGTTTTGAAAAGGGGAGGACTTCTACAATTTGTTTGACTTCCAATAAATGCTTTTGCATTTTTTTTAACCAATGATTTCCATGGTAGCCAGAAAGATGATTTCTACAGTCACCAACCAACCCATCTTTTAAAGGTTAAAAAAACCAATGAGTGAAGTGGGTACTCCCCAAACTGCTACTTTTTGCTATTAAACCTAGTTACTATTATAAGATTGGTCTAATGACCTTGTTGTCAATTAAGAGAACGTTCTAATGCACCGAAGAGCATGACATTTGGATATTGTATGTTAAAGTTATGAAGGTCAAAGTATATTTTGTAGATGTTCTACAATCGTTTCTCCAACATACGTACATATTGATTTTGGAGATGTACATTTACATTGCAGCTGGAGAAAAAATTCATCTTACAAGAACAGAAGAAGTGAGGGATCTCTACCATGGTTACCAACTTATCCGAGACATTTGTGCTAGACTATGAACACTTTATTCCAATGCAATCTTGTGTTTTCAAATGGGTGTAGCTTGTGTAAGTATACTATTTGCACCAATGTACAAATATGAAAAATTATTTTTCCCAAAAAATTGTTGCTTTGGGAAACAAGAATCGAAGAATGATTGATATGTCTATTTACATATCAATTATGTAATGACAACCATGTAATAGATACAAATTGCTATTTTGCTATTTTATTAATTCTACAACTCAAATGAAACTAATTTCTATCAACAAATACCATAAGTTTCTACATCTTGAAGCACTTCATAGCTATAATATCTAAAGAACAAAGGGGACCCACTTGAAATTGAGTAAAGTTAAAGGAGGTCTTGATGTTATTTAACTTTTTACATCCCATAGAGTATTTAGATAAATGCAATTTTCTTTATCCTTCTATAGGAGGATTGTTATTTATAGAAATATGGAAGTATATACATAGATCCCAACCATAAAAAATAGAAGTTCACTATGTAGTGATATAACATGATATCCTAAGCAAAGGTCAAATTTGGCATAAATTAAGTCATTTTTCATAAAAGTACCACATGTCATTTTGTGAATGGTCTGAGGTGATTTGGACCCTTGAAAATCTAATGTAGAAATTTTAGTAGTCAAGTGCTGAATCAAACCTTCACATATAATAAATATAGTACAAATTTGACATTTGGAACAAATTTTGTATACTATAAGGTTTGAGGAATGTTTACACAACAAATATTATATATGACAAGATATACAATTAAAAGGTTTGAGCAATAAATTTTATATACAACAAGGTATACAATTGGAATGCTTGTATATTGCTCAATGACCTCTTTATATACACAACCATGGAAATCAAAATCATTCTTTCTTTCAATGTAGTAAGTCTAGAAGTAAAACTACACATTCTAATAAAATTTTATTATATATTCTTCTAATGAAGCAAATTTAGAGGTAAAACTACATATTCTAGTAATATTTTATTGTATATTGAGATATTTGAAGATCTTCTTTCACTTAAAATTGGTCCACACATACACACAAACACACAAACAACTTAAAATAATGTACCAAAAAGAGGCGAACTCTCCTAATTTTCTAATTAACCACACTCTTTTAGTTTCATAAAGTCTAGGGCCGTTGATCTTTGTTTAAACAAAATCCCCTCCTCTCTCTAATACCATTGATCTTCAAAAAACAACATAGGATATGATATGGGATATGCAATACAAGTACAAACTAGGGATAATATATTGGTACAGATATAGGATAAGGACACTATAGTGGTATGAATACGGATATAGACTAGAAATACTATACTTGTACAAATACAATATTGGAATATAGATACAAAATTGAGATACTAACAAAGTACAAATACAAACTTGGAATAGGATACAAAATTGAGATATGGATACGGCAATTGTTATATTTTCCATATCAAATGACACACTAAAATTACAAATAGGATTGGGATGGAGGGGTAATGAAATGAATTGAATTAAATTTAAATTAATTTTTTTTAGGGGGTGGGATGGAGGGAAAATTGAATATAAAAAAGAAAATTGAGCACATTGTGCTCAAAAGAGGCAGTTACTGCCTTGCCAATCAAACAAATTAGACAAATGTTGAAAACCTTGCATTAAATCAAATGGTACAAAGTTTTCTCACATTATTCAAAGTCACATATTTATAATGACATCTTTAGATTCCTTTGAAATTAAAAGGTTTAAAAAAATTCGAAACACATCTTAATTAAGTTATCACCAAGAAGTGATCCTCTTAAGACCAACATCATGTAGCAAAAATTAAGAAGGATAAAAATAAAAATTGAATTAAAATATAATATAAACCTCCTATTAATCCCTAAAAGGACCAAATTGCTTTTTTTAAGCAACATAACGATTTTGGGCAAATACCTAGGAATGGAGTTTTTATTTTTTTTGTTTGAAATTTCACATAAGATTTTTTCAGGGAGTAGCTTTAAGGCCCAACAATTTTCATATTTTTTTATTCCATGGTTCAAAAGTTATTGTATGATATGTAGTTTTCATTGCTTGGCGGGCAGCCCGGGCAACTAAAAAATTTCTTCAAAAAACACTTTCTTTTAAAATAAAAAATTTGAAATTGATTTTTAGATTTATACATACTTAGAAAGCTTTGAATCATTTCATTTTGATTAATGAAATGAAAGTTATGGGAGTTTTAGTTTGTGGGTAGTTTGAAGAAAATTATAGAATGTTTGCTCTAAATAAACTTTGAAGTCCTTTATTTAATTCAATTTTTTATATGTTTGAAAAAGAATAAAAACATTGGATATAGCTTGTTTAATTCAACATTACAATTATTGGGATTGACATTTTTCAATTCCATAAATAAATTGTTAATAATTTACTACTTTGAATCATTCTCTACTTCTTTCTACTTACTATTTTTTTTTCTACATGTTGTACAAAATTCCAAATTATTTGAAAATTTTCAAGCATGCAGAGAACTTGACTTGAAGAATGAACCCACAGAGTCACAACCATTTTGAACATTTTTTCATACAAATGTGACCTTCTGAAGTGCAGCTGCCCGGATTTTCGCATGGGTAAAAAAAGGACTTTTGTACTTTTCGAACACTAATATCTTGCAATCTACACGGCAGAAATTTCTGAAATTTTTTTCACATCTTTTCAAACCAGATCCTACAGTTACATTTGTCCAAAAATGTTATTTTTCTAAAATTCAGTAGTTGTCCTAGAAATGACAGTTTTGGAACGTAACATAGTAAAAAAACTTTAGGGGTTAAAATTAAATGCTTTTTAATTCAATATAATGAAAAAAGATTTCAATATCCACATCGAAAGTCTCTTATCAACTATTATAAGCTTGGTTATGAAATGATTACGTAAATTAGCTTAAAATTTCGAAAATAGTATCCCAGCATGAATGCTTCATGATTGCAACCAAACTGAACGAAGTACAAGTAAAAAAGTCCCAAGAATGTAACTGAATGTGAGGTGATTGGGTGGATGGGATACGGTAGAGTAAAAGTTGATAAACCACAAATAAATAGATAATATTTCTTTTCTCCATCTGAGCAGTACAAAATCTGGTGAGCGCCTGCACCCAAGAATACAACTTGAAAAGCATTGCCTGGTCCTAATTCTACAACCAAGCTGCTGTTGCGCCCAACATGAGACTCTTACTAGCTGGCAACCACCATCATAATGGCAAGAGAGCAAAGAGAGGTTGGAAGAACGGGTTGGAAGAATTGGATGACAGCCGACAGGTCAAACGGTTTCCCTACTATACTTGAAGGTAGCCACCAGCAAAGCCTATCTCATCTCGCCAGTGTAATTTTCCAGTTGTGATGTGCTTAGCAGATGTTGAAAACATGTCATTCGACTGAAAAACGTTCTCTTCAAACAATGCAATAAGGTGTAAAAAGACGAAATACAGGACTTAGGCATCGAGACTCGGGATAGATATCTGCAACCGAAGTAAAACTCAGTAAAGAAAGGATGTCCTTACAAACAGTTTCTTAAAAGTGGCAGAAATTTACCAGGAAGTAGCCAACCGAAAGAAATCACGCATTGATGATCCTCACAAACTCAGCATGGAGGTCTTTGCGTCCCTTCATCAGAGGGCAGGACATGCGGAACACCTCATCTTCTGAATATGTCAACATACTCAAATCTTCTCTGCAGTTATATTTTAGCCGCTCATATTTGGGAGAAATTCCTCCGTCGATGCTTTCCTGCACGTGAACTCACAGCATAGTTCCATGAAGCAAAATATTCTGCTGAAAAGTGATGATGGAGACTCCCCAATGGTGACGCCCTTGTCACATTAAGGTGGCACTCATATCAATTTCCACTGTCAACCTTGGGGAACGATTAGTTTGCATATCAGCGCACCCTTCGATAGATATAGAGGGGCTCGAATATCCGGAACACCGGAGAGGTGCTGTTAAAAGATTAGGAGAGGCAAGCTACTTTTTACCTTGAAAACAATACTGGAGCCCCCCTGAATTGTCGAGCAAAGCGACCTCCTGGAAATGCAAAATCGACACATCGCCTTTTGGATCCGAAACGGAGACCATGTTTTTCCAACACCTAGATGTCAAGATCACGTCCCTTACCGTACTATTCCGCACAGAATAATTAATACCTTGACTTCGATCAGCTGCACAGACCCCACATGGATAGATATTCCACTAGATTGTTTGCGACTAGCTGGGCCCCTGCTGATTGTAGACGAGCTTCCAGCACATTGGTACGAGCTTTATATGTACGAGCAGACCAGCAGACCAGCAGCATCAGCAAGGATCAACCGGACAGCATACACAGCGCCCCAACAAACTCCCACAAAACCAGCAGCTACTGTAGTAGGCAGCTCAGCAGTCCCCATGGTCAGCAGCCACCAGTCCCCACAGCTCAGGTGCCACACCAGAAAAATGGTGTAATCCCACGACCCCACTCAGCACTAGCACCACAGTACCCAGAATGTGAACAAACCAAAGCTTACCAAGTCAGACATCATATAATGGAACCTTCTTTTGACATGATTCTTCAAAATGGTATCTGCTTTAGGAAACTTAAGTCTCTTGCACTTCCTCAAAAGTAACAAAGCAGAAAGCTAGTTGTATCCTAATATGTCACTGCCATGTCTTGAAATACAAAGAAAAGTGGTGAGTCACAATTTCACGCTGGTAATGAAAATGTATCTAAAACCTGCTCTAAGACAGCAGACCTCTAACAGAGACCCACTAACTTCATGTGCACTAGTGCATGTTAAGAAAAGCAGATGAACCAGGTCAACAAACTAACCAGCCAAACAAATCCACAACGGCGAAACTTAAAAGTTGCTACTTCCTGTCAACAGCCAGCAATGCCCAAGGTGCTGCTCATCAGCCATTGCCAAATCTAGCCACTCCAACTTCCCAGAAGCTTGCTCTTGACAGAGTACGAGTGCATCTGCAATAAAAAAATATGGGCAAATGTCAGATACATTCCGTGTAATATATTTGCGATCACCACAAAACAGATACATCCAACAATTGTGTCAGTAGGCATATGAAAGCTGCAGTAGCCACCCGGCAACTTAGATTAAGGCAAGAAACAAAAACCACTACATAGTCTCAAATAATGAGATTCTGGAGTAGTGTATTTCCAAATGATGAGCTTCAGAAGAACTTAATAAGAAGTACTTTCTATGCTCATAGGATATCACAAATACACAGTAAACTATCAAGTCCAAGCAGTTTCCTTCTAAATCCTGTAACGAAAGAGAACCCTCATGACTTTTGGAGGAGTAAAAAATCTGATTGCTTATGACTATCCAACAAACAGCCTACATACATTGCTTACAATGTAATCACAATGATAAACGCATATGATCCCCAAACGCACAGCTATACCCAAAGATAAGAGCAGTCTTCTAAAATAAAGCAAAACTCTCGGAAAATCATCCGAGATCAGTTCAACCCCCTAAAAAAGGTTACAAAATTTCCATGATAATAAAGTGTACGAAAAAACAGAAGAAGCAGGACAATGAAGTTCACACAACTGAAGGAAACTAACTATTGCAACCACATAGAGAATGGAAAAAATACCTCAAAGTCAGGCCCCATCAGACTGAACGGGAGAAAGACTACTCCGGGGAACGTCCGCAGAGCGACTGCGACGGGGTTGGCCTGGAGAAAGGCTACCCTGAAGTGGCGAAGCTGAGCGGCTTCGGGCTCTTGGAGAAACAGACACTCGACGACGAGGGGAAGGCTCACGATCAGGAGATTCACTGCCCCTGACAATGAAGACAATGATAACCTTAAGATTGAAGCAGAAATGAGATAGATGTATGAATAAAAGTCATGCCAACTAACAAAAAAAATTGTGAATTCCACGAAAACAATTTTCAGATTGGGCAGGTTGACACAACAAAATACATCATGTCAGAAAAAAGTAATTGCATGACTGTCAACATAATTGTAGCACAGCAAAGATCTGAAAATAATAATTACCGGGCAGTATGCAAAGGAGACCTGTTTTCAACCTCCTTCATAGGCTCGTCGGAACCTGATCGTTTCTGAGGGCTGCGACTCAAGCTTCGGCTGGGACTGCGACTCAAGCTCCTCTTCCTTCCAGGGCTCTGCTTCATTCTTGGACTACGTCCTTTACTTGGGCTGCAATAAAATAAACCAAATCAGCTCTGACTTGCCTGGCAAATTAAGAACAGAAACCAAGATCCTTTCAAATCCTTTGTCTCACGAGCAACAAAACGCTAGGAAACAAAGGACAGATCCCAAACAGAAGTAACAGCTATTATCTAATCAACTGGCAGAGATAACCACAAAAGTTACGTGGAACACATTAGATATCCGAGCTCACGTTACGAGCACATGAAATTGAATAGTAAATCCAGTACCTGCCATGTTGGGAACCCTTCGGTCGATCGGATGCGCTGCGAGAATACGGCTTATCGTCACCACCCGCACGACCCCGACTGCGGCTCCGGCTGCCACTCATGCTCCGAGAAGCACTGCGGCGCCTCGAGTCATGCCCCCTTTCTCTCTCCCTCTCACCACCCCGATACTTCGCCTCGCGTTCTCCACCTCGGTACCGCTCTCTCTCATTTCGATCTCGGCTGCGACTACGACGGCGTGTGTCTCTGCTTGGATGCCGATCATCGTCCCTGTATCTTCGATCACGACTGCAGATAATCCAAGAGCCGCAAATTATTCCTTAAAAATTAAGTTGAATACAGAATCTCTATGAAAACATGTACAACTCAAACTAAAAAACCAAATACTTGGTGCAACAAGCGCTGAAAAGGTTAATTAAATTGTACGACAGACACAAACCTTGTGGTGCAGTCAATGATGCACGTCAACGAACCGAATATTGTATTTGAACTCAAATATTTGCAAAAATCCCTAAACAAATATAGGGAAACATAAGTTTGTACAACTATCAATTCTTCCATACCTTGGGCGTCTTGGGCTCTGACTTCTGGATCTGCTCGACTTCTTGACAGTAGTGTCGGTGATCCTCCCACGATGACTAAATCCCCACCACAAACATCAGGATCACAATGAGCACGGCTTGACACAATCATGGAAGGCCAAAATCAATCCTACACTATTACCAATTGTAACTCTTCGGGTCTGCTATATTCGACAAAGTAATCCCAAAATCAGGAGTTCAATTATGTTTCCATATGAGACACTACATAGGTAACTGGAGACTCACATAGGCTCATCATTTCGACCATACTTCGCACTCTGCACCACGATGTTTCTTCCATCTACGGCCCTACCTGCATCAAAGCGAAACGAACAAAGAAAGAATTAGGTCACCACTACTGACGCACACAGTCTCCATCTCTCTACTAGACGTTGCATACAACTATGCCTCGCCCACCAATACTATCCCAGCAGAGTGCAAGAAACTGGTACAAGGAGAGGCTAAAAGAAAAGGACAGAGTCGTGGAACAGCAAGTACATAACAAACAAACAAACCGCTTCAACGCTGCAGTATCCAGTGTGCGTGACCAATTAGCTTGCCCCTCACTAAACATTATACGTAACATAACATTGGACGACAGAATCAAAATCGAGGACTAGCCCTCGGGATATAAGAGGCATGAGCTCAACCATCCAGCCTCTCGATCGCCTTCTGTGCTTCGTCAGCATATTTGTAACGAACAAATGCAAAGCCGCGGGACTCTCCAGTCCTGCAAAACCAGCATACCGACCAAGTCAGGTCCCAAGACACACAACCGCAATTGGGATAGCAGATCTTCAAAAAACTCCTCAAACAGAGGATTCATACGACAAACATTTTGCAGAACACGAAGTCTAGAACATATTTCTCGATTGCCAGACCCTCCATAAACAGCAACGTGAAATCCTTACCTACGATCTCTGGGGATGAAGATGTCCACCACCTTGCCATAGCGGTCAAACAAAGGATAGAGATCATCGGCGCTAGTTCCTGAACATACAACAGGGAAACATTCCAGCTCAACAGATAACTCAAAAGCTAGACCTTCCTTATCAACGATACAAGAAGAGAGGGACCATAAGTGCTAGTACGAAATGTAATTCGGGGGACGTGGCGGGCCAGAGATTGTCCCATAAAGGTCTACAACCGGGACGACTGGAATTAGACTCAGAAAGAATTCATACAGAAAAACACCAACGCTCATCGGGAGGTAGTCGATAAAAGAATGAGTAAACGATGTAGACAACAACAGAAATAGTGATAAATACTTTATCATGGACAGAAAGAGTCAAGTAACTGAAAATATATTTGACCCTGGAGTATACAGAAACTCGGGTTTAATTTGGTCACTGCCGCAGTTGCATTTCCAACTCGGAAAATCTTGAAGAAAAAAATTGTAGAAAAAATCTTGAAGAAAAAAAGGGAAGAAAACGTCCGAGACAAAAAATATGCTGAGATCAACAAGCTTCTGCAAAGACTTACTCTGCAAGTAAAATAAATAAACGACAACCTAAAGGAAATGGGGATAAAAAACAAAAATGCTTGCTCATCATGGATCGGCCTAAATTTTGACTTCCACAGGTGATGCTTGGTACACCTCCAGTTGCTCAAGATCTAAAACCAGTTTGAAGACGATAGAGATCAATTGATTGCCTCATCCCGTCAAGAGTCAAGACACTCAAATTGACCTAATCTTCTGCTATTTCGAAATGTACACCCTCCGGTAATCCAATATCACACCCTCATCCTTCTAGGAAACGCTGAGGGTACCAATTGAACATAAGATGTCTCCCAAACTACCTGTTAAATAAGAGGGAGAAATGGCGAGCGTAATCCCCATAAAGGCGACGTAATACCAGCACGTACTATAAACTCGATTTCGATTATAAGAACCACACCCCTGACCCTAAGACACCAAAAATCAGTCAACTCCACTAACATTCAGAACTTCTCCACCAACATCAGACTCGTTGATACCAGCAACACTTCCCCCACAGAGTCACTCCTGGAAACGAAATGGAAAGCCCAAAACCGAATGTTCAGCACTAGCAATCATCACTCAAAAAACAACTCCACCTAGAAGAACCCGCAAAGAAATGGACGGTGGGAGCAATCGATGCCTCCCAAAAATTTCCTTAAATGAGAACGAGAAATGGCGAGAGTAACCCCGATGAAGTTGAGGTACTGCCTACACATCAACCTTTCACTAGAAAACGAAATTCCCAAGCAAAAGAACAAAGCCCTAATTTTCAAGATACAAAACCTCATGCAACGGCAACTGCACAAATCGTCAACAAAACCAGACTCGATGAAACCAGCAACATAAACCGCACAACCATTCCAACCAAATCCCAAACCCTAACCTCCAAACCCTAAAACCCCGCACTTCACATAAAGAACGCGGATCAACGGAACAACAGAATCGTGAGGAGAACGAGGACATACGAAATGTGATGTTGAGCACGAGCAAGGAGTAAGTGTCGCGGATGTCCGGCGGCCCCGCTCGTCCGAAGTGCGACATGGTGAAGTGCAGGCTCCTGTTGCTTCCGAAGCGGGGTTTTAAGAGTACGGCGGGTGCGAGAGATTTTTGAAGAGTGAAACTAAAAAATGCGAGGAAAGAAGAGCACGGCGAGCGCACAAAGGAGGAGGGGTCCAACGGCAAACCACTGCGACGGCGTGAAATCCAGGAAGAGGATCCACCCTTTCGTGGTTTGATCGAAGCTGTCGGGGAAGGAACCTGGAGCGTCAAGGACTCGGAGGACAGTCCGCCGACCGATGGTCGGTTGATGGATCGTGACAATGCGTCCATTGGATGCAACATTTATCACTTGTACCCTTTTCACACCTAGTCCTCAAGTAAGGGCGGACGGACTTCCGTGTCCTCTAATACAGATGCCCCTTTAACCCCTATATGTCCAAGGTCTTTTTCGAGCTTCTAGGAATTTGCTCGAGATTGAATACAAAGTCAATATTTTGATGAGTTGTATCAACATTTTGACGAGTTGACGAGTTGACAATTTTTTTAAATTTTAACCATTCAAATTCAAAATAGACATGATAAAGATCACATAAGAAAATAATACACAACAATATCACTTGGTTGGTGAATATTTGCCTTGCCTTGACTTGAGTATTTAAAACCTATAGATTTTTTAATCTTTTTTATTCTTACTTTTCTCCAAGACAATGACATTACTCTCATCTTTATTTGATTTGTTTAGTTTTGTGGAATTTTTATGATTAGATAGAATTTTCTTTTAGAAGAAAAAAAATTTTAAACCCCCCAAAAACATTAGAATTTAGGAGTGTTTAAGTGAATCTTTAGAGTTTGAGAACAAGACATGTAGGCCTTAAAGAATCACCTACGAAAACATATATTGACGGCGCTTTCATTGATTTATATCACAACAACCAATCACAAACAAATTGCATGCAAGGTTGAAATAATGGGTTAACGCCAATGGCAC
This sequence comes from Antitrichia curtipendula, assembly GCA_951230915.1. Classification (NCBI taxonomy): domain Eukaryota; kingdom Viridiplantae; phylum Streptophyta; class Bryopsida; order Hypnales; family Leucodontaceae; genus Antitrichia; species Antitrichia curtipendula. Next base: position 23,269,727 of record OX579635.1, read on the forward strand.
TTGCGTCCCTGAAATTCATAGCAAGAGCTTTAAAGAAAAGCCTCAACGCTCCAACCCTTGCTTAAATCTTTGATAAGGAAGGAAAAAAGAAATCTACCCTGCAAACGCACTCTCATTTTATTGTACTCACCATTGATCCTAGTGAGGTTGTCCAACAACTCCAACGCCAAGAGGATCATAAAGCAATGCCTAGGGTTGCTCTTCAAAAGCAATGCCATGCACGCCATGGCTATTTCCCATTGCAATGTCTCTGTTGACATTCCATACAAACCATAAGTCTCAACGCATTAGTTCTTAGATGCCATCTTGATTCTTAAAACTATCGGACAATCTTTGGATATACATGATCTCAATGTCACCAAATCTTGAAACCCTAAATCATGTGATCGTTTGGGCAATTGAGTATTGAGTATCAATCTTGCATAGATCTGTGCCTTGATGCAACTATGATGAATAGTGTAGGTACAAGAGAAAATTTCGTGAGCCTGCCATTGCTATCCAATAAATTGAAAAGGGCAGAGTGAGATTCAAATCCTAATACACTATAATCTCAAAGTTGTTGAAATTTGAAACCCTCCCCTCCCCCAATCGAATGAATTACTCATTCCATTCATACTTTTGAATCTTGATCGTGCACAAAATAGTGCACTAATGAAGGAGATACAAGCCCCTGAAGTTGCAGCCATCAAATGTAGTTTGGTGAACTCAAAATGAGCATGTGAACTTTGATTGGCTTCCAAGAAATCAGAACATCTTGGATTGATCTGAAAATTTTATCACACAAACCAGAAGAAGAGCAAAACTTTTTCAACAAGTTTTATTGAATTTGGAGATCAAATGCAAAAGTTATAGCACTTTGAAATGGACTTGAAACTATGTGAGGAAACCTTGGGACGTTTAGAAATTGCAATTAATTTTGATTTTTAATGGGGAGTGAATTAAATGAAAACATATAGTGGATCATTCTTAAACTCACTAGCTCCATTCAAAGGCATGTTTTTATTCATCACAGTTGCACCTATAAGCATTAATAGGGACCTAGGCACCATTGACTTTGGAAAATCATATCTTATTCATTCCAAGTCAGTAAATTAAAATTTTAATTTTCACTGTTGTAGTCCTCATTTCTCTTTCTTACACAAAAATGTAAAAAATCTTTGGGTCCATCCATTTTTGCATAGGGGGCTTTCTTCCCTTAGATGAGCGCTTTTTGAGCCTTCTACCTTACTAAGTCAAGTACAATCTCTTGAGTCCTCTCATAATTGTAATCTATAATCACATAGATACAAGTCTCACATTAAACATCCAAAATTTCAACAACCAAATAAACAAGAAAACTTAGAAGTGACAACTAAGAAGTCTTAGAAGTTGGAAGGTGAAATATTTTTGAGATAATATTTGCATTTATTTCAAGTTGACCCTTACAAGTTTGTTTGAGACTTTGATTCCTTCCACTATTCATCTAATTTGTTGATTAGTTATTAAATTGAATTTCATTAGGGGCTATTAGGATAGGATCTTAATTAGTATTGTTTTAATTAGCCAAATAGAAGAACACAAATTTAATTTAATACCAATAAAAAAATTGAAAAACAATTAGGGAATAGTTTTTTAAAGATTTGATTTAATATAGGACCTATTAGGATGGTTTGAGTATCAAAAAGAGTTCTAAAATCCATAGGAACTATCAAAAATACTTTGAAACTAACAGATTCTATAAGAATTAGTGTGGAATTAAAGTCGTCGAGAGAAAACATCCAAAAGGGCGTTTTAAAATTAAAACTCTTTCAAATCTATAGAAAAAAGAAATAATTAACCACGTGATGCAGTGGATTTTTTTCTGGCGATTTGGTGCAAAATTGCACCAAAAATTTTGAACTAGCACTAAGCCTACAGGAAATTTTTAGTAATATTTTGGATGAAATTGCCAAAAACTTCAAGTTCAAGAATAATCTTGGATGAAATTGCCACATTGTGAATGAAATAGAATTATGTATCACATTATCTATCCAATACATGGATGAATGTTGAAACTTGGAGCACCACCGTAACATTTAATATCACCACTTCGCCACTTCATGGAAAATGAAAAAAGAAACACTAACATGATGGAGAGTGGCTACTAGAAAATGATAATGGTGGTGGTTTGCAAGGACAACACTGTTGATGGAGAAGTATGTTAAACTTACCCTTTCTTTTGATTTTATTAGTTGACTTAGAATAGATTTAGGAATTTAAAAGGTAACATTTATTTTAGAGTCCTAGTATTTAGATTTAGATTTAGAAAATTATAGATAATACTTAGAGGTTTCCAAAAATATTTTATACTTAAAAAACAATTAAAAAATAAAAAAGTTACAAGCGGATGAAATTTAGATGGTAGAATTGAATGAAATTTATTCAGTTCATCCAAATGAATATTTTGAATTTAGATTCACTTAGGAAATTCTCTAGAACCAATTTATATCTAAGAACTAAGTCAATTTTATGGGAGATTAAGACGGATGGAGTTTGAATCTATGAATCAATGAAGTTTTTTATCCTTGATCATGAATAGGTTAAATTTCATACTTTAAGAAAAAAACTAACCAAAAAATTAACACTAAAATTTGGAGTGAATTTGAATTATTTTACTACTCGAATTTGATGGATGAAGTTTGAAAGGCAAATTTGTAGGTAAAACTTCATCCATAGATATTTTGGGCTAGAAAGGTCTAAATTTAGCGTATTTTATCATTTTGGAAAGGAAAAAGTGTGTTCTACAAATAAGTTAGGTTAAATTTTAATTTGGATTAGGTCTCATTTTCAAAGTCCAATGCTTAGTTGAGTTAGCCAAAGTCTATGAATTTCTAACTTTTAGGTGTTTTTATTAATTTAGATTTGTTTTAGGTATTAAAATGTTACAAATAGAGCATCCATTGCTTAGAAGGCGTGAATTGGACTAGAAATAGACACCCCTAAGGTAATCTAATCAACAAAGCCACTAAAACCGTGTGTACATTTTGACTCAAGTGGTGAAACCCTCACACTAAGCACAACTATTGTCCAAGGTATGTGAACATTTCCATTAAGGTAAATGTATCCATTATGCCCCTCTTCCCAATTGTGTCCCAATCCACATTTGTCTGATATTACTAGTTATTTGCAATATTTTCTATTGAACAACATTGGTTAGTATTCTTCTTCTTAGTTGATTACAGATTTATCATAAGTGATTTTCATAAGAATTTTATTTGTTTAAGTCTAAAAATTTTAAGTATGATTATAGTGATTCATGCAGAAAATTTGTACTTTATCTATGAAGTCATTTTTGAAGGGTACATTCCCAATTTCATATCTGGTCCTATGGAAAAAGTCTCTCTCTATTTCTTTTAAATATTCTAATGCTAAGGAAAGGACCAAATTAATTTTTAAACACCATTAAATTGTAAGCCTAAGCAAAAACTCCACAAAAAATGATAAAAACACACATAAAATTTAAATGAAAATCAATTAATCTATAATATGGTTTTGGTCAATGTAAATAAAGTAAATCATATAGAACCATTTTACAATGAAATTTTTTAGTATACTAGGAAAAAATGTTGCCTAAATTTGGACCTAATTCATTCAATTTAATTTTTATATTTTATATTTTTTTATAGGAATTCCATTGAACTATATTAATAATGCCTTCAAAATTCCTTCTTAGTACAAGCAAACTAGAATTTAAGTGGGTGCATGGAACAAAATATGTTATCTAATTCAATAATTGTGTTTTTTTAAAAGATATATGTTCTATTATGAATTTCAAATTTCAAACTTAGAAGGCAAACTTGTATCTATATTTTGTCAAAAAATGGTCACAAAAATATGAGGATTTCATAGTAATGTATTCTATTTCAAAGTGATTCATAACTTGGATTTGTATATTCATGTTGAAATCTTATTCAAAAATAAAATAGCGAATGAAAAATATCAAAATCTAACCAAAAGCTCACAGCCATAATCAAGTTTGGATTGAAAAGAATTTTAAGGAATAAAGAAATAATGTTGCTTAAATTATAATTGTTAAGTTTTCTTATCAAATCTATACTTCTTTTTTTTTAAATTATTCAATAATTTTAGCATATATATTTTTAATTTTTAATTTTAAACTTGAAAAAATCATATAATCCATCTAATATATGCATTCTTTTCGAGAGCTTTGTAAAAATAACCAAAAAACAACAACAATTTAAATCATCTACATGTATGTGTCCTTGCAAAAAAACTACTTAAATATGTACTTATTATAATGTTGTTGTTCTAGTAAATAGAGTAAGGATTATGATTTCAATTTTAGTAAGGTTTTATTTTGAGTTTTTAATCTATTTTTAAATATTTTATTATAATATTTACAAAACTTGATTGATAGTGACAATAAAAAACAATTTTTACTAGAGTATACTACATCGTTGAGTTTTAAGAAAAAAATTCTAATTTGATAATGCCATATGATATCTTGAATGCTAATTTGAATGTGTAAAATCAAACCATTGCACATTATAGGTGCATTCCATTGCATATTGTTCACATTATTGCAAATTATATAAGTTATTGAGTATCTTAGATTTTTCTTGAAAAATCTGATTTTCAAATATCTCAAAGGCCACAATAATAATGTTTTAAAGTCACCTTAAAATCTTAATAATGGAAAAATTATATAAATACTAATATCCCCCCCCCTTATAATTTGATTTATTTTTGTTTTTCTTTTGTTCCTAAAATCTCTCTTTATTATCAATTTAAAAAAAATAAAAATTGCCATTTTTTGTAATTTATTTATAAATGAATCTATTCCATTTATATGTTTCAATCTTGTACAAAAGTGCTAAATAGTTTTGTATCTTATAAAAAAATAGATAGATATAGTATAATTTAAGGAAATTTGTATAAAGTTAAATAACTTAAATTTTGAAAAGTATAAAGTTCAATAACTTTAAAAAAATTTGAAAAATAATTGTTTGATAATTTTAGAATTCTAAGTATTGTAATTATTTCACTTGTTAAATGTAATAAATATACTTTTACTTAATAAATAGGTTTTAAATTTAAAATGCAAGTTATTATTTTAAAATTTTAAAATATTTAAAAGCCTCAAAAATCAAGAATTTATATATATAATTTTTGACATAATATACAAAATAGAAAATAATGAATAGAATTTTTGAATACAATGAGTGCAATTTTTATGTGAATACTAGTATTCATTAAAATTTGACCTTTACTAAAATAATCTGGAATTTTTTATATATCCAAATTATTTTATAATATTTAATTTAAATAAAAAGATATTTAATTTAAATAAAAAGATATTTTATTTTATTTTATTTAAATTAAAATTTGATATTTGCTCAATTTTAAATATAAAAAATTCAAACCAAAAATAAAATAAATTCTTAATTTTATCATTAGTACCTTCAATCATATGTAATTTTTAATAAAATATTGAATAATAGATACAATGGACTAAAAGATTCATATCATAAAGGTACTAGTTGAAAAAGCATATTCTTCAAGAAATGTTTGTTTCAAAAGTTTCAAATCATTATACTACCAGGATGCAATGTAAAGTCTTTGTCTAGCTACATGTGCATCATATAAAAGTTTATTTGTTTTCCTATAATATTAAATGTAATACAAAAGGTATCTAGTCATTGCAATTTGTATCATTCTTGAAATTATATGGAGATAGTTTATGTGTCTTTATTACTTTTAATGAACAAGATTGGCACTTGGAGCAACATCATTGTCAATAGAATTTGAAACACCATCAACAAAAACCACTCCACGTAATATTGTACCTGTACCTTCAACTTTTAAACTTAAAAAATAGCCAGCATCAAATGTTCCTTCTAATATACCAATCACTTGTTGTCCAATTAAGGAATTGTCAACAATAGGATAGAATAGTGTTTCATCATTTTCTGTCCTTTGTTTCTTAGAATCTGTAAAATCAAGAGTTTCATTAAAATTATGCTCTCCATCCTCAACACCTTCAACTCTTAACATTGTTGTTAATGAAATGGTCTTGCGAGGTCTTCCTCTTTTTCTCTTTACGGGTGGCATATCTCCACTTGTTACATCCATTTTTATTAAAATAAAGCTTAATATTTTTCTTTTTAAGAAAAATCTGACAATAAATCACTATATTTTGTTAAAATTTAATCATTGTTCAAAAAAATATTCATTAGTGATGTTAAAGATGTTTTTCCACCTTCAAAAAAATAAATACAAAAATATAAAAATTACGTGTTCTACTTTTGTAATAAATATTAATTTGAGTAATATGTGATTTGTAAAATTATCAAAATCTAAAATGTAAATTACATTGAACTTTATATATGACAAAATATAAGTTTGCAATACACATTCAATTTGATTTATTACCTATATGGTTATTTTTTGAATAGTCATATAATTAAATATTAAATATTATGTCTCTATATTGAATTTAAATATCAATAAAATATCAAAATTAAAATTAAAATTTTATAATTAAAAATAGAAAAACTTTAAATTTCTAACAAATGAACATAATTTAAGGTTTAATCCTATTTTTTTTATTAAAAATAAAAGGAAAGCATTCAAATAAGTATGGTTTGAATATTGAGTTGTCTTACAAATTCAAATTAAAAGCTAATTCACACCCAAGTTTAATGAGACTTTTTTTTTAATAGTTGGAATATGTTTCAATGATATCAAAATATAATATCTTCTAATGAACTATTAAAGGCTATTGAATATTTATCTTATGTATTTTTGTAGGTTATATAAATTTTATGAAATAATATATTTTTTATATCTATTAAAACTAAAAATTGGTTATATTTCACCAAGAGCACAAAAGTGTGTACTTTGTAAATATACTTTATATAATAGTGACTTATAATAGTGACTTATAGTTTTGCACTCATAGTGATGTAATCAATTCCATATACTAATGAAATATATTTATATTTTTGTTACATTGAGATTGTATTCTACACCTGTTATTAGCATAGATATTATATAGATGCCTTTATTTATTATACTAGGTTAAGAAAATTATTAAGCTCCAAATTTCCTATAAAATTTAACTGCAGTTTGAATTAATTTAATTTTCATGATTTACACTCATTTATGATACAAATTTTAATTCACACTAAATCAGAATATTTAGATTTTTCTTATAAATTCTTTCAAATGGCACCAAAATTTTAACCAAAATCAAGACTTTATTATGCGTAAGTATTCATTGATTTGAACAAAAGATTGTAAATTTTATCTTAAATAAGGATTAGAAAATAAATTTATAAATTTTAAATCTATAAAATATTTAATTTATAAATTTTAAAATTCTAACAAGAAAGAGTAAATTTTGTTTTCAATAACATATGCATTTGTCAAATGTATATTATTGTATGAAAAGTGTCCAATTTTTTATTAATTATTAATATTATTAATTATAAAAATTAACCATGACAATACAGGTAATTATGATTTGCAATTTTTTATAATAATTATAGAGTTTTGCAGACAAATAAAATTGTTTATTCAATAATTTCAATAGTTGAAGTTAGGTGGAATGTAATTTTATTTATTTTAGGGGTACATTTTATACCAATAGACCTCTCAAAAGCATTGTTATAATTATACAAAAGATCATTATTGCTCTAAAATATTAGAAATGTGGTGGGAAATAAAATTTATAATTGATTTAATTTTTTAATTGATGATTGTTTTTTTTATTAATTTACTTTAATTATTAAAATTTATTTAAATATATTTGTAAAAAATATTTATTTTATAATTTACACTTTTATTGGAAGTCTATGAACTGAAATTAATAGTAAGTGATTCTTTGCAATTGTAAAAATAAAATCGTATTGTAAATGTATTAAGGTGTGCCATGTAAATTTTGATATTGATTATTATTGGAATTAGACCTCGCACAATTGAAGATTGTTGTAGAAGTGATGTGATGGGAGAGACTAGGGCTCTAATATTTAACATTATACAATAAATTGGATGAATGAAACTATAATTAATTTACACATTCAATGTTATTACAATTTTCAGCAAATTATTAGCTTTTTGTTTCAAAAATCGCTTAAATCTTTAATGATTTAATTTATTTGACTATTTCATTGTATTGCCAAATATGATAGAATCTCATTAAAATGAATTAGAACCAAAATGTAGTAATTGTTTTAACTCAAAATTAATGTAAACATTAGAATCAAAGAATTAGAGGGGATCAAATAATCTTCATTACCAAATATCAAACAAAATTTCACCACCTCACCAATATTTGGTACTTGGACTTCATTAATGTTGAAGGAAATAGTTGTCTCAAGTATCCATGGCTTCAACTATCATCTATAAATTGGGTCTACACTCTACACTATGCTTGAAAGTCTTAAATATAAGTAGATTAATTGCAATTGATACAAGAATGACTTCAAACCCTTTAACCTCTAATGGTTCCCCTATCCATTTGTTAAATATGTCTTGGTCAAATTTGATTGTAATTTCAAAATATTCATTTTGGATACTTGATTTGAACTAAGAAGATGAAGTCTAACAAGATTTGTTTCCACGGTTGTTAGCATGTGAGCCTATGAGCCTAGGCTTCTATGTTATAGGTGCCTATATTATAGACACCTTCCATTGTTATAGGATATTTATATTATAGGTGTTTATGTTGTAGGTACCTATGTTATAAGCACCTTCTTTAGTTATAGAAGACTTATATTATAAGTATATATGTTATAACACCTTCAATAGTTGTAAAGTACCTAAGCTCAAGGCTCCTAGGCTTACACGCTAGCGTTGTTGGATTTGTTTCTACTCCATGCTAGAATTCTTTTTTAAATCCAAAATTTTAAAGAATTATTGCGATAGCAATAGATATATTGTATATCATATATTTTAATTTAGTTTAATTTAAATGATTTTAAATTTTAGGTTACAAAATAAAATTTTGTGTTTTAAACTTTATTTTTATAAAATAATTCAAGATTATTTTAATATATATTTAAAAATATTATTGTAACTACATATTGTACTTAAATTTTTTTGAATAATTTCAATTTTTGAACCCCAAAAAATAAAAATCCTAATCATTTGAAAATTACATTTTTAAAATATAAAAATTTCAAGATTTTATTAAAAGTTACAAAATAACATAATTAACATTAAAGTGGCAATTTTGAATGTGAAGTCATTGACAAGGTATTTTAGATGTAGAGATAAAATAATTATTTGAGAATTTTCACCACTATTTTTCACCACTACTTGCAACTTGTGAAGTGGATTCAAATTAACTGAACTATTATTTTATTTATCAATTTATTTTTATTTTTTTCTATTTAGATTATAACAATATTACCTACTTCTGAAACTATTAATCTTCTTATTACATTGATAGACAAACAATGTTTTATATAGTAAGAATATAAGATTGAAACTTGAATATAATTTAAAAGGTTGAATTGAGCTCAAAATTAGTATTTGGCGTATAACAATGGAAGTTATTAGTAATTTAGGAGTTAAGATCAATTCCATGGCCATATACTTAGCCAAATATAATTTTCAAGCTCAATTTGAATTTTTTATTTACAAATGAGTTAAATGTATTTTTACTTATTACATGTATGTTGTCTATTGACTTAGATTATTTCAGCTAGTTTATAAGATTGTTCAGCTAGTTTAGCAAAATTGAAGAAAAATCAATTACCAAAACATACATTTTATTCAAAATTCCATAACATTTAATAGTAATTTTGACTATTGCCTCCTACTGAATGGAATGATGTGGAATATTCTACATCAAATTAATAACTAGTGATGCAATGTCAGACTTGAAAGTTTTATAAATGAAGTTGATGTTTCCAGATTTTGAGAATGGTTTGGGTTTGAAGATGGTCCAACATGTGTAAAATTTGTAGATCAGTATTTGAAAAGCAAAGAAAAATGTATTTGAAGGTTTTTAGTTCTCTCACTAATTTGAAACTCCAAATTTATAAATTTTTTATAGTAATTTGAAAAAAATTAAAAAAATTCATACAACGTGAGTTCCAAATTGAAACATTTTTACACATTGAGTGTATGTATGGCCATGATAATTCCAATACTTTTACGTGAATTCAAGTTATTTATTTTCAATGCTTTTTTCAACCATTGATAAATTTCTCAGCAATTATCCAATAAGATTGACAAAATGCTATCATCCTTATAAATTAATAATTTCTCACTTGATTGATAAACTAACCTTCGTATGACTATGACAATAGTAGGTTACTTAAATATGTAGTGAAGCTCCAAATAAAGTGTTTCATAGCATCATACAATTAGCCAACACTCATATCATAATAGTGTAGAAATTAACATAAACAAATGAAAATGCTAAAGCTACTTAATTACTACAATATTCATTTTGTAAAAAACCTCTACAAGGGTGTTGGTTAATGTTCCAAAGTAACTTATTTTTTGGCATATCTAGTCATAGCATCTTCTACTAGGCCAATATGAAAATGTGTGGAAGAAATTTCACAATCTTTGACCATGTAGATTGCAAGATATTTGCATTTAAAGTGAAGGGAAACAAGTTTTGTACACCTCAATTCAACTACATTTGTGGCTTCAAATTTTAATGCATAATTGTGTATGATAAATAATGGAGTTGAGACTTTAGGATTAAAAATTTCAAAAATACACAATTAGTTTTCACTCATTGGGTAGTTACAAGAAACACTTGTCCTATTCTTTGTCCCCTTGCCCTTGGACAAGTACTTTTTGGCTCATAACTTTTGCATACTTTGTCCGGTTGGTGTGAAATTTGGAATAAAGGTAGGTACAAAAGTTTCAAACATTCTGTAATTTTTTGAATTTAAAAAAATTAGTTTAATATTTTTAAGTTGCCCCTGATTGGATGTCTACCTTGGGCATTTTTTTTTCCAGTCCTCTTTCTGATTCAAAAATGCAAATTGGAAGCCACAAATTGGACATGAGGAAGTTTTAGGGTCCTTATAAGGATTGATGAGGAGATTTTGTGAAAAAAAGAATACTAGAGTTGCTCACAAAGGCTCAATATGACCATCCTTTGCATAGAAGTCCTAGAGAGAGAGAAAAAATTCCTAAGGAAATTTTTGGTGCAATGAGAGGCTTTCGTTTTCAATAAAAATGGCTTTTCTTTTTTGAATTTTTTTGAATTTTTTTCCCATTTTTTAAAAATGAAAAAGGACACAGACCCTTTTTCTACTATTTTTTAATAACAATGCCTTTGATAGTACCCCACAATAGTCCACAGTAGTACTGAGTACTTATAAGTGCTTTGTAGTGGGACCTCATTCTTGTAGTATTTATCATTGTTCATCCACAACTTTGGCAACGGATGAAATTCGTGTGATTTGACGTTTAACGACCTCATACACCACCCCGCTTTAATGCGCTTACTGTTGTATCCGCCACTTGACAAAATTGCAGCCCGACTGAAATTCAAAATCGGCGGTGGAGATTGCCACTGTAGCGCGTCGAAGCAATACTTGTAGTATTGATAGTACTGCTAATCCTATGCCCCCAAAACGCATTTTTGGCTAAGAATCGTGAAGTGTTTCTTGCAACTATCCCATTGCAAAATTGTTAAGTAGAAGTACATTGAACATAGAAGAAAAATCTAAATTGTTAATTGCTCTAAGATGGATTTGAAATACACTAATTTCAACAATGAGATTGTTCTAGCAAGCAATCTTAACCTTGAATGTGAAAGTTTTTTTTTCTGAAAAATTGTAAAAATTGAGGTGACAAATGTGTCCAATAAGTAATGTTTTCAAGAAGATGTTTCAATTGCCCAAAAAAGAAGATTATCTATAACTTGCACATAACAAACTCAAATGGAATAATCTAGAGCTTTCCACGTACATAAAAAGATAATCTATTTAAAACAAATTCTATATTCCTTTTCTTTAAGTTCTCTTGAAAGTTTTTTTCCGGCCTGCTGAACAAAATAAAAGTTTTTTTATGCCATAACTTTTATTCCCCAACACCTATTGAAATAAAAATTATATTATCGGAAAGCTAATGTGCTTTGATATATTCCCCAAAAAATTCAAAAAACCACCAAAAATGTTTGAGACCATGGGAGCCTTTTAAAGTCCATTTTGTCCCCTGAGGGGACAATGTGACTTTTGGGTTAAGATTATACTTTTATAATTCAAAATAAATTGTCAAAATTTAATTTTTTGGCTTTGTGTAGAAAAATCTTGAAGAAGTCGCACAATTGCAAGAAAGATTTGGACGTTTATAGGGATTCTTTACATTTCATTTGGTTAGTATTTAGTGTTTTGTAATACAATTAACAAATATGAACTCACTTTTTTTCCCCAATGCCGGAATGATTAGTTAAGGCCAACCAATTTTTGTGTCATTTAAGAAAAATCTAATAACCTTGAATGATTAATTGAAAATTAGTACATTGTGCTCACTAACTGAATTCATTGATCCAACTAATTGCAGCATATGCATGGCCTCACAAACTTATGATCAAGCATAGATGTCCGGCAGCATGTCACTAACTCTACTTTGTTATCATACAATACAATACTTTTAAATCTAGATCCTCTGCAAAACCCAAATGCTTGACATCATGGATGATACTTGAACAAAGGAAAAGGCAGCCTCTCTTCAGGCTACTGAATGTTATGTCAGTCCAAGGAATAAATAGCATTGAACAAATTTGTTTAAAGAATTCTTAGTCAAATTTTAAACCATGAAGAACCTTTGCTATGACCTTTGAGACAAACCAAATTTAAACTTTATTTAATCAATTGATATTTTCAAATATGTGAAAAAAAAACTTTCTTATGAAACTTGATTTTTTTGCAAGCATTTGGTGGAAAAATCAAATTAATGAGATTTTTTAAAGTATAATCTTAAAAAAGAATATATCAATTATTAGAATTTAGAATGTTTGCCTAGGAAATAAGGTTTAATGGGAAACAAAACTTTAAATTCAATTCAATTGAAAAAATTCAAATTCAAATTCAAATGTGTGGGACAATGCAATTTTGTATTTTAAAGCATAGAGTTTGCAATTGTAATAATTCAGTAAATGACTGAAAATAGAATAAAGATATAGAGGGTCTTGTTTTTAGTTCGAGTCAAATCTTGAGAAAAATATTTTAGAAAAATTATTTTGCGTTACATTGAGTTTAGAGATGCAAGGACATATCAGAGTTAATAAATAGCCAAATGAATACAAAATATATAATCAATTAACAAATACGTATTTTTTATTTTATTGTTGCAGTAAAATTTCCAATATATCTATTGGTATTTTTTGAAGAATGTTATAAAAAACAATAATTTAGTTTCATCTTTGAACTAATTATCAATTTCAACAACTCTACCAATAGTTTGTAAATTTTATGAGTACTTTTATCATTAGTTCTCTAAATTGAGTCTAAAAATACAAAAGCTAAACTTAAAATTAAAGTTTCTATCTTCTAAGACTTATGTACATGACTAAATTCAATACACATGGAAGATTGCTCTAAGTTGATTCCCCCCTAAGCACTTTGATGTCCCAAAAGTGGACAATGAATAGAATTGAAGACTCATAGCTGACGGAAGAACACATAATTTCATTCATCCTTCTAAAAAAATTTTGACATGGATTCTGAGTGCACCAATGACAATAATGAGTATGTTAGGAAAAGGAATTTGGAGAGAAAAAATGTATTTCATGAACCATGTATGGTTTTGCCGGAAATTTAAGTGTGCCTGAGCTCAAGTGTATGTTGAAATCAATTTCAGGAAGTTGAAACTTTGTATTGGAGCTTTAGCCATTGGGCAACAATTTTTGCCTTTAGCTTCCTTGGAAAAAATTTGACGTGGTGATTATAAAATCAGTAGTGAAAGGAAGTAACTATTTTCAAGGAGTCTATGAAAAACAATGAGAGGCAACCGTAGAATGGCAAGTATTACAAAACGCATTAAACTATTGTAAGTTGGACTACTCTAATAGTCTCGACATATACTTGTCGTCCATGGTGTAGGAATATGTGCTACTCAAAGTCTAGAAAAATGTAAGCAATATATGGCGCAAGCAGACAAGACATCGCCATAATGTTAGGCATTTTGTTATTGTTCTTGTGTCTTTGTCGGTTACAACGATTAATGTATATCTGCACCCAAAGCGCTCATATGTTCGTTACTAGGCACTATGTACTTCAAGTGGTCATGTCACTGAAAATGCTAGGTCTTTGATTTCTTCTTGAAAACATTGTCTTTGCAAGCTTTGCATTCTTAATTACGTTGTACTATGTTCTAAGAGCATTTAATGGATTTTTTTTCTTTTTGTTGTATTGTATACCTACAATTTTTTCCATAATTTTCCGAGCTACTTCACGTTCGTAGTAACGTAATTTGTTCAAACCTGTCTACGATGGACAATTATGATTATAAGGTTGTAGGAAGTTTTTTTGATAATAAATCAAGACAACCTGAACAAAGTAATGCAACAACAATAATATGATATCATTCTAACCAATATTGTATTATGAGAGCTAGTTAATCAATAGTAAGAGCTATAGATTTCTTGAACTTCCATGTTGCATGAATGTCATTCTAAATTTGTAGTGGCATATCTAAGAATGTATAGTTCAAAGAATAAACCGTTAATTTAAGAGGAGGAGAAAGCAAAAGGGAAGTGTAGAAGCCATAGCAATGGTTTCCACTAGAGATCCACTCTAATAGGTCTAAAGAGATTCATACCAAGGCAAAGGCAATTGAGGCAGTAGAATACAAACAATAGAGGGAAAACAATGAGGCCATCTTAAAGATTCTTTTACAGTTTTCAAGAGACAACAAAGACATTTTAAATAAGCCACCGCTGCTAGAATCTCAGAACAAGGTTATTAGTATGAAAACCTACAACATCAACCTCTAGAACACAGTGTTTTGTGATAAGGCATGGAGGTTAATGAAGCCACTTACGAAGCATCCAAGATCCAATGCACCACACCCTAAAGATCACCAAAACAATGCATGCATGGTGCTTGCAACTAACATGCCTACGCACTTATTGGGAGTGTATACAAATGGAATTTTGGTGCAAATATAGTGGGCAGTTTTTGTTCCCAATTGTTTCCTATTAGAGGTGTCATTCCACATTGGCTATACCCTTTCTTAAACATAAGGGAATGTAATTGGCGAGGGTATATTCATTGGAACTGGCAAGAAAATGATGTTGGTGAACCTTGGAGAGTTGGAGGTTCTGATTGTGAGCACCGCATGCTAGAGCAAGATGTATGGGTGGTACATGGCCCAAATATGCGTGCAATGCATAGTAAAAAAGGACACAATTATGGTTGGTGGAAAACATAAAACTGCTTCATCTAGTGTGACTATTTTAGTTGTGTCCAAGGGTGCTTCCTTTCTAGGTATTATAACTAGCAAACGTGAATGGGATGATTGGAGCGAAAAAAGGCCCAAGATAGACTGAGCACATGGGAGAGAATGCAAGGAGCAATCATGGGGTCCAAATACTACTTGGCAATCCAATATGTAACTATGATGTTCTTTCAAATGTAGAGAGTATTGATGGTCTTCAAGACTCTCTCACATTGAAGAACGTCACACATGACATTCCCCAAAGTAAATACAAGTCTCTCTCAGTACATGCTTGGTTCAGACTTAGAGCCCAAGTCAGGAGAAGATATTGAGGATGTCTTCCACCTTTGTAATAGTGGGTGAAATTCTAGCAATGCAAAATGGTTTCCGGATTATAGAAGTACACTTAAGAGCAAATAATTAGACTTTGACATTGACATCATTGACAAATCTATCCTAGACCTTGAGGGCCTCAAAGAAATGTGTATGCAGTCAACATCATTTGCGCCAACACATCTAGACACGGAACAATTGGTACAATACTACCTACCTGAAGTCCTCTTGGAATTTTGCAAGTGTGAGCTTTGTCTATAGTCGAGACAACTTCAGTGACCCTATCCCTGGCTTGAAGTGCCTACAACCTAAATGCCTCTTGAAGTTGTGGTTTTTCTTTGACAAGTATTGGAGTGACAACATTGTGGACCAAATTGTGCAAGTGACTAATCGATATGTTGTGACTTCCTTACCAAACAAATCTAACAAGCCTCCAATTGACAATAAGTGGTCCATTATAGAAGGACATAGACCACCTAGAATTTTGGGGATGGCTAGGGATGTATATAATAAAAGGCAATAAGAGGTTGAGTGCCTAGCATGCATCAGTATTGGATGCATTAAGAGTCATTTCTATATTGTAGACTCACTTTGTACATTATATGGTAGTGGGACTGAATCACAAGGGCCACGTGGTAGACAATTTATATGTGAGTGTCAATTTATTCCACAAATTGATGGTGAATAGAATTTAAAGTACTAGTACCGTCCCTAGAATTAGCAAGAATTTACTTAGAGGTCTATATCCAAAAGCCTAACTCCATAGTGTAAGCATCAATGCTCATCAAAAACCGCGCACATAAACAAATGGGAGAATTGTTCTGGTAAGACAAAAAATTAGTCACCTTCCTCAACACAACATTGCCTTGGAAGCCTAATACAAAGGTTTTGCATTGTATTCCTAGCTTGTGTGGCCAATTCATTGTACCAATGTTGTCCATGCACCAACAATATGTAGAATACATATGAAGTGTTGACGTTACAGATCAACCTTGTGGAAATTATTCATCATAGTTGAGATGCTATAAATGGTGGATTAACCTATAAGGCCCTAAACTTGGTGTTTTTTTTGGCAATATAGCAATTTTGGGCAGCCACTACAAATGGAATTTTTTTTAATTTTTTTTCTACACAAGAGGTGATTAAGGAGTAGCTTTAAGGCCCAATAATTTTCATAATTTTTTACTACATAATTAAAAGTTGTTATATAATATACAGTTTTCATTGAGCAGTGGGCAACCCGGGTAGCTTAATTTATTCTTTTAAGAAATAAAAAATTGAAATTGGTTTTGTAGATTTATATGTACGTGAAAAGCTTTGAATCATTCTATTTTGATTAATGAGATGAAAATTATGAGGAGTTCTAGTTTGTGAGTAGTTTGCGGGTGGTTATGGAATCTCTACTTTAAGATAAACTTTGAAGTGCTTTATTTAACTCAATTTTCAATATTTTTGGGAAAAAATAAAAATATTAAGTATAGATTGTTTATTACAACATTACAACCATTGGAGATTGACATTTTCAATTCCATAAATATATTGTTAACAATTTAAATCATTCTCTACTTCTTTCTACTTACTATTTTTTTCCTAAATGTCTTACAATTCTAAATGATTTGAAACTTTTCAAGCATCTAGCCAATTTGCCTTAAATAACGCATCCAAAAAAGCACCACCATTTTTGACATTTTTTCATACAAATGTGACCTTACAAAGTGCAACTGCCCGTTTTTTGCAAGGCCCCCCGAAAGATTTTGTCACTTCAAATACTAATATCTTGCTATCTACAAGTTGAAAATTTCTGAAATTTTTTCCACATCTTTTCAAACTAGCATACTATAGAATCCTATAGTTACATATGTCTAAAATGTTTTTTTTCTAAATTTTGATACTTGGTACTAAAAATGGCAGTTTTGGAGCATTTTTGGGGGGTGAAAACATAGTAAAAAACATTTTAGGATTGAATTTTTTAAGTTCCATGAATAGTTATGTGACGTGGATGAGGGACACAGAAAACTTAGGTCTATGGTTGTGCCTGATCTACCCTTTAAAATTTTACTCCCTATGTTCCAAAATGATCTTTTCGTATGTTGTGGAAGAATTCCCGCTGAATGAAGTCTTGCACAGTGCTTGTATTATAAAAAAACTCCATGTTGAATTTGGATTTTGTTTTTTTCTTAATAAGAATAGACAATAGGCAGACCAGTGACTATAGATTTTTAATTTAGTCATCAATGCTTGTAAGGAGAACCACTGACAAGAAGCTATGTTGGGTGGACTTCAATATGAAATTCTGGAAAGTGACGAGGATTACAAGGATTGAGCTAGAAGTCGGAAATTACAAGGATTCTTCATTTGTAATCTTGCTCAATGGAGTGTTGTATAGTGAGCTAGTGAAAATCAGCCTTCACACTAGAAAAGAAAAATGAGCCATCATGTATACATTACCGTAGTGAGGCCCGTGCGAATCCGCAATAATACTATGGGCCAAGCTCTGATTATGATTTGGACTTCTGACATGGAGAGTAGTATTGCGGGAAGACTGAAATCTCTAGAGGTAGCATGGGAACTCACATAATGATTGGCTAGTGGTGCTTCTTAAAAATGCCCCCAAAATCTAATTTTTAAGTGCTTCAAAATTACACTTTCAAAACTTATTTGGAACTCAAATTTGCAAGATCGTAGGAGTGCATCAAATTCTAACTACAAAATGAAAGTAATATGCAAGTACCTTGTCTATGAGGCCATCAACGCTTGTCTAGGAAGCAAACATCAACAATTTCCTACTCCAAGATGCCCACTTCAAACGCTTACGCTCTACCACTCTAATCTAAAGTATATTTGCATTGTATGAGGCCACCCCTGGCGATGGTACATGTAGATTGCATGAACAAGTAGATTTGTCAAGAAGAATGCTATCATATTCACCATGTAGCAATGACAAAACAAACATGATGGTCCCTAATGCTTATGTTGTGAGAATTGGTATGGAATAAGGTCTATACAAAGCTCTGCTACGCGTTGCTAGACCTTGCGATATTGGGACATGAACTTGGCAATCAATGCCGAAGAGAAGGAAGCATATAACACCACGTTGTTAGTCAATTTTGAGTTAATGATCAATGTAGAGGCTTTCTTGGCTTTGTGGGGATTCAAGGATGTTAAATTGCGAATTGCTCTACCTATTTTTGCTTTTGTTTACTTCTTATGTCATAGATTAGTCCTTTGATAGCTTCAACATAGAATTGACAAGGAATTGTGGACTTTATTTTGGCAATTGTCACACTCAATAGTGAATATATAAAAATGTTCTGGAACTCTTATTTAAAGTATGGTGACACTTTTGAGGAACTTGAGCATGAGCCAATTAGGCAAAATTGTGGGCACTAATACAAAAAATGACTGGCATTGTTTTGTGCAATAATTGCTAAAGAACATCAAGGACCCTCACCTATTCACCATTGTTTTTTTGTGACAACTTACACAAACTAAAATTGTAGTTACGGAGGCTTCTATAATTGTTCAAACCACCTATAGTCAATCACTTAAGCAACTTTGCACATGTTTTGGAGCAATAGAAGGCAATATAAATTTTCTATACTATAGAATGATAGAAATGATGGGCATTGCCAATTTTTCGTATTTTTTCTTTTTTTGAATCCAAAGTACTATGAGTTTTGGAAGCCAAAAGTTTACAATTGTCCAGAATCATAGTCATAGCAAAATTTATGCATAAAATGAAAGTTTGGTGTCAATTTTCCTATATTTTTTGTGACTTAAAAATAAAGAAAAAATGGATTGGAGTCATGTATTTTGCATACATTGATAATTGTATAACAAAAAGTGTATTTCATCTATTAATTGATTGTATGGAGTACAACCATTAAATATTTGTGTTGTCACATATTCATATTTAGCATTGTTGTTGTTTTTTTGCCTAGTTTGGGGTTTCATTCTTATAATTCAAAGAGCTAAATCCAGTGCTCTAATGTTTAGGTACTTAGACTAGGCACTTGATTAGTGTTTTAGGACCTATATAAGAAAATATCCTAGCAAATGTGTGATTTTAGTATGAGAGCCAAATTTTGACTTTAAATTATTTTTTTTAAATTTTAAAAATGAGAATCTATGAAAAGACCTTTTGATTCAAATGGGCCAACACTGAATTTTGGTATAAATGGCATTTTGGCTCCATTTAATAGCAATTTGCATACATTTTGTTCCAAATTTGGTACATTTTGTACTAGTTTTTACTGGATTGTTTATTCAGTAGGAGGACAACTGTAGTGTGCGATCACCAAGAGCACTACATTGGGACATGTGTCATGACCTTATTAGTCCCACCATTGAAAAGGACAAAAAAAACATTCCAAGCTTTGGTTAAAAATTTGTTCTAGACTTGGTTAGAAATAGTTGCATCCTACATGTTAGGTATGGATCTTTGGTTGAAAATGGGTGGTTTTACCATATTTGTTTCGATGAACTGTTTTTCTAGCCACATGAGTTCATTTAATTCTATTTTATCATGTCAGAAAGTTCTTCTAAATCATGGAACTTGTCCATCATGAGTTTGGATTCCAATTGAAACATTTGAGATGATCCCTCGTCCAATCTAGTACCTTGGATAGGTTTCAAGAGGCATACTATTTTACCTCAAGAAGTAAAATGGTGACTAATTTGTTTTCAAGAATAAACATCCAACCAATTCATCCCTTCTTGGGATTGCAAAGTTCAACACCAGAATGATTGGAATTTCATTTTGCACCCCTTGAACACACTCTGAAAAACAAAAAAGAGCATGTCAACCATTACAATTATGAACTAAATCTTTGGTCAAATAGTTTGCAATTAAAATCAATTACTAAACAAAATATTCACTTCTTTCCGTCAAGGCAAAATTTCTAAACAATTAAGATTCAAATTATTGGGCAAAATTTGACGGATGCAAACTAAGTTTGATATTGACACCAAGAAAGAAGAGTTTGATATTCACATCAAATTTGATATTCACACTAAGGTAGGGAGCATAAAGAAAAAAATTTAGCTCCGAAAGCTCTTATATAGAGCTCAGAATTGTGCCTTATACACATCAACTTCAAAATATAGCTCGCATGGTGCCAGTATTTTTGAGGCCAACCTCCTACAAGAATTAACACCTCAAACAATTATTTGCAATCAACATTCCAAAAAACAATGTCTTCATACAATGTGTTTGATGATTCCTCTAAACTGCAGTCTAAAACTTGTGCATAGTTGGTCGGTATGAAAATTTGATCAGTCAAGCATATTGGTATAAGATTGTACTCAGACAAATCTAACAACTATTTTCAACTAAAATAAACAATTATTTTATAAGTAGACATTTACAAACAAAAAGATTACAAATAATGACTTGAATTCAAATAACCAAAATTCCTAAAGATTAAGAAACAATAGAAAGATAGGTATTTGGACTAAGACAATGAGTATTACCCAGAGTTAATGCTGATGTATTCTTATAGACGTTAGTCAAGTACTTCCTTTCTAGGGACATCTTGTTTTTGGCTATCCTACATTCTCTCTTTCTAATCGCAAATTGCAAGCATGAGCTAGAACATCACCAAAGATTGGATCAATTGCATAACTTCTGAAAGTTCAACACTTAAGATCTTGCTCAAATCTGTTGCTTATTGTATATACACTATAAGAAATCCGTTTTTTTTTAATGTCCAATCAAAAACACACAATGTCTGGAGCAGAACATGTTGTGCCTTTGGAGACATCAAGATGTCTAAGGTGCAAATCGAGGTTTAGGGTGGATTTTTGTGGATGTTGTGTGCAACACTGGCAATTTTGTAGTAAAAACAATTTGGTCTTGTGATCAACATTGAAATTTTTGGGATATACCTGAGGACATACTAATGTCTAAAGCATCATCCAAAAAAACAGTAATTGCTATGTCAATATTGATGATCCATTTTCACTTTGGATAAATTTGTGAAAATTACTGCAATCTTAGATAAAACTATTGCCCGAGTTTAAAAAAAGGAAGATGACAAGCCACATGGTAGCCTTTGGATGGAAAATATGATGTGGCATATGACGTGAAAATTGGTAGACTTCGCATCCAATATTGCTAACATGGCAATCCAATGTAGGACATTTTTGCAAATGTCTAGCAACATATGGTATGACTTGATGTCATATTCAGTACAACGTGAATGTCCATCATTTACAGCTTATATATACACTATACATGGCAATGCATACAAAAAATGTACATAGTTACTATTATTGTCTTCTTCAGTCTAAACAAACAACGTCTCACTATGTAAATATGGATGTGGAATAACATTTGAATATGGGAAGGGACGAAAGGTTCAAACAAGACATTTAGTGCATTCTTTGGAGAGAAATCATGCAATAAATTATCTTGCAATACTAATAAGGAAATTTTGGATAAGGCAAGGTTTAGGGTAATTGAAAAAATCATGTATGTATATTATATAAGCAACCATGAATCCAACAATGATTTTAAAGTAATCAAATGCACGTCACGCTCAACATCGGGCACCACTACCTTTGTCCTTTGATGAATGTTTTGAAGACATTGGTAATCCTTGAGGAGACATAGAGGTGGACGATCCATTCTATCCTCTTGACGTCCTATTGGACGTTTATGTGTTGTCTCCACTTGTAATACAATTTAGCTTTTTACATATTCCATATGGTTTGTCTTACCTCCTACCACCCCGCTAGTATATATATAGCTTGTCTTTTCATCCTTGCTTATGGCAATAGAAGCCATATGACACATTTGTCAAATACGATGTATGGCATATTATATACAATCTTTGGTTTATTTTATATGGAGTATTGTGTATAATGTATTGTATATAGTGTATGGCATTTTATACATGGCTATATACAGTGTATTGTGTATGGCATGTTGTATATGGTATATTTTGGACATGTGAAATTGTGAAGAAGTCTGCATGATGATATGCGTACGTCCAAGCCGTCATTACAAAATGACTAAATGTCTCAAAAACCATCTCAAAAACATTTGAATGCATATATGGATGTTCCAAAAAACATCTCAAAAAATGTTTGGATGTCTAAGTTGATGTCTTAGAAAATATCCAAATGTCTAAGATGACATCTCAAACAATATTTGCATGTATCACTTGACGTCTCTTCAAATAATAATTAAATTCTTAGACAATAGAAAATTATGTTGATATGCCATGCCATGTCATTTTGACTAGATGCTAGATCACTTTCCCTACCGCCACATTAAATGTCATATCATAGATGGATTGGATTTTTAAAAATTCTACATGGCTTTCTGTGCTTGCGTGGCAGTCATTGGAAACTTCCAAAGCCCTCGTTGACCTATGTTTTGGGGGATGTCTTGTGCCCAACATGTGCATATCCGGCAAGATTTTCAATGTCTTTTGCACGTCCCAAGCAACGTGAATTTTTTAGATGTCCATGTAGACATTTCTAGACATCATCTAAGACATTAAGACATAGAATCCTATGATTTTAAAAGAACCGACTATTCTTTTATAGTGATAACTTAAAATTTGAACTTCTAACCAATATCAAAGATATTAGGAGGGCATGCATGCTCCCAGTGATGAGTTCTAGTTGTATACTTATACAATAATGCACCTAGAAGCTAAATAAATCTCAAATCTTTAGGAACTAGAAGGTTTTGCCAGTAAGCTCATAGCTACAACTAAATGACTCCAGTAACAAGGGTATTTATGAATTGTACTACAGATGAAGTACATTTGTCCCAATGTAGAAAAGGAATATGATGGCAAGGTGAAGAGGAACACCTATAACAATCTAACAAATTCATAACATATTTGCCAAATATCTCATGTTTATTGCTAAGAAACTATGGGGAGAAATTCTACCTTTGAACCAAACAAAGTGACCTCTTAGGTCATTTTGGCATTTGGCAGTAAAAGGTAGAGCATCCTAAAATGATAAGCTAGAGCAAGAAAGTCTAAACTCTGAGTCCTAGATTCAATTGAACATACATAATCTAAAAAAGCAAGAGATGGAAACCAAGCACAGGACAACAACTTCAATTAGGAATTAGTTGTTAACTCACTCTCATTCAAGAGATAGCATACAAGAAGCCAATAGTTTCATGCCATTTGGACCCACCACAAATCCACAAGGTTTGACAACTATACACACTAGAAGAAAAACATGTCCAGCACAACCGACTAATATGCAACTAGTGTCCTATACAACTATCTTGCAACTGTAATCCTCTCAATTAGCACCAAATCTAACATAATTATTTTTATGTCGTTGTTTTATAACATTCATACATTGTTTTAGTCGCAAAGCAATCATTGTAGTCTTATGCAATGAATTTTGTTTATAGAATTCTAAGATTACTACAATTTATAGATTTTTATAATTTATAGATTTCTATAATTTGTATATTTTTATAATCTATGAAATTCAAAAAATATTTAAAATCCAAAATTTTAAGGTATTCTAAACCAATGAAATCTATTAAATACTAATATTTGAATTTTTGAAATCTAGGAAGAAAGTAGATCTGAAATTTTGAGATCTAGAAAAAAATTAGTTCTAAAATTCAAAAATCTAGACAAAGGTAGATACAAAATTTTGAAATCTACAAATCATTGAGATTAATATTTTAAAATATACAAATCTACAAGTCGCAAATAAGTCGCAAATGAGTCACACACAAGGCGTGACTTTTGCAATTGCTACACCTTTTTCCTAGATTTTAGGGTATCCACTGCAACTACAAGTCTCCAAATTATCACCAGTCGCAAGTGTCCTACACAACTGAAAAACTAGTTGCAAAACCCCTCATTTTTTTCTAGTGACACATGGAATTTTGTAATATCAACTACATCACTTGACCCATCCAAAAGTGCCCATGGAAAGGAATTGGAGTAGAATAACAGAGCATTGCTCAGAACAACAAAGATGGTCAAGGTTATCTACAATAAGCATGCATAATATGCACGTCTTTATGCTTAATATGCATGTTATCCAAGCCCCATGACAAAAGCCTCCTGTAAATGCAAGAATTCAAATATTCAATGATTCAAAAGTATAAGCTATTTGTATTGCAATTGAACAAATGACTATATTTGAATGCGTGTTTTTCAAAGGTTTTGTTAAGACAATCTTTGTAAAGAAGACAATCTTTTTAATGCATTACTTTGTGGAGGTCCTTCATGCTTACAAGTACCAATGCTACTTTTTAATTTGCTATACATAGTCCGGCCTTGTATGTAGACCTAATATCAACACAAATTCTCAATTTTGAATGACCTACATAAGATTGTTAGAAAATATAAACTCCGAAACTGAAGAAGCTAAACTAGTGGTTGCATCTTGAAGTTTATCAACAAAATACCATACAAGATAGTGATTATACAATGCATGCCAATTTTTCCAGAAAGTTTCTAAATCACAAGTTCACAACAATTGTTGAGGCATCTAATCATGTTCTCTTGAGTTTTAATTCATCAATTTGTAATAATGATCCAATTTACAATGAGAAAATGACAGAAATTGAAACATGAGGTGACTAATTAAAATTTTATGATGTGGCAAATAAATAGTGCATACATACTAATGGCCAAAATTTGAAGAAACGCTAGATGAGTAGAAATTTGAGCCACATAAAGTTCAAAACATGACAGAGACCACAAGGTGCACATAAATATGAGTACAAAATGGATAAGTTTTACTTTACTAAATAGAGAAGCAAGTATTTCTATATTCCTACAAGACTGAACGTCAAAGGTTAGGAGAACTCATTCTATATATATTCAAATCTAATAAGAAGAAAAGAAGTTCCTCTAGATCCTAATGTGGCATTGATTTTACATCTTCCAATGATTGAAAATGTTGAAAATTTACAGCAAATGATTACTTCAAATTGAGACATTCAAATGATGAAGATATTGAAGCAAGAAAAATAATAGCAATACCCTATATTCAATGATGAAAAAATCTCAACATGTAATAACAGTCTCCAAACTTTATTACATCACCAAAGCATATTTTTGTTAAGTGCTCATAAAGTTCTTAAATAAATTTATTGAGGCACAAAAAACATAATTGAAGCGTTGAAAGGAGTAAAATGGAAATAATTTAAAAAAAACAATCTCAGCTGATTATGAAAATCAAAATATTGAAACCATCTAGTAGTATTTAGGATTCAACTTAATCACCAAAGTGTTGAAATAAAAGAAGGAATGTATAAAAAGCTCCATGAGGGAAAAGCAATGCAACCATTGCAATCCATAAATCACAGTGTTAGTCAAAATGGTGATAATATCCATTGTGCTTAAAGTTAAGCAATAGGGTATTTGTCCTACTTGACAAAAATCCCTAGATTGCAAGAATCCTCATTTTTGTAACAACATCTGCACATAGATGCACGACAACAGATAAGTGACAATTTTACTCAGGTTGCCATCAAAATACAAAGACAAGGTAAGAAGAAGATCTGAGAAGCAAATGCATTAAGGGTAATACAATAGAGCTTTTCTAAAGTGAACTTCTCTAAGGTAGTGATCTCTCTAAAGTGATGGAGTATTGATTGTCTGATCCCACATTAGGCCCAATTCCAAATATACAAGTTAGAGAAGTTTTTTGAGATTTGTAAGCATAGGGACTTGAGTCCGGTCCCGAGGCTATTACTTTAGAGAAGTTTGATTGTAATAGATACAACAATATACAAGGGTGCATAAAAGAGGTATGCCAAGTAAGTGACAAGATTGTATTGAGTCTCTTCAATTGGCTTTTCTTTAAACAAAGAAAATAAAATTCAAAGAATAATCGACAAATATATGAACATAGTTCTTGATTTAACCGATTCTGCTACAAATGTTGACATTTCAACATTTTTAAAATTAGGTATGGTCAGGTTTTGTAACCTTTTGTGTGGAAATCAAAGATATAAAAACATCTTTTAGCAATTTAGGCTATTACAAGATATTGTGCTATTGTTGTAGTACTACACTAAAAATAATATTTAGTGTTGGATTACATTTAGTGTAATTACTACCTTGCCCCACACAACACTAGATTTCAAATCTAGAGGAATTAGTGTAGCGTTAAACTTGAATGCGTCGATGTCGACTTCTCTTTCCTTCTGTCATCCCCTTCCCTAGCCTTCCCTTACGTTCGGACTTCGTTTGCCTCCCTTGCCCCTCGCGTCGTCCCCTCACACACATTCCTCATTCCAACTCGATCTCTCTTCCTCTTCCTTCGCTTCTTTGCTCCTCGGGATCTTGCAAGTGAGTGACGGATTTTTTTGGGGGGTGGGGGTGGGGGTGGAGGTTATACTCCTCCTTCTCGCCGTTCCTCCTTGTTTGAATCTCCCACCTTCTTGCTGCCAACCTACGCCTTGTCCTGGCCCACCTCGCCACTTCTTTTGCAGGTTCATCCTCCCAACACATTTCTGACCCGTTGTTGTTGTTTTTTTGTTTTTTTTACTGATCTCTTGTTTGGCACTCTAGGGGATCCGCCATGGCTGCCCTCCCATTGGGAAATTCCACCCCTCGACGCTTGCAACAGATTTCCACCATTGCTGTCTGCAAGCGTATCATCACATGGATGGTTCAAGATGAAATTGCGCATGGCATCCGCGGGCTCTACATCTGGACAATTAATGCGTTTCCAGAGCATTTTTGTGCTCAAAGGAGTGCCAACCTTGCCTAGACTTCTTGTTGGTGGGCTCAACGTCAACAATTTTGCAATGAAAGAGAAACAAATATAACATCTCCACCAATTTCATGCACTAGGAGCCGGATGGGAGGGCAAAAACAACTCCACACAAAGGTAGGTCTAGGTCGTAGTGCCAAGCGATCTAAATGAGTACTTTGGATCTACCCTAAACTCCTAGATGCATTTGACCAATTTAAAAAGGCTGGAGTCAAATTCTCATCCAGATTGCTCATTGACTTGACTATGTCCATCTTGATGGATCCTACCTCTCTATCATTAGAAAGAAACTCAAGCCTCCAAAAGGCCGTTAAGAAGAATTGTTTATGGAGAAGGTAGTATGCCAAGAATAATCAAGAGTCATTGGTTTCCTCTATACATGTGCACTAGATGAACAATGAGTGTCCTTGCCTCACAGAAATGATTGTTGTTTCTCCCGCCTGTGATCTTGACTGGCTATATACGTAGCCTCCCTTTGCCATCTTAGCAATCATGTTGGCACTTTCTTTCGGGCCGAAATTTACAAGCTGGCATTCTTGTTGCACCAAATCTTTGGAGGGCGTTGCTACAGTATGCCTTGCCCTGTCAGTTGTGTCATGCTTTCGGGAGCATCTTTTGTGGGGTTTTCAGGCTTTTAACAATTTCTCAGTATTTTCTCAATACTATTTTGATTATTTTGTTTTGAAGAATAGAATAGAAGTTTAGAGCTTAGGAACATGAGATGCTGCAACATGTACTACTTAGCTGTCCCTTAATTGAACATCTCAAACTTTAGGAAGGACGATTTTTTAACAGAAATCGTACTGATTCAGTGGCTTCATACCTGCGTACTATAATTGTACATATTACGTGTATTTAGACACACTGAATCAGTGTCATTAAAAAGTTTTTCAAAAGCGTACGATTGATGTACTTTAATTATACAAAAGTGATATCCAAAATGCACCTAAACTATACTGATAATAGTACAAGAATCATACGTTATTGATATTTATTGTTTTGGCACTGATTCAGTGCGTCTAAGTACACGGAATATGTACGACTATAGTACGCAGGTATGAAGCCACTGAATCAGTACAATATTTGTTAAAAAATCGTCCTTCCTTAAGTTTGAGATGAATCAGTAAAATTTTCAAATTCAGTCAGAGCTTTGTTTTCAAATAATGCCTTAAGTTTCAAAAACGTTATTAGTCTAGCTTGAGCCTTGAGGCTTCATGTCTGTGATTTCAAGATCCTCTGCTTAACTCCTCAATCTCAACATGAATGACGCAAAGCACTTGCAAAACACTTCTAGAATCAACCCAATCATTGTATCGAGATGGATACAAATCTAAAATCCAACAAGTTTAAATTTAGACAAAGAGAGTTCAAGCAAAGCCAATTATTTTTGTACATGTAAGCAATAAATTTCTACGTGAATATCTGAAGGCTTAGTTTTAACTCAAATTTTGTCCAAAACTGGAGTTTTAAATTTCTGAAGGCTTATTTTCTAAGTAAAGTTGACTACAAACTAAAATTCTAAAGCTTTGGTGCATGCAAGGCTACGGATTCTGAAGGCTTGGATTCTGAATTATGAAAGACAACAAATAAAGATTCAAGCAGTTAAAAGAAGGCAAGGTCTTAGTTCTAAATTTCAAAAGCTTACAGTTGCAGGCGCTAGATTGCGTATCAGGACGTGCAGGATGCATCGACAATTCTCGCCGCAAGTAAGCATGGTGGACCTCAATCTCGATCACCACTATATCACTCATTTGAAATCCAAGAATTTGAGCCTTGTATGAGGCATCAATTGACCTACCTTTTGACTCATTTGATTGCAACGCAACCCAACTATTCACTTCAATTTTGAGGGGAATATAATCACCATTTTCATCACTATTGTTATACAGAACTACACTCTGGACGTGTGCTCGCGGCCTCATGATCAATGTCCCACAAAAAACAAAGAAACCCAAACCAAAACAACGGTGAAGCCTCTTGCCAAACCAACAAAGTTGGACACAAAACCCTCCGCTCCTGCTCAACCAGCAAAGCAACTCCCGCTCAACCAGCAAAGCAACTCCCGCTCAACCAGCAAAGCAGCTCCTGCTCATTAAGCAAGCAGCGTGGCAAAACTTCCCACCCTTGCATGTGTCCTGCCGACTCCTTGAGTGAATAATACCCCACCAGTTGGAAGTGCAACTCCAAACGTTCGGATTGCGACCACATCAGATAGGGCTCATGATGACTTCAATTACGCATGCGAAGCACTTATTGAGTACCAAGGCCCTCCTAAACTCGTAGCCCTCTATAGCCTTGGTTTTTTTTCTAATGATACAACCCAATCTCGTGATCCCGAAGACAATGTCCTACTCACGTCAAAGTTGACCTCAAGTTGGGTTCAACAATTTATGCATGTGTACAACATTGTTTTATTGTCACAACATAGATGCTTGACTTGTAGTCCCGAGAAGGAACTACAAATCGAAATGGCAACAACGTACCATCTAGGTGTGCTACATAGGGGTTCCAAACTGGTGTTTTTGATGAAAATCTCATGAAAAACATTGATGAAATTCATCTTGTCATGAATTTAGACAATGGTCGAATGTTGGGATTTAGGGGGACACAAGTGTCAAGTAAGTCAAAGTGGTTTCCGGTGGAGACTCTATGACCATGGTCATTAGAATCTCCGGGTGGCATCGATCAATGGTTGAAGCCCCCATGCTCATTTTTACCAATTTCAACAGCAATTACCCTATTCAAGGCCTGGAAGACAATATTCCAAGGATATGCTATAGAACTAGACCTAAAGGCTGGATGGACCAAGCCCTTTTTGTTGAATTCTTTGCTGACCCCGAGCCTTCCAAGCCGATGTTTATGGCCGCACAAAAGTCATTTGGGTTGACAATTGTATCGGCCATAAGATGACCTCAAGGTTAACGGTTGTTTTGGAAGCAAAATAGGCTAGTCTTAGGTATTTACCTCTTTATTCTACACATTTGTGTCAACTAGCGGGCACATTTATCATCTCGAAGGTCAAGGACCCTTAGACCAAGCGATGGAAAGCAAAAAAGGCTGAGCTCATTACAAGCAATGCTTGGCAAAATACTCCTCAAGCTGATGGGCAGTGGTCAGGAAAACTCACAAAGCCGGGAAAAAGATTTATCCTACACCTAGCTACTGATAGCATTAAGATGTGAATAAAGAGGTAGATTGTGATAATATGTCATATGCTAGAAAAGTTATGATTAGATCAAGTATGGCTTTGGATGTTGATGGCACTTATAGTGTCAATCAATTCTTTCCA
This sequence comes from Antitrichia curtipendula, assembly GCA_951230915.1. Lineage (NCBI taxonomy): Eukaryota > Viridiplantae > Streptophyta > Bryopsida > Hypnales > Leucodontaceae > Antitrichia > Antitrichia curtipendula. Next base: position 23,300,472 of record OX579635.1, read on the forward strand.
CATCTTCAGGAAATTATAGCCAAGCATGAACCATACTTCCAAGGCCAACAAGTTCGAGCCTAAGTATGAAATTTGTATTATTTTTATTATATCTAAATATTAATTTTTTTCTCCTTATTTGATGTTCAAAGACTTCCTTTATTACAAATGTTTTCTACATTTTCTACTCCTTCTATCATTTTCCTTGTCTTCAATCTTTTCCTTTGCAAATTCATTTCTTTAATATGTTTTAACACTAAATGTAAACCTCTTCATATTTCAGATTTACCATAGAGTACTTTTATTGTTAGAAATTACATTTAATGTTACTTACTTTAGTAGGGTTAATGACATTTAGTGTCATGGCTCGTAAATAGTGTTGCTAACACTAAATATCCTTTTTAGTGTAGTGCCTATCTTTCACCCTTGATAAAAACTCAATTTGGAATACGCTTTGTCACATACAATAGCATGCCATTAGAGATCACTACCCACTTTAAAAAGTCTAATTATAAGAAAGCTTCATTGAAGAAAATAAAACCTTATATCGAGGGACAACTGAGAAACTTTCATGCAAGATTGACGAGGTATTGTTTATACCAAAAGATTTCCAACTTACTTGATGAAATAAATAACAAGAAGCATCCTTAGTTCTAAGTGCTCTAAGTGTGCACAAATCACATTTTTGTATATGTTTCTATAATCAAATTCCAAACTGGACAATGAAATTGGTTCAATGCACTACAAACATTCATCTCATAAGGAACTCTATAAAAGTTACATAAAAGCCGGCTAAAGAATGCAAATTCACTGACAATAATTTGGATAATGAAATCACTTTTATATTAACCAACTCCTTTTATGTTGCTAAATACAAAACTTACAACTCTACTTTCAAAGCCTCAAATGGATGAAAAAAGTGAAACCTTTAAATATGCCACCTTTGCTACCAACTTCACTACCAACTTCAATAGTTGTTTGAAGATGTGGAGTCCAAAACCATGATCTTTCATGGTTTTGAATCGAAACGAGGCGCACACATTTGCTTTTGATCAAGAAGTAATTTACAGCCTCCATGCACCATTGGAAATTCACTCCATTCCTCTCCAAATTTTTTGTAAATAAACAAAAACTCATAGCAATTCTCTTCCCCCAATTTGTTGAATGCAAAGAGAAGAAGAAAATCCTTGCATGCAAAAATATCTTTTAGCCAAATGCCATCATCAAGCTAGTTGTGTGGATTGCTTGGAATACAATTCAAAGGATACTCTTTCAGAGGGATCCAACTAGCTCCACAATGCATGGTTTGATATTCCTCAATGCAGTGCATCTGGAGCCTAATTGTTGGTTCCACATTCTTCAAATGAAATAAATGGTCTTTCAAAAGAACTAATTTGTGAGCAAATTCTCTAGCAATATAGGTATTAGTCTCATGCACCAGTCCATTTGCAAAATTGTAGGAATAAGAAGCATGTTGAAAATTTTCTGACTTGAAGTTGTAAAGGTAGCCATATAGTATTTCTCTAGAAGAAGAACCAACAGCTTTAGTCCACTACTTGGTCTTCAAATGGTATACATTGACCAGATTCCCCACTTTAGGTCTTTGTAATAGCCCATAATAATCACTTTGTAATGTTTTGTCTCGTGGTCCATGATCAGTTGTACCATGATCTTTTGTTGAACTATGCTAGCAAGCGGAGGAAGTTGTTTCCACATCCCAATTAGTGGATTGCAAAGAAAGCCAAGCCAAAGGGTCTTCTTGGACTTACCTGGCACTTTGGACAACAAACACACCAAACCTCCACCAATAGCACTCACTCCTTGGATCATACTCCAACGAGGTTTCAAAAGTATGCCACCTATTTGATTCAATGTCAAATATGTTTACTATGAACAAATTTGGACCATCTTCCAGTGCAAGAAGGCCAAACAACTTGGATTGAGCTCTAGCACATGCTTGCTTCAACTGCAAATCTTTGGCACCACTCATCAGATCTTGATTCCATCATTTAGACAAAATTTGGACTTAGAAGATTTGAGGCCACGATAAATGCTCAAGGACAAGCTCTTGTAGCTCCTTGGGGAGTTCGCTCTAAAGAGCAATGTCCATCAATTTTGCATGAACGCAAGTGGTGACACTCTTTTCTATTTGTAAAACCTCCTAATCAATGTCTATGTCTCTTCAAAGTTGGACCAAACTTTCACAGAAATGACACTCAATCACTTAGAACTAGTGTCAATCTCTAGCATATCTCTATTCTCTCCCCAACTTCTTCATTATCTGATGTAGCATTGACACTCATGATAATACCTTAGTAAACATAAAGTACAAACATAAAGAGCAGGTTGTACATATCTAATGTTTCTCCTAGGCCTCTTGTTTGGCTAGGTGGTTAACTTCTCACTTCAACATCCTTGCAAGAAGACAAATGCCATAAATGTACACATTAGAAGTTGCCTAGGTAAAACTCAGATTTTGGATGCATATACATGGTTCATGAAGATTAACCATAAAAACAAAATTGAAGCAATGTCTTCATCATATTTGCTACATAAGCATAGCATCAAACAAACCTATCAAAAAGTAGGAATATAAAAAAATTCCAAAGCCTTCCTTGGAATTGGCCTATTCTAGAAACCCTTGCCAAGGCTTGGAAGCTCGATGACATGAAAGCTGGTCACACCCTCAATCCAACTACATTCATTGCAAGACCTTATGGGTCTTTGTTTTGATTTCAATTAAATTGGAATAAAAGATTTCAGAGAACCCCTCAAGTGCCAAAAAGGATACGAGAAATATTAAAATCATAGGGAAAAATCAAGAAATTGGGTGATCTTTCCAAATAACAACATTGCAACACTACCTAATACATTCAAATGCATTTTAAGAAACAAAACAAGACCATTTTCATGTTAAATTTCCAAACCAGTAAACTAACGTAACATGAAGAGCTCAGCTTGTACAAAAGAAGCTGAGTGTACTTCAAGTAAAAAATAAACCACTTCACAGTGCTTAGGAATATGTTCTCATTGAGCAAGCTTCTTGTTGAGTCCCCCAAAGACCTACACTACAAGCATTTTAGCATCCAAACTAAATAAACCCTAAATTAGATAAACTCTAAATCCTAATATCCTATATTTTTCTTCAAGAAGGAACAAATCTGATATCTAATAAATGCAATAATTTCTTGAGCAGATCAACATCCACTCCCTCTAGATTATGAATTGTGAAATCCATGCAAAAATGGTCTCTAGTTTGAGTTTTTAATGATCAATTGTGACTTATTGAAGGTGGATGAGAAAGACAAATCAAGAGCTTGGTTGAGTACTAAGAAAGCAGAGCCCATTGCTAACAAAGATCAATTCAAGCTCTCGCATTCAAAAAATAAAACAATTTTTGCATTGCAATTTCGATAAAAATTGAAGGGTGCTCTTCATCAAACTTCCAAGAGCCTCCATGTGTAGTGTGCACCTTGGCAAACCATCCAATTTCCAACACCACTCGCTCCACAAACTCATCAATGGCTTTCTTCCAACTAAGCCAGGCTGCCATGCGACCTTAGCGACTGAGTCCAAATACCTAAATGTCAATTTGAAAATGCAACTTCTCAAATTTAATTTTCGCAAGACAAGCAAACTTGATGCAATGAAAAAGTGCAACTTGGCAAAAGGCCACACAATTAAATAGTTGGCACCTCTACTAAGAATATAAAAACTTGTTGACAGCGTTGTTACTCTTCTTTAAGGTAGTATGCTCTAAAAGCGACCATTTAAAGGCTAGTTAGCCTTTTTCATACATTTGCATGAACAAATATAATTTTAACTTATTTTTCAAAGAAAGAAAAATAGATGCCAAATGTAACAAAAGTGGTTTCATATTTTTTTAAGTTTTTTTGAATTAGTTGTAAAGTTTCAAAAATTTATGTTGTAGATAACTATTTGTTACCTTAGGTCTTCCAAAATGCGTCTACTTGCAACCACTAAAGTGATTTGAGGAAATCAAGGCCAATGATTGGCTCTTGCAATAAAGAATATTTTTTTCAGTTCAATCAATGACTAAAGTGGTCAATTTAAGGACCACCTGATATCCATTCAATAGCTTTTCATAGGGTCGGTTTGAAGAGGATAGTCAGTTTTAGAACAAACTACCTTTCTCTCTCTATGTGAAGAAGTGGCAAAAAACCCTGATGGATCAGATTAGGCCAACATTGACTTGCATGGCAGTAAATCTTCATGAAGACAATTTGGCGATTGAAAATTTTAAACTTTCATGTTTTTATTATAATAATGACACTTGATAAATACTCCCTTCGTCCCAAAATGATCTTCGTGTCTTCATGTATTTAATGTCCCAAATGATCTTCACATTGTAACATGGGAAGAAGAGCCCACATAGATTGAACTCTTCGCACTTTTCTAAGAATGTCAAGAAAAACAATGTCAAAAGTCTTATGCCTATACAATATTGTTGATAAACTTGGTGGTCTTGGAAAAGCAAAAAAACCCTATACCTACCTACTTATATGCATCTACCATTGTACAAAACTAGAATTATCTTTTATGCTCCTGAATTTAGGAGTAAGAAATCAAATTTATGACCCTACAAAAATGAAATAGTCTTTTCATATTCCTAAATTCAAGCTCCTATTGTAGTGGCTTCCTTCCAAAGTTGTGCACAAAAACATCCTTGAATTTTTGGTTGAGTTGTGAGGAAAATAGCATCCACTAAATTCATGACATGGGCAACTTAGAAGTGCGGGAAAGACAACACCGCAATGCAGGCAATGTGGAAACAAGGCCAGATTGGCCAAATGAGTGGCTACCAGGTGCTCTTTACAAATGCCATTAAAATCCCACTTTCTAGCATCCCAAAATTACACTTTGAAAACTAATTTAAAACTCAAAGTTCCAAGACAAAAGGAGTGCATCAAACTGTACGTGCAGTTCAAAGTGGGTTTTAAAAAAATGTAATTTTCAACCTTAATCCAAAACATTTTGTCCAACTTGGGACGGAGGGAGTATGAATTTCGTTAATTAGGCATTATATGCCAGAATCGGACTTGACATATGAGCCCTTCGTCTGATTGACAGGGGTTCTACAACCCAAGCTACTGTGTTCTATCATAGCTCTTCAATGAGCCACAGAAAGCACACTCGTCATTCATGTCCTGTAACCTTCTTAAACCACCCAACTCTCAAAGGTCATCTACTCCATACTTGAGGGTAATGAACAAATTTTTTTCCTGATTCATAATTGGAAGCTCCAAGTGGTCAATTACAACGGATGTGCTTTCACCAGACGTGTTGTCAAATACACAAGCTTCAATCTCGGTCCTCCATGTTACACAACTCCTGAATAGTACACTCCACAAGGAGAGAAAGTCTCTCAGTATACTCAACTTCTGTGGGTTGTTGGAAGACATCTACTTGCTCCCGTCACTACATTGATGACAAGAGCCTCTACAACTAAAGAGCCTCTATAAAGAACTACATATAAATGATGCTGTCCAAAGAACAGCATAAATGAGAACTACGACGCCCCATGAGTGATAGAAGGCCGCGTATGAATCAGAATCCATGACAAATGCCACAAGGAGGAAATAATCGCAGGAGCTGCTTCAGGACCACCTTTAAATTTGTATGTCAAGCTCCCGACAGAAGTACGGAGGCCTGAAGCATGGGTTTCAGGAATTGAGTGCCCACCAAGCAACCAACTGCTGTCCCTATTGTGTACCCAAGAGTGCCCACCAACAAAGCAGGTCTTACCTACACAAACGCAATGAGAGAGGTAAGGAATGTGCACCCATAATTTACTATTATTAGCAATATATATATATATATGTGTGTGTGTGTGTGTGTGTGTGTGTGTGTGTGTGTGTGTGTATAGGCAAATGAAAGAGAATCCTAACGCATTTTTGCGTCCTTCAGCTTAGATGATGAACATAGTCCACGGCACGGTCATCAAGTAATCAATTAGCGTGAGTATTGCTCTGCATATTTGTGTACTGAGCTAGAAGCATACAAATAATGCATCATGATTCAGGAGAAGACCGACTTACAAGACTCTGCCAACGTTTTGCACTAGCCATGGCTGCCGCAGTTGCAGGCCCTCCAACATTTGCATTTGATGCAATCAACAACTGCAATTGGTTGACGAACCATGACTCTGTTAGAAACTTCGTCAGGTAGGAAGGTTAAAGCCAGGGTTTGCAATACAAGAAAACTTTGTACTCTACATGCATGATGTGAAACAGGATTATGACGTTACCGTGCGCATGGGAATTCCAGACCATTTGCCTAGAACCAGAGTCACCGCTAGATGAACCTGACAGCATAGATAAGGACACATGTTAAAGCTTGCGTGCATATTTGGGTGGCATATCTGATACACTGCACTTTTTGTTAGAGTCAAATAAAGCACATAGACAAGCCATAGATCTCTGCTATGCTGAACCCTGAGCTCTGAAAGGCGTGCAATAACTCACCGATAAAAGTATAACGATGAAGCCAAAGAGAGGCCAGCCTGCTGCAAACGCTTCTTTCACCTGAGTCGATGCGCCCACCTACACAAGGGAAAGGTGAGACATATAGGGATTTCAACCATTTCTAGAGATGCCCAACATAGAGTTCTTCTATATATATCCATAAGAAAACAGACAACATATAGGAACCTAGTAACCACACTACTTTTAACAATTGCCATGTTCGTTCAAATAATGTAGAGTCACCAAGAGTACCACTGAAAAGAAAAGAAGCATGAGTAAACCGCCAAATGACTGTGCCCCTGCGAAGTAAGAGGCGCTTCTGCCATTGATCTTTTCTCCCCACTTGCTAGAAACCGCTGATCCCAAAGCAGAGAAAATGGAGGCAACAACAGCCATCATGGCCAATCCTGATCCTGGAAGTTCAAATAAGCAAAAAATCAGCTCGAATATTATGCCAAGGTGCCTGCAATCCCAATTGCACATTCAGAACATTGTAAAGGCTACACAAGGGTGACCCGTTGATCTCATCAGGATATAACTTAGCCCTTGATTGCTGTTCATTACGGTGTCCATTTCATAGCATCGATTCTTGTGTGTATGAAGGACTGGTAATTACTTTTAGTAAACAAATCGCATGAAATGTAAACTAACCAGAAAACTGAGGGGGAAGCACTGAAGCAATCCAATGTCCAATCATACATGCGCTTGCCGCAGCAGCCGTGGTAAGAGCCAATGATTCCACTGTTGGATTTCCTGCTGGTTCCGCTTGAAATTCCTCTGATCAATAACGAAATACAAATTACGATGGGTGCCCAAAAGAGCAGTAACTATACAGTGCGATATACACAAATAATATAGCTGAAACATTTCTTTAATGTTGGAAGCTTAAAGTAAGAGATGATATGCAGGAAAAAAAGTGCCACTGGAATCGGCTCATGTCCTGCTTCGTTGTACATAAACGGCATGGTATGAAAGGAGATGAAGTGCTGAATTATATAGTTTCCCAAGGACAGTAGAGGTATCCTAAAAGTCATGATATGTCCCCTTTCATTTGCCCCAATCTCAATTCTTATTCTGTAGTGCATTGAATTCTGATTCAACTTGTTACTTTTTTGGAATGACAACAAGGCAAGCTTGCATGCACTCAATCCAGGTTGAGTTATCTTCTCCCTAAACTAAGGTTTCGATTCAACTCTTGCAACTCCAAGCCACAAAGAGGTGTCAAGTTTTTTGCACCACAAACGGTGCTAGATTTTTTGACCCCTCTTTGTGACTTGGAGTTGCAAGGGTGGGACCAAACCTCAATTCAAACCTCAATTTAAAAGAGGAGACAACTCAATGTGATTAGAATGCATACAAACATGGTGGCTCAAAGTTGCAAAGAGTGGACCAATCCTTCAATTCATGACTTAAAAAATAGCCCTAGTGATCCAGCTAATAGTCTCCTCAGAGAATGAAGCCAGCAACATGGATATAAAAACTCTAGTGACAAAGAGTAAGGAATGAATTAGGTACCAGTAGCAATCTCAGTAGAGAGCTCTTGTCCACCTGCCGGGATAGACATTATGACACCAAAATACACAGCCATAGCAAGATTATCAGCAGCCATGCCTGCTGCCAATAGACTAGGCGACATTCCCAGTGCCTGCACATGAGAACACGCAGGAAAACAGCCTCGGATTACCGCCGGTGGTCTTAAGAAAGCACTGTGCAAAATTTCGTGCATAGTTTGGTTTAGACTGTCATATGGTAACATCCCTCTATCTTCATCGTACCTGAGCAGTGGCGGCATAGTTAATAGATCCACCAATGTAAGTAGCACACAGTGATGATGCAATCTGGTGACAATCAGCAATTCGCTCAATCAGTTCATTTATTCGTCAAGAAAAATAAAGGCGACAACAGAAGAGTTTCCATCATGCAAATCTGACCAGCGCAAAGTTGAGCATTGATGTAAGGAAGCATCTCAGCTTAGGAAATAAATGTAAATTCAATCACATATTGTATCGGCTAGATTGATAACACTAATTCCAGCAGAATTTCATAATGAAATCTCCGAAATCTCTACCTTCCAACCCCCTGAGCCAAGCAAGCTTCCCAATGCCTTGAACGCAACCACTGTGCCGAGCACTGTTCCAAGCGCGCCGAACCAGAACGCTTTCAGTGTTGCTCCTGGGATAAATTTAAGAACACTCTTTAGTAACTATTGGTCACCATATAACTATGCTTCACGTAAGAGAATAGTACAAACAGAGCTGGAGTCAAGAGGTTGTGCAAAAATATCTAAGCATTCAGAGCACAATACTTGTAACATTTGATTTACAGACATATCTTTTCGGATATTCCAGAAGAATGTAACCACACTTGAATCACAGGTGTACCTGCGTCTGTAAACGCTTGCGTAACGTCGGTCTCAAGTAAGCACATTGCAACTGCCATTGGCATCCCCAATGCTAGGACCTGTCTGCGTACAACCCGGTCAGTCATCCATTTGTGCATCGTGCCTTGCAATGGCTATCCACTAAACCTAGACTGACACAAACGCGTAGAGGAATCGCTTTACAACTGGGACACACTCGTGCGTAAAACCCTAAAGTCGGCATTGCAAGATCCCGAAAAAATTTGTAAGCACTCCAGAAAGACAAGGAAATTGACACGAGCTAATGTCGAGGTGGTCATGTTCACGACCACGCGGTTTTGAGAGTGATTCTAACTGTTACGAGGAGCTTTTAGCCTGAAGCACACATACGAATGTGGTAAAGAGATCTCGGAGGTACCAGGTCGTAAGCAGGAGCTAAGGGAGGTATGACACCACAAGCAGAAAGGAGCATTCCACTGCTCATGGCTAACAAAGGCGCAGAGACTTGACATCCCAACTTCGTTCTCGATTCCAACACCTGCAAACCCAACATACAGATTTCATACAAAAACGAAGCCTCTCACAGAAGGCACTCGGAAACGAAGATTCTCAAACCAATTCGGAACTACGGCTAAACAAACTTGTCGGCATTCAACTTGAAAACTCAGAAAGGGCAGTGAGCATTTCGGCGAAAAATCGTCCCCTAAACTACAAGCGCCACGGAGCTTCCACTGCGAGATAAACATTCCGAACCTCACCTGCGCCGCGGCAGCACAGGCCGCCAATGCACAAAACAGCATGCGTCCGGACTCCGGTGCTATCAACGACATAGTTGCCCTTCCTCGCCATCCCTTGACGCTCTCCGCTCTAGTATCATCTCCTAAGCAATGAAGACGACACCCTGTAGTAGAACGAATGAACGCATTGCCTAACGCAGGTGCTCGTAAACCTTGCGCGCTTCGCGATTGCGTCCTCAATGCGCTCACCGTGCGCAACGGGTGACAGGAATTGGCCACTGGCACCGTCGACCACATTTTGAAGCCTAGGCATTGCCCTCCAACCCTCGCCATCTCCCGTCTGGAATTAGGCCTCAGTCACAGAATCCCCAAAACGATGGTATCCCCTGCATCACGCTTTATCCTCCGCAGCGCAAAGACTCGATCGCCGCCACAAACTCAATCGCGCCAACACAACTATGATTTTCTCATGCTTTCCTCTCCTGCGCGAAATGGAACAAATTCGGGAGCTCGTTTCTTTCATGGACGCAACAATTGTGCAGCAACATACACTTTGAGCTTCATCGCAGTTACTGTAGTGATGCTTCTGCAATCAGTAACTCTAATTTTATCCTCAGAATTCTTTGATTTTTTGCATAGAATTCGTAGAGATTCTCTTAGAATTTCTTAGAATTTTGCAAACAACTGGCATTGTTGAGGGCTTCGAAACAGGATTGGGGAAATCTAAAAAGCCCTTCTCTCCGTTCAATCGTCTTCGAGCACAGGGGCACAATCGCATGTCGGCACCGACTGGAGGTCGCGCGAACCAAATCGCGGTCGGAGGGGGCCTGTCATTGGACCCTCTGCACTTGTGGCCACGCCAAGAAAATAAAAAAATCGTGAGCACTCTCATTGGTGTAGGGCAGGGTTTTTTCTTTTTCTTTTTTCTTTTTTTACGAAGTGCCAGAGTGGCGATATAAAATGTTAGAGTGCTGGTTCAAATTTCAGCATTCATCCAAATATTGGATAGAAAATATCACATTTGTACATATCACATGTCTCTAATTCTATTTTTCATCCACAATTTGGTGATTTCATCTAGGATTTTTTTTCAATTCAAAGTTTTTTGGCAAAAAAACTTCACAATTTATTGTCATTTTTTATCCAAATTATTTTTTTCTAGTGCAATCTGGCACCAAAAAAATAGCCTTAGTGTAGGGTTTGGTCATTGAGCATTGAGAGCAAATTCCTATGTTATGTTTGGATCAGAAATGATTATTCAAGTCTTTATGAGTTGGAATGCCTTAGCTGAGTTTCATGATGCTTTCACTTAACTGCATTTTAGGAGTAGCTTTGCTATTTTGTCAATCCAAATAGCGTCCAAAAAGTTTGATAAGTCTGATGCTAAAAAATAGTTTTCTAAAAGTTAGAAAAGTGACTTTTCTACTTTTCACAAACCTACCTCAAAAAAAATCCTATTAGCCAACTATTTCAGTTTTTTTCTTGCAATTATTGCACACTCTTGTGTAGAATTTTGAACTTGTTTTTGTGTCTCATACAAAGTTTGGCCAATTCTATATGCCTCAAAAGTTCACCTCAAAAGTGATAAATTTTTTTGTAGGCTCTAGACCAATGGAGAAGAGGCTTTGCATCACAAGAAGTTACTCTGAGAAAGTTTGCGTAGCTACCTTATTTGTAGTGTTGCAAGGACAAAACCTCTTGTAGTGTAGATGATTGTTTTCTTGGCTTGACTCCAAGTGTAAAATAAGCAAGGAAATGATCTTGTTAAAAGTGTTAGTTAAGAAAAAATTGTAGACAATTTTCCTACATATAGGCCAATTTTGTAGATGGTGGTTCGACAAAATTTAAAGCATCTCCAAATTTAATAAATTAATAGACCAATATTTGAAAGTGAAGGCAATTTTTTTGAAGATTTTTAGTTCTTTGTGACATTTATAACCTCCAAAATTAGAATTTTATGAATTTAAAAAAATAAATAAATGACATTTTGTACAATCTTAATCATTTTGATACAAAAGTGTTGAAATTGATCTATAAATATGGTATTTGTAGATGTATTGTTGCAAAACTTCTTCTCCTCATGATATTTGTAGGGTTGTTTTTTCCTTAAAAAAAAGTCAATCAATGTTTAATTTAGTATTTTAGAATGTAATTCATTCCCATAAAATTGTAGTTGGGTAAGCCACCTAGTTTATGCATTTTTGCAATGTGACCTTTGGCCTTTTTTATTTGTATGACTAAGATAAGAAATTTGAAATCAATTTCATTTGCCAAGGGCTTTAAAATCAGATCAAAACATGATTAAGAGAGTGCCTACGTGTTTTGATTTTTTTGACTCCACATTTTATACTTGAGGCTAAATTAAGTATATCAAAATTTCAAACACTCTCATTAGTAAAGAGTTAGAATTTGTCTTATCTTGACCTGTGAAGGTACTCAAATTTTATTAGTTCTTTGTTTGACCCTAATTATTAAAAGTAATTTTTACAATAGTCAAAAAAATTACCTGAAAATGTAAATTTCTAATCAATTAAAAATTGGAGACAATTGTTATGTAGAACATGGTTGTACTTCATTTTTATAAACAACAAATTTTTAACATCAATGTGTTTTTTGTTTAAAATTTTATTTTTCATTGCTATTTTTTCATCTTAAATTTTCATAAATATGAAAAAATTGATTTACAATAGTTCTTTTAAATAATATGAAAAATTAGGCTATTGTCTCTAAAGGCTTTAAATGCTAATAGAAAATAAGGAAGGTTTTTTTCTTATATTTAGCAATATTTATAGAAATATACCTTTGATTGTTGCTTTGTCATTTCTACAAAGCATTCTCAAAAGTGAATTAGAGTTATTGAAAAAGAAAATTGGTTTGGCATAGATTTGTTTTGATATGTGCTTTATTTTTGAACATTTTTCTTAATAAGAAACTTGTTAGATCATTTTGAGGGCCTATGGTGCATTGATCTTGTAATGCCTATACAAGTATTATTGTCTAGTCTTATATTGTATTAGTAAACCCAAAACAATCTTGAAGGTTATTTGAAAACTACTTGTACAATTTTGAGAAGTTGTGAATCATTTCTACATTACAATAGGAATCAATTTCTTCAACAAGAAGCTTAATTCTTTTGAGAATTTAAATTAAAAAAAATTGTCCTTGGGCAAGTTCCAAATGCAATCAAAGACTGTCATTTGTTGTAGACAATTTTAAAATTCCTACAAAATAACAAAACATTGAATGTTCATGAAGATTGGAGCTTCTATTTTTTTGTCTTTAAACAATTTTTATTAACTTTTTTCATTTTTTACTTAAGAGGCAGTATCTCTTATTTCATGATTTTAAATTTTTGAATATATTTTTGGTCTGTTTTAGGCTTATATCGTAGTTGTAGGATAGGTTCTGTGGAAATTATTCTTAAAATAAATGAGACTTTAAAATAAAATAAATTTTTTTAATATTATAGGAGAATAAAAAACTATTACCCAAAAAACATTCATTTAAATATTGTTGATCTTTTCCTACATTTAAAATATTCCTTGGCCTAAATTTTTTTTAAATTTTAGGATACTTGGTTGTACAGAAATTTAGAAATAAAATTTTGACTTTTAAACAATGTATGATTATAAATTAGGTTGACTTGATCATTATATGCTTGAAAGTGTATAAAAAAAAATTCATAAAACTATTTGAAGTAGTGAACAATTGCAGCTTCTTCAAGATCTTAAGATGACGTTGAATTTTGTTTGTGTTTAGAGGAAATTTGAGCATGTTTACATTTGCATTTGATTTATCAATGACAAAGGACCAAACATCCCTAATACGTAAGAATTAACAAAAATGAACTCATTATTTATTTTTTAATCTAAAAAGGCTTCAAATAAAAAAAAATTTAAAGACTCCAAATAATACAAAATTTAAATGATTTAAAATTTTATATTTAACAAAATGCAAATGTGTTGTAAGTATTCCTTTGAAATCTTTTGTATACTAAGAAGATTAATTATATTAAGTTGGAAAGCAATTTTTAGTTTTTTTTAATTTAATGAATTTCTATTAATATATATTATTAAAAATTATCATTAAAAATATTTCAATTACTAGATATTTATATAATTTTTGAAATATAATTTATTTTTAATAATATTAAATAAAATTAGATTTTATAATAATATAATTTTTTTCTACCCATACCATTGTAGTTTAAGTTAAAGAATAATTGTTATACATTTGTTGCAATTAAATTTTTTCATTTGTTGTATGTTTATAAAAAACAATGCTGAAGTAATTATTAACGTTTCATTGGAGATTTTTTTCACTAAATGGACGTTTTTAAGAAAAAGATGCTCAATCTACAAATCATCCTTATATTGTAATTTGGCCATTTTTTGCTATTTATTCTTGATGTGAATCTTAAACCATAAAAATGATGTTTTTGAATTTAGATTCAACTAATGTAATAAAGCTAATCAAATGTGATTTCTATTCAAATTGAAAATTTTGAAATATTTTAATATTTTACAACAATATGAACTTTGGGCCTATAACCACAATTTGTTGATTTTTTAGTTTTAGAATGACATGGTAACTTTGATTTATACTATAATGTTCTACACTATAGTATACATTTATGGTGAAATTTTCATATTTTTTTAGTATATTTTTTAGTTGATATAAATTTTCTTCATTTTTAATCTTAAAATTTTTATAGTAATTTCAAATTTTTCCTAAAACATTATGAAATTTTATACTTGTATTAGACATATGAATTCATCTTTGAAAAAAAAAATTTAATATTTTCATTCACATCTAGTTGCAAAATGGCAACAAACAAAGTGATGATAGTTGAGGCTTGGAATTAGTGGTCATAAGCCCGACCCTACATGACCTACAGGGTTAAAGTTTGAAATTCAACATTTGGATTTGTATGGATTACTAAAATACAAAAAAAAAATTTGAAAAAAAATTTAAGAAATGGTGTCAATTTCATTTTTTTTAAATGTTGATGAAAAGAGAATTTCAAAAATTGTATTTCTTATATGTATTAGTTATTGGAGCTATTAAAATGCAATAAAAATAGTAATATATCAAGACCAAGACCAAGACCAATAGAATATATATTCAAAAGCATTACAAATTTACAATAAGGCATTTTTTGTCTATGATGTGAGAATACGGAAAGAGGCGGTTGGAAAAGTTGAACTAGAAGACGGTAACCATTGGTCAATAACAAATGTGGTACTAAGTATTTATGGAATTTGTTGCTACTACTTGTCAAGGTGTAAAGCATTGATGTCCACAACAAGGCATGTCTACTGAAAAGACCAAGAATTGATATTTTATTTACACCTTCTTGCTTTCAATCATTGTGTAGTCATAATTGTAACTCTTTCTAATTTGCTTGGCTATGGCTACTACAAACCAACAAGTCGTGTATGCCATGGCAACTCCTCCACATGGTATTGTGCAATATGAATATTATACGCACCAAATGCCACAGAGCGCAAGTGCTTATGCAACATCTGTTCCAATGCAATATAGTGGCTCTGCGCCTCCGCCACCGCCTGGTGCAACTATCGTTGCAACAGAGCAAAATGGAGATGGCGTTGGAAAACACTCAACTGATGAAGGTACATAATCATTTTTTCTTTGAAAAAACTCTATTTGGCAACAATATTTTGGTAATAGTCATGTCATATTGTTTGAGGTCATATATAATTCTTCATTTAGATCAATCCAATGTAGTGCATTATGTATTTGTAGAAAAATTATAATGTTGTATAAAGTATTTTTAATGGCACACTTTGAGTTGTCAAATTAAATTATTATTACATGAAATATCAAGATAGAAAAAGAAAATCTCTTTCCTATTTTTTTTATAGTTAAATTTTGGCTCACAAATAATTAGTTTCTTTTGAGCATTAGGAAGTCTATTACATATTGCAAATTATTGTTTTTTGAATTAATTGCTTCTATGTGGCTATAGATATTTGGTTATAAGCAACTATTTTGATTTTTGGATTCTACATTGATTTTCTTTAATTATATGGTCATATGTATAATAACCTCTCAATGATGAACATAAAATTAGGGTTAGAAGGATTTAGCATACATCCTCAAGGTTTTGTTTTGATGAATTTTTGACGTTGTAGGAATAATTCTTTATTGATCATAGTGGAAAACATAACCAAATTATAATTCAAAACTTCATTATTGAGATCAACAACAATTAATAAAAATTCTACATACATTATGTTCATTAAAAATTTGAGAATAATGAGTCTTTGTTGTGTATAGTGATTTGCAATATTTGTGATTCTACAAGTTGAAATTACTACATGACTTATTTTATTCTTTGGAACTATTTTTTAGAACACGTTGAGTGGATGTTCTTCTCAAATTCTTTATGCCTTCTTGACCAGATGACATTTAATGATTGTTGGGTTAATTATCTTATATAGTGGCCAAAGTACCATTTTCATAAAGCATTATCATATTTTTATTTATCAAAATTTCATTTTCTTTATTAGTAGTCCACTTTCAAGGGCAAATTTTTTATTAAATATTCAAAATAGGTAAATAAATTGCACCCAATAATTTGTATACTTCAACTATAGTTAATTGCAATTTTTTGCAATAATGATTCTTACCAATTTGATCTTAAAATCTAATAGAATTTACAATACAATTACATTACAATAACTACTACAAATAATAGTTTTATTTGCATTAAAATAAAAAAATTACCTATAGAATTTAATCTACTTAGTATTTAGAGTAATTAGAATACGTATAGATATTATTTATATCCCGTATGGAAAATAAATTTACATATTCTTAATATATCTATTTAAATTTTCCAATGTTTAATTCATCACTTCATTGAGACTATAGAGGCGTTGCGAGATCAAGCTTTTTCTTTGCAAATGAGATGTTCCTCTCTTCGATAAGACTAGTAAGTTTTACATACCTAGAATTGAGTAATTATGCATTACTCAATGCACTATTAGTGCACATTGACAAAGCTAAATAATCATGATCAATATTTCACAAAAGATTTTACTTTACATGTAATTAGAATGTATTTACCTATATATGAATACTACACTTTTTAGTTTTATTAGCAATACATCTGTGTTATAGTCTTACCATGTGAAATGACTATATTGGAGATCTTCTAAAAAGATTATTGAAGTAATTTGTTTGACGTGTCATAGACATTTCAAATCTTGTAGTTTCATATTTGTATTGATTAAAAAATTTCAAAATCAATGTTACTATGTTTCAATAGTAAGTTTTAAAAAAAAAATTATTGGTTTAAAATTCAATTCATGACTATACAATTGTCTACTTTTAGATCTCAATAGTATAAATTTTTTATTTTAACAAACTAGTAGAACATAAACACATTATTGACTATTATAATTCATGTTTTCATAATTAGTTTTGAATATTTTCTATGATTCTTTAATTTTAGTTTTGAATATTTCTATGTTTTTTTATATTAGTTTTGAGCATTTTCAATGTTTTGTATTTTTTTCATTTATAATATTCACTATGATTGCTTTGGGTGGGCTGTATTCTTTTTACTCTTCAAGTATCTAGAATGTCACCTCAATATCTGCATTTTAAATGATAATATTTTTATTTCCTCAAATGTTGTGAAGTTTATCATTTAAAGTTTTTCTTAAATAATCTTGATATAATAAACAAGATAAAGGTTTGGTGCCTTAGCTATACAACATGAACTTGCCTTAGAAGTTTAAAAAATTATTTTTCCATGAATAAGTATATATTAACAATTTTAATTGGTGTTTTCAAAGTATTTTTTGCATACTTTTGGGAAGATTACTAAATTTGTATTTTCTGTCATTAATGCATTGATACATTCCACCATTTAAAAATTATGTAGATTTCACATTATAATAATTTAATGCATTACTTTCACTTTATTTCTATTTCAAATGTAAGTTGCACATTCGTCTTGGTTGTCATTGGTATATTTTTTGCATATAAATTTTTGTTGAGATATGAGACTGATCATAGAAATCTAATTCATTATATCTATATAATAGAACGAACTTTAGAGACATTATGTTATTTATTACATACTTAATTAAAACATTAAAACACAATCTAACTTTTGGCATTGTTGTATATGCAAACATTACTATGTGGATGGAATCTACATATATGACAACACTATTTTCTTCCTATTATTGGTGTATTGCACCATCTACTATAATTTGTATGATATAATCTTACCTTATTCCATGTCAATATATGTTTTTAATTAACCATGTATATTTATTTATATTTACAATGTTTGGTTGATTCTAAAATTATATGTTACACAAATTATACTTAAATATATTTAATATTGATGCAAGACATAATATGTAGCTTTGGATGGCAGTCTCGGGGGTTCAGGAGAATATCCACAAAGACCTGGAGAAAAAATGTGTGCATATTACATGACTACACGCTTATGTAGTTTTGGCAATTCTTGTCGATTTGATCATCCAGCATGGGTGCCTATTGGTGGCATTCCCAATTGGAAGGAGGTACTTTAATTTTTGTCTTGAATGCATATTTGTTGCTATCTTAGTAAATTGATTATTTATCCTACTATTCTATGTGACACCAATTTACTAAAGTCACACTTTCAAATTAATTAGTCTAATTAAAAATATTGTTTTGTCGTATAATTTTTCACAATAGTTAAATATTTAATTTTCATAAGTGACACTAATTATGTACCTCCTCTAATAGGACAAAATTTAGTAATTTTTATTCAATCATTTGCATCAAAGTTGAATATTCATTTTGACCACTTCTCTTCTATTTTGAATTCATTGTTACCTTATTCCTTTATTATGAACTTTGATTTATTTTAAATGACTCAAATGACTAGGCCACGATTGTTGGAACACCCATGGATCCAGCTACATTGCCTCAAAGACCAACTGAACCAGATTGTGCAGTAAGTTTCAAAAAATAAATTTTCTCATTATTTGTCATATTTGTAAATTTTGAAGTAATAATTGTTGCTATATAAGTTTACTAAGTATGTGCACCTAAAATTGACACTCTCCTGAAGCTTGAAATCTTGGGTTGTTGTAGATAGGTATCGCAATTAGGAGAGTGTCACTTTTAACTCCTCTGTCATAAAATGATTGTCCACTTCCATTGTCATGTTTTTTAATGTTGCTTTGAGTAGGTAATACATAACTACTTGGTGGCTAATTTTATTTTAAGTTGCAATGAACACATGCAATGTTCTTTCTTGATTTTAGTGAAATAAAATTTGGAACCTTTCTAAATTTTTTTTTTCACAATATGATCAATGAAGTTGGCTCAAACAAAATACCAACAATTATTTCAAGATAGAGGGATATTTACCAAAAAAGAACAATATAAAGTAGGCTATAAAGAATATATGTCCAGTAATGGCCATGATTGTATATTGAAATTAGCATACTAAAATCCATACTAAAATCCATACTAAATTTAAAACTCTAGTTAGCTAAATCAATAAGTGCTTTCTTTTGAATGTTCTCTACAAGATTGGGGGATATACTATAGTAATGCATATGTTTGTTATTTTGACTTACCATTATTTTGTAAATTAAAGTGAATAGGATCTTGTAAATCCTTTATAGGTTTCAGAAGCTCCGTTGTAGTGATTTGAAAAATTCCATTTGTGCATATTTGTATTCTCAAATTCTCATGTGAACTATAAATTGTGCATTAATTTGCAAAAAAATTATTTGAATTTAATTTATATAGACCACATATGTATGCACACAAAAATAGTTGTCCCAACCTAGTTTAGGTTTTTGTGCTTGAGGTTTTCATCATGAATGTCGGATGAAATAACTGAATGATATTTCTCTGTGGTGAAAATGTGACGGATTTTTGTGATAGGGGTCATGATAGGGGTTGTTTCAGTACGTAGTTAATATAATATATGTGCATTGTATGCATTGTATAGTATTTTATGAAGACTGGTGAATGCAAGTACGGAACAAAATGTAGGTTCAATCACCCAATTGACAAGCTGGAAACTAAAACTATAGAAGAACAATCCTCTGATAATGTTGCCAATGCTGGAATGACTTTTCAACAAGCAAGTGCATTCAATTCACGAGGGTTGCCTTTGAGACCTGTAAGTATATTTTATTATGAATTTTACTATTATATATATTATCATAGGATCTTTCACTAAATAAGTATGAAATTGTGTGGAAGAAATTTTAGAAACTTTAATCACATAAATTGCAAGAATCTTGCATTTAAAGTGAAGAAAATGTTTCTTGCACCTTGCAAAATTATATTAAATTGGGTTTGAATCCTTTTAAATTAATTTTTTTCAAACTAGGTTTTAAAATTAGATTTCTTTATGTTGGAGATGTGCATTGAGATTTTGAGATATATATATATATATATATATATATATATATATATATATATATATATATATATATATATATATATATATATATTTATTTAAAATTTAAATTTTTTTTTTTTTTCATTCTTTTAAGAAATTGTGAAGTAGAAATACTTTTGAGATAAGGAAAAACTAAATTGTTAATAGTTCTAAGATGGAATTGAAATACACTAATCCCAATGGGGATATTTTTCTAGCAATTAAATATTAAACCATGTGAAATTGTGAACCTTTTTCTTTTTAAAAGTTGTAAAAGTTGTGTTAAATTAATGAAAACTATTAGTTAATTTTGGAAGAAGATGCTCAAATTGCCCCAAAAGCAAGAATCTCCATAACTTCCTCATTACTATTACAAATAAATTTAATCAAATCTTTCTATGTAGACAAAAAAATCTTTAAAAGAAAAATTCAATATTTGTGATTTTTTGGTGTTGCTTATAGAAGGGTTAAGACTATTGTGGATTTGTTCAATTGCCATCTAGCAGTTCAATATAAAGATGAAGAAGTATGGCATCAACATCATATTCTTACAACATTCAGATTTGGGAGTTTTTTTATAAAAACTTAAATTAAATAGTGCTTTGTTGAGCTTCAATAAATTACATAATATTCATTAAATTTAGCAACTTTTTTTGTTATATAGATGGCAATTGAAGAAAGAATTGAGAATTTGACATCCAGAATAAGTGGGTTCCTTCAAATGCATCACTTATCCAAAATCACCATCACTTATTTGTGCATCTCCAAAGTCAATATATACTTAAGTATTGGAAAGAGATAATTTTAGAACATATACTAGAATTTTTTTTTATTGTTAATAATTTTTGCATATGATATCTAAACGTCACATTCTTTGGTGCATTGGAGCCTCTTTTCAATTGCCAAAAAAACTTATGGAAAGTTGACTAATTTAATAATAATAATTGCACGCAATAGCTAAAATTATTGATTTGGGGGGTGCCCATTTTAGTAATTTAATGGCTAATAATTGTTTCTTCTTGTACCTTATTGTACATTTAACTTGATGTGATGTCAAGATTATATATAAATATAACATAAAATCTTTTTCAAAAGATGTTGAAGCAATTCCTGAAGAATATTGCAAATAATTGTGATGTGCAGGGCGAGGGAAATTGTGTATTTTATGGCAAAACTGGAAGGTGAGAAGATTGCAATAACTTTAATTTGTCTAAATCTATATGGTTGTTGGTGCATATAAAAAAATTTATTTTTTATATTTTTTATATTTTTGTTTATTTTAGACATTTTTTGTAATAGATTAATTCTAACATTAATGAATTGGCTTTGGGGTGAACCAGTTGTAAGTATGGTATAGCATGCCGTTATAACCATCCAGAAATTGTATTGACAGGTGCAAATTCCTCTACTAAATTTTCTATTGTAGATCTCAAGTTGTTCAATACAATTTGATGTAGTAATCATAGGAATCCAAGTACAAAAATTGGATGAATTTTTATTGACCCCTTAAGGACTATGGGATAGTCCAAAATACCAAAATTATGAATATGATAATTATATAAATTCATCTTAAAAGAATAATTTAATGACAATTTTTGAAATTTTTTTTTGAATAAAATATGTGATCTATACAATCATCAATTTTTGAATTAAAAAAATGATTTTTTAAGGTGAAATATACTTGCACCCTATGGGCTATAGAATATTTTTACAAAAGAGCTTTGAAAATTTATACTATACAAATGGTAGGGGAACAACAGAAGAAGCTACAAAAATTTAGGTGAATGAAAAAAACAAGATTTTATGTGCATGGTATTTATTCATGCATCCATTGTTCAAAATTTGAATGCTTACTTTTTAAGAGATTAATTGAGAAGTACTAATTCACAACTATTTATTACTTACAATTCAAATAGTATCACAATATAAATTCTAATCAAAACAATATTGGTAGAATTCTTGTATCATTTTATTATTATTTTTATAATAAAAAAATTAAAATCTAGCCTTTTGATATTATTTGTTACAATTTTTAGTCATACAAATTTATGATCTTGCTTTAATCTTTTTTTGTTGATATATACTTTGTGCAACTTTATTGCTATTTCAATAATAATTTGTACCTTTGGTTCTACAATACAATTTCAGTCCATCGAATTTTTTTTAAATTTAAAATTTTAAGATCTTTTTAATTATATATATTTGAATATTTGGATATTTGAATATCAAATTTTTTATTTTAAAATAGAATTTCTATTATGCAAAATGAAAATCATAACATGTGGATATATTTTTTGACCACCTTCTCATTTAGTACATCTATAATGTGAAAATAAATAATTGAAAATAGTTATTTTATATGATCAAACAGTCTTTGTTATCGCTGTTTGTGTTATTTTTATTTTTATAATGTAAATTATTGTTATCATTCAATTAGCAATATTATATAGAGTACAAGGATTGTAATTCTTGCACTCAATACACTGAATTCATTGAAATTTTGCTGATGATTGTTACAAATTTTTAAACTAGAATTGAATGTTTAAACTTTAAAAGATGATGTTAAAAAAAATTTATATATTTTGTAGCTGGAGGTAGAACTGGGGCAACTCTTCAGCCACAACAAGCTGTTTATGTACAGTCCCAACAACAACCTAATGTGCAATATCAAATGGTTCAGGTTATCAATTCTACTTTGTCTTCCAACATTTTCTTTAAAAAAAGGCACCATTTTTTACAATTTTTATTTTGCAATATTAGCAATTGAAAATCATGAATTAAAACAAACAAACATATATATAGTTTTTAAACAAGACATGTATTTTTTATGAATTTTAAAAGTGGAACTCCTTAGTTCACTTAAACCATCACATGCTTGGTCCTAAAAGAGAAATTTAGAGAAATTAGCACTCAACCAATCATAGTTAAATATGTGAATGGTTTAATGACACTTTGGAGGGACATGGTTTAAAAAAAGTCTACTTGTTACAAAAGAAAAATAGTGGTGGGTGTTTTTACCTTATTTGTTCAAAGACGACTTGTTTGAATCATGTGGTTGTACCAATTTAAAAAAATACAATGATCCACAATAAATGTTGGTTTACATATTTCTAGATAAGTCTTGAAGACAAGACCTAGCAACCACATTCTAAAAATTTAAGTAGTGTGATTTATTAATGTTTGAGAGAAGTGCCCTTAATGGTTTCACACTTTGTCATCATATGCCGATTTTGAAAATGGAAGATCGTATTATGTGGATTGTTTTACATGACAACGCTTCTTTTGGGAGTGATCTTGTTAGTTTGACCATTTTGAAAAATGCACCATATATTACTACAAAAAATCAAAGGTTTAAGCAACTTGTCCACAATGATTATAGTAGTCATTTCTTATTCACAATGACTACAAAATAGTCATTTTATAGTCATTGTTGTGCTTGCAGTTATTGTGGACAAGTTGTTTATACCCTCAGTTTTTTGTAGTGTATGATTGACCAACTTACAAAATGGTTAGATTACTAATTTAATTAAGTACTTTAATTTAACATATTTTCTTATAATGTTTTGTCATCTAATCTTATAGGATCCAATGTAGTAAGTTATTATGTTTTAGCTTCAACTTTTTGCTTGTCTTCAAGGCTTGTCTATAAAAGTGTAAGTCACTGTTGATGCTACATTTTCAAAATGAAATAAATAGTGAAAAAAAAGAATCTTTGAATTGAAGTTTTAGTATAATAAAAACATTGGCAACTACAGGCCACTCAAGATTATGCATATCCTACAACAACTGCTTATCAAGGTACAACACCAACATACACAACAGCTACATCTGCATATCCAGGTACACCAATTATTTATTTTATACTTTAATTCAATGTTTGGAATATATATTTTTTATTTTACGAGCTATTTTTCTATTATTTCCATATTGAACTGATTTTTTCCAAGTACTAAGTTTTTTTTCTTATATTTTTTACTCAAAATATATTCTTTTATAAAAAAATTCATTTTTTTTTGCCCAATGTTTTCAAATTGCACACGGGGTTCTTTCCAATTCTACCAGCTAACCACAGGTGTTGTCACACCTTCTTCTTCCCATTCTTAATCTTTAGAAAATGATGACATAGCACTCTTTCCTTAACTTGAGGAGGGCCCATTCTTAACATTCAAAAGTTTTTTTCATCTCTTTTGGACATGAAGAATAGGTGTAGAGATTGAGAAACTACAAAGATTGAGAATTTGTAGAGAATATTAACAAGTAGTGTCCATTCTCATTCTTCACATGGTGAAAAAGGAAGTCACACCTTCTTGGACTCCTACTCTTCTTTTCACTCAACACCTTTTCATTCTTCACAAAAATTTCATTCTCAGAGAAAGTGTGACAACCCCTAATGAACTAATTTTTAATTTTTTCCAAACTGATTGCTACAATTTATACCAACACTGCCCCACAATTCGCTAAAGTAGGAGGTTCTAAAAGCATACATGTTCTAAAATTGCCCACCTCCTCAAATGTACACTATTTGTGCTTCTTTTTTTTGTAGCCTTCAACAATGTACAAACAATGTACATTTGAAGAGGTGAACGATTTTAGAGCTCTATGTCATTTCAACTTCAAAATTTCATAATTAATTTCACAAAGCTCCAAAAAATATGAAACAAACTGGATTAGATGCCAATTCCACTTGTCTTTCAAAGAAAATTAATGTAAAAATATTTCAAGTAGTTTCACCTCCCCCAAATTCAGTTTCAACTCTTAAATGGGTGATTTATGGACCAATTGTCATATCCAGGTCAACAAGTTATGCAAGCAGTTGAATACGTCTACCCGAATGGAACTACAATGCAAGTTTATCCCACAGGAGCAGCGACTCCAACCGGTTACCTTCAAGGAGCGACGCCAAGCCAATCTTTTCTTTCCGGAACGCCCACCCCTGCCGCCTATTCTCAGACTCAAGTTACGTATCCTCCTGGAACGCCTACTACGGCTCAAGCTTACTCGCAAGGAACTATAGTGCAACAATATCCTCCCGGAACTAGTGCCGGCCAAGTCTTTTCTCAAGCTCAATCATACCCACTAGGTGCCACTTTCCAACAAGCCGGCACCACGTTACAAACCTATCCTCCCGGAACTACTGCTACTACAACGCAAACCCAACAACAACAAACATGTCCTCCAGGCACCACGTCATCATCAATGTATCCTCCGGGAACCCCATCCGGGCAATCCTATCCTCCAGGAACTACCACGGCACAAGCGTATCTAGGTCCAAGTACTGCTGCTACACAACCTCCAAATGCAGTCACAAATGCACAAACATTTCCTCCTGGAACTTTTCCTCCCGGCACAACTGCCCCTCCGACAACTGCAGTTGTTGAATATGGATATCATGTTGGTCAACAACCTCAAGAGCAACAACAATATGTTTACGCTACGCAACAATCGTCACAAAATGGAGTGGAATATGTTTATGCTACGGAACAACCGGGGCAACATGCTGCAACGGATCAATATGCAACTACTTATGCGGCTATTGATGCTGCTGGACAACCGACGACAGCTGATTATGCTTACACTACTGCTCAGAATGCTCAAGAATATGCATATGCTGCTGCAGCTCAAGCTTATCAACAAGGCGCTGTGTATGCTACATCAGTATCTGGATTACCTCATCCACAACGCCCGGGGGAACCAGATTGCACTGTAAGTTTTTGCCCATACACTATAGTAGGAATAGAAATCCACATTGAAAAAAACGTTGTAGATGATAATTTTGTGTTATAAATACAATTGGATTAGTTTGAGCCCACATTTAACACAAAATCATCATCTATAATATATGGATTTTTACTATTGTTTTATGTTTAAATTCAACTATTCTACAAAACATATGAATGATAATCATAGTTTAAAAAAACAATTGATCAATTATGTTGAAAACATTGCAAATGATGGTTTTGTGTTAAACCTGCAATGTTATTTTAAATAGAATTGTATTAGTTTTAATGTTATTATAAACACAATTATGTTAAATTTGCATTATTTTAAACACAATTGTGTTGAATTTGAGCCCAGATTTAACACAAAAACATCATCTAGAATGTGTAAATTTTTACTATTGTTTTACATTTAAACTCAACTATTCTATAATATATATGAACAATAATCATGGTTGATAACACAAAAAGCCTTATCAATTATGTTGATATTATTTAGATTACAAATAGGATGATTTGCTTAGAATATATTTTAAGCAATAAATTACTTTTTTTCAAGTTTAGAGCAAGATAGCCATATTTTGTAATACATTCTTTCAATAGATATAAGTGTCAACTTCCTATACAAAAATGTATTATATGTGAAGTCTTTTTTTTATGGAATTGCTTATGTATTTTAATTATTAACATATTTGTGTTGCAATGCAGTTTTATATTAAAACTGGAGAATGCAGTTTTGGAGCTACTTGTAAATTCCATCACCCTCCTGATCGTATCCCAACCGGCATTCCTAAACCAACAAAGAATCAAACAGGGATAGTGAAGTTGAGTCTTGCAGGTCTTCCTAGAAGAGAGGTAAGCAGGTCTGATATAAAAATTCTTAAGTTTTGAATACTACTTGTCAATTTTTGACACTTGAAATTTATGCTCTCCATATAATTTATAAGTTTATTTTGCTTCTATATATATAATTTTTTTAAATTAAAAATTATTATTATTATTATTATTATTATTTTCTATTGACATCAAATAAAAAATTAAAAATGTTGATATAATATAAATGCAAATTCTTAGTTTTATATTTACCAAATGTTAAATCTAAGTTATTTACAATGTCTTTTTTCTCTATTTGTACTAAAATCATCTTTGTTATTTTGTGGTATTGTTGCTAGGGTGAGGCACCTTGCACTTATTACATGAAGACAGGTGCATGTAAATTTGGACTAACATGTAAGTATGATCACCCACCGCCACAAGAGATTATTGCAAGGGCAGTTGAAGCCGTTCGAGAAGGGATTTCTAATAATCAATATGATGTGAATATCCCGACAAGTGTTGCTGAAAGTCAAGAAACTACCCCATTACCTCCAGGCACTGATGTGCCTCCTACTACTGCAGCAACAATGTAAACCAAATAGCAACATAAACAAAATGGTCTAAACATTTGATGGATGTTATACTTTATTCCAAATCATGATTTTTTAATTTCAGGCATAAGGATAAACATACAAATGTACGATTAAAAGGCTTTCAAAAGTCCCTTTTCTTCATGCAAATAACTTAGTTTTAGTAATCATATTCCTTTTGTTATCTCCAAATTACAGATGCCTATTTTACTTCACATTTTTACAAAGAATGTTCTACTTATAACTAAGGTCAAATGAATATCACCCAAAATGTACTTTAGACATTAAGGAATTTAATGTCAATTATTCAAATTAGAATCTTGTATAGTGCTAGACTCAAGCAATTGATGGACTTCAATGAAGGCAAGTGATTGCCAATGCTCAATCTTCTTAAAATATAGTTCTATCAATTATAACTTCATGCAAGTTCTGAGCATTATCATCAAGTATAACAATAGAATTTGTGGCTATTCTTTCTCTTTGCAGCGAGCAAGGATTGTTGCACTAGACACCTTTACCACCTTGAAGTGAACTTTGAGATGATTTTCAATAGTGTATCCCTTACAATTGAATCTAGTAATACAAGGAATTTGCACAAAACACCAATAATTTATCGCACTGGAAATCAAAGAAAATGTTTGGAACAATATTAACGTTTATGCACTGAAATGACATATAGGAGTTGAAATAGATCATTGAGGAAGCTTCAAGGCAAAGTAACAAAATATATGAATAGAATGAAGAAATTATACCTTTCATGTTTTTATAATAGAGATATGATTTGATAGTTATTATAATAATGTATTAACTTCCAAAGTAGATTTTTTTTAATTTAATTTTAACAATACAAGTGTTAATAATACATTTATTGAGCAACTTATATTCTCCTATCAAAATGTAATTCAAACAACCATCATTGGATACAAAAGCAACAATCTTTTTTCCATTTTTAATAAATTGCACCCTGAAACACTTACAAATAATAGAGTTTGGTTGCTTAGCCTCAATTCTACTATCAAACACAAAGGATTTGTTAGAATCATAGTCTACTACAATAGACCTCTACAATACTCATTATCATTAACCAATATCAAAACACTAGAAGACCCCAAAATTTGCAAGGCACCAAAAACCTAACTTGACCAAAAGGTCAGTTGGAATACATTTCCTTAATCAAGTTGTAGATTTATTGAAGAAGAATTCTAGGAACATCTACTTATAATTCTTGAACTTTTATAACTTTTGCATACAATATTCAAGTACTACATTAACAATGGATTGTTCAAATTTAATTATAAAAATCACTTTCAATAGTACATTGGAGTCTATTCCCTAATCACTTGCTCATATTATAAATAATGAATTCCTAGAAGTGATATTGAAAAAAGCTATTCATTCAAATTCACATACACAAATTCAAAGAAATTTGCATATAAAATCTAACACAGTGCAACAATTCACTAACCTAATTTCACATACATTAGACTTACACTTTCTCAAGGATGAAATTGCATCTTGAAATCTACATCCCAAACCCGTGATTGCATTTTTATTCCCAAATAAAAATAAATAATTTTGTGGATATTTTTTGCATTTCTACCTAGTTGTATTTGGTGATCAATATATGAAAGAATCCTTTCCAAACTAATATATGAATTAATGTTGTATATATAAATACTCATAAGATTATATAATATATGGTTGAAGAAATCTTGAACTCTCTTGAAATTTATGGTCTTTTAGATACTTTTAACTCTTTAAATAACATATAAATCTTTTTGAAACATTTGTATACTTTTTGCTTCTAATTTTACAAAAATATATTTGTGTCAATTTTTTTGAATTGGACAGAAATGAAGGTTATTACTTGGGATGAATGAGATTGAAGTTGCTTCAAAGAAGCATTGCCTTGAGGAACTTTGTTCATCATTTAAAATATAGACTTTTAATTCAAGCAATTAAGAATTAAGTGTTTTGAACAAATGTTGTTATAAATTTAAGTATTCAAAATCAAAAAGCATATGTTATGTATAATACAATATCCTACCTCCTCCTACTTTTAGGTATGGAAAAATGGAGACATGGCAACATTATTTTTGGTAGATTGAAGACTATAACTGTCTAGCCCTTTGCCTTTGAAGAAGTTGAGAAACACATGAATATATAGACAAGAGGGGGAGGTTTAAGCTTCCTAACGAACAAGAGGAGTTTTTGAAAAGAAGTGTTAAATTTTTGAAGACCTTGAGGATGGACAAAGGATGGAGGCAAGGACAACTAAGTTGGATACCATTGTTGGTGAATAGACCCACCCTACTACGCAAACTACCATCTAGATCCAAAAATAGCTCGATGGGGGTGTTTAACATCTCACAATGAAACTAAGCCAAGAGAGTAGGAAAATGTTAGGCTAAGGGAATAGAAGACCTTTTTCTTCTTTTTGATTCATACACATTATTTAGTGAGTTATGGGCAAATCTATGGCATATTTGTATTGTGAGATGCTTGGATTTAGATTTGGACTCTATTTGCCTTGACTAAATATAAATGGGAATTATACTATGTTGACCTTGCATGTTGATTTAGGTTCTAATTAGTTTGCATGTATTCCTCTTATTTGGAGGATCTAGAGTGTGAATTTTGAAGGAGTAAGTACAACCTCCTTCTCCAAAATGACACTCTAGAATCTAAATTTGTAAGTTGTAAGTCTCAAAAGAATGCATGGTTAGAATCTAATTTTGGGATTTTAGGGCAAGCGAGGAAGTGTTGCCCAAATTGGGCTAAAATTAGGGTTGGGATATTTGGGTGATTAAATGGGAGTGAAATTTTAATTGCCTTTAATAAGTGGCTGAATGTTTTAGTATAAGAACTAGAAAACATGGGAAAGGGTTGCAAATTTGGGGACAATGCATGTGATGATGTGTTTTAGAATTCTAGGCTAGACCCATTTTAGTACCCTTAAATGGCTAAGAATTCATTTCACTTAAGACCCATTTTAGTAATCTAAATGAGGTTTTGAGGGCAAATTGGGCATGGGATATGTCTTAGGATATATGTTGAATAATGATGTGGTGTAGAAATTTGCATTTTGGAGATTTTGGATGTATTGCACCCATTTTGTCTTAGAGCTTTTGGAACTATTTTGAGTATCTAAATGAAGAATACATTGCTTGAAAAACAAAATAGTTTAGGGGTCCTATACAATCTCCATTAGTCAATTCTAAGGGTTTTTTTTGATGATGTGGTGAAAATTTAATCCTAATAGTGCCAAATGAACAAAAAATTTGAACTTAAGTAAAGATTAGAGAAAAAAATTGTTGACTGATTATAGTTTCCAATTACTAGGTGATATGTCATAGTGAAATTTTTTATATGGATTCCGCAATGGAAATTAGTCAACAATAAAAGGGTCTTTATCAAAATGAGAAAGACTATAGCTCAAATAAGTAAGACTATTAGCAAATGAAAGGACTAAGGCATGAATGGAAGCCTAGGGTTTGAAAAAAACAAACATTGGCAAATGAATATAAGCACCAAAGAGGCAAGTCAAAAAGACGAGGACTAATGGGCAGAAACAATTGCGAGGGGGTGGCAACAATTATCATCCAACTCCTACTCATTGTTGCCCATGTCTTCTCTATTTGTGCCCCAATACCTATTGCAACCTCAAGAATTGAGTCAATGACCATGTCAAGGAGAAATAAACAAGGCTAGCTAGGGAAGAAAAAAATTGTTGCAACCCAAAAATGGTTTGCACAGTGTCTAATGCATTGTTAACACACTCCAAATGGCGGTTTAGCAAGATAATATCTTCATTGTGAGTTGGGATCACAAATGTGCATGTACTCCTACAGACTCATTTCTTAAGGCGGTGTTTCAAGCAACTTTAGATGAGTGCTGAATTTTGAGAATTTGTATTTTGTGGTGAATTTTTGTGGTTTTTCTTTTCTTTTCTCTTGTAGAACATGTTGTGTAGTGTGAAAAGTAGAATTGGCATGATGAAGCCAATTTCACAAAAGAAAGTTAGAGATATTGTTGCTCTTTTGATGAAAGTTAAGAGTACAAGAGAGGTTGCAAAGTCTCTTTTTTTCCCATAGAGTTTAGTGAATAGAGTGAAGAAGAAACATTATAGTAGCTTAGAATTGCCAAAACAAGGTGCTCCAAAGATTCTTACCACTGCAGAGAGACAATGTGCAGTGCGTTTGGTCACTACTGGAGGGCTAGAAATGACAATACAGACAACAAAAGAGATATAGGATTTTGTGATAACACACTGTGTTATGCTTTGAGAGATGTTGGATTGAGCACTTGTGAAAAGGTGTCAAAGCCTTTTTGTCACAAAAAAATGTGCAAGAGACGCTATACTTTGCAACAATTTACAAAGATTGGATAGTTTAGGATTAGAAGAGAGTTGTATTTAGCGATGAGACAAAGATAAATTGTTTCAATTTAGATAGGAGGACTTGGTGCTAGGTCAATGACAATGAGAGCTTGTCTGATTGTGTAGTGAAGCATGGTAGAAGGTCTTTGATGCTAATTATGGAGTGGTATGATAGCAAGAGGTGTAGGTGATTTACAGAAGGTGGTGTTTAAATGCAAAGGACTATTTTTCACTCTTACATGGAGATTTGTACTTGAGTTTGGAAAGATTAGGATACTTCAACCTTGATGAAGTCATTTTTCAGCATGATAATGCTCCTATATCTAAAGCAAAGATTGTTCAAAAATGTTTTTTGGAGCAACCATCCACTATTTTAGAGTGGCCAGTCCAATCTCCAAACCTAAATTCCCTCAAATATGTTTGGACAATTCTCAAACATCGTTTGAATTCCTATCCAACTCCTCCTATAAGTCTTTTACAATTATGAGTGCGTATGAAGGAGAGTTTTATAGCCATCACTATAAAGCATTGTGAGAGATTGTATGCTAGCATGCTTGATCAAATTACAGTTGTTTTGGCTTCTTATGGCAAGTGGACAAGATTTTGGACAAGATTTTGACCACTTTGTACATAACACCTAAAAAATGAGTCTGTACATAGAACTTTAACATTATGTATTTTTTTTATTTCTAATGACAATTTCTTTTCAATTTCTTTTCTTGAGGTTGTGTGTTACTTTATGTTCTCAAAATTTCATGTTCAAAATTTCTTGCTTTAATTCTTCGTACTCTCTACATTGTCACTTTTGTAAACCAAATACTCACATAGACTCATTTCTTGAAGTCGCTGCATTAATTTGCGCCCAAGTGATGCATCTTAGATCAGCAACCTGCCTGCACTTCTAGCCATCTAACATACAACTGTATCCAGTCAATTATGTAATTTCAATTACGCAAGCAAATCACAAAACAGTACAGTCGTGAATCGTCAAGGTACCACGGCGCACTACTCGTGCCACCCTTGTACGCATAGAAGGAGCATAGAAGGAGCATAGAAGGAGCATAGAAGGAGCATAGAAAGGACGCAATGCATGACACAAAAGTGAGGCCTAGTCATATTTGAAGCACAAAAGAGCAGTCATAAAGGAGGGTTACTAGCAAGCAAAGCACGGAAGGCAAGAATCGTGAGGTGCACACAGAAGTCCCAAAACGGCCGCTGCGAAGAGAAACATACTCACATGCAAGAAAGCATATCCGAAATGGACATGAAGAGTACTTGGATCAGCTTACAGTACAATTTGAAATTGTATCATTGGGCCTTTGGAGCCTCCGGAAACCCCAATTACCTGAATGAAAACTGTAGCTGCTGTCCATTGCAAGTGACGCAGTCGACCGAACAGTAATAGGGGTGCTCAAGCATGTGAAGAAGAATACTCCGCGATGTCAATTATTGAACTCGTATCTGATTCATTCGAATTCGGAACTACTACATGCCTCCTGATTTCAGTATTACGAAAAGGAATAGAGGCCCAAAAGGACATAAAATCGTGGTACTAGCTGGAAATGCTTCAACATCTTCACCCCTACTCGATAACAAGAATACAAGACGAAACTCAATTCGTGGTTTAGAATCATGGGTTAGAATTAGGGATAAAATCATGGTTCGTTCTTGGAAGACTTTCAGCATTGTGGCTCCAATTTGCGCAGGGGAATCACATACCGTCACACCCGCTGCTCTCAGAGCCTCAATCTTATCTGTGGCGGTCCCCTTCCCTCCTGATATGATGGCCGCCGCATGTCCCATACGCTTCTCCGGAGGAGAAGTCAACCCTGCGATAAATGACACAACCGGCTTCTGTGTCCCACTCTCGGAGTGAACGCAGCGGCGTTCTCTTCCGCGGACCCTCCGATCTCGCAAATCAACACAATCCCTTCCGTCTGCGGATCATTCACGCACTTCTCCAGACAATCTACAAAATTCGTCCCGTTGTAGGGATCGCCCCCGATGCCGACGCAAGTCGGCATGATTTAGACAAAAAATTCTAATGTACACAATTTCTTAACTTTTATTATTCTTTACGGCTGTAAAGTAGATAGACAAGCAATTGTCAGAAGGCGAAAGCAGAAACAATGCCTTCTCGAATTGCAACAAAAAATATTTACTTAAAACTAACACATGTATGCAATGCTGTAGGTTTGGGATTGGCCCTTCGTAACAAAAACACTATGCTAGGTGTATTGCAACAAAAACTATTCACCTAACACCATCGCATGTATGAACTGCTATAAAATTTGGATTTCCCCTTTATTTCAAAAAAACTAAAAATAGGTAATGCACGCCTTAAGTAACACCAAAACAAACACGTATCCACAATCCCATTTCCATTTCCCGTTGTCCTCCCATTCCCATTGTCCAGCCCCTCGTAGTGAGTCTCATCTTCATCTAGCTTGATCTCTCCATTTAGAACTACGCAGCATCACAGCATCTCCAGGCAGATACCTTGATGCCAGTCAGGTAGATTAATCTCAAGCGGGGTTGCAGTTGCGGGTGCATAGAGCATGTACTGCCCCATGCATTGAAGTTGTGTACGATACCCTCAGAAGATAGACTTGACCTTAAGCTGCACCTTGACGTCTCCTCTTGAACGTGTCCATGATATTCTTGATCTGTTTCTCAAAAGCCTCCACTTTGTCGATGTTGAATTCTTTTGGCACTCGCTCTTGCGGGACTCGCAGGTAGGGAATCATCCGATGCAAAACGTCCTTATAGTGCTTGAGTTTCTGAAGTTGCTCGGCAGGCATGGGCTGAGAAATCACAAAATACAACCCAATTCAATCAGGTAATGGTGCCCAGGGGTTACTATAGTCAAAGTGTTCCAATAGTTGAAGGTGATTATTATTAATATGGTTTGAGTGTTGATCTCTAGCTGGGTAAACACAGTATCACCGCTCAAGCCATTCTAAGTCGCATTCATTTGGTGAAGGAAGTCTAGCACTTTCTCCAGACCAAGACAGATTAACTAATCAAGTCCATGTATCTATGCGCGCTATCTGTGTGAACGCTTGGGCAAAGGGTTAAAAACCTGGTTGCTTCGGGCGGTCAGCATTCCATAGAGTTCAATCATATCCTCCAGATATACAGATTTCAGGTCTTGAAGCTACAAACCAAACAACAAAAAATTTAATATGACGCCAAAAACAACAACAGCAACATCACATAATTATCCCTCAGATATACAAGCTTGAGTCCAACGCAATCTGACCAGTAGACATTAACAAACCTTGATCCAGACGTCTTTCTTATCGTCGTCAGGGTTCCGCGCTACACTCATCCCGCGAAATCCAGGTTCTACAAAATAATTGATCCAATTCATCAGTTCTCATCGATCAGTAGTCTGTCCTAACTAATTAAAGCAGAGTGCAAACGTCGGTTTCCTGTGGCGTCCCGTGAGAGCGCCCTCGTTGGAGAGTTGGTTCGTCACAAACAGAGAAAAAAAACTCCATAATCACAGACACCAAACCCGAAAAGCTTAAACTGCAAGAAACCTTCGACGCCATCCCCAAAGCAAACCCCAAATCCTTGGACACCAATAACGATTGCGAGAGAGGCGACTTACTTGCAGCGTAGTCCATGTTGCACAGCGAGATCGGAAGGCGGCGAAGGAAGAAATGAGATGCGCCGCTGGAACTGCTAAACGGGAAACAGAACAAAACTACGAGACCCAGAGGCAGTCTGATGAGAACAGACAATTGAGGCCCGCAATTTCTACTGCAACACTAATACGTCGTTGAGAAAACAAAGAAAAGTCTGTACAGACATTTAAGCTAGGAGAATCCTCACGAATACTGTCTGATTGGACAGAAATATGACTCGAGGACGGATGAAACTTTCATACTGGATGAATGAAAACCTCTCATTGTGGGACAGCCAACCCTGGTTCTCGCAGTGCAAAGCCAGTCTCCAGTGTGCCTGCTTGTTTGATCTTACGCATTCTGATTCAGGCTCCGCGGAGGAGCTCTCTCGGTGCTGCGATCGGGTTGTGAAACGCATGAATGTTGCGGTAGCAAATTTTCGGCTATCGATTTGGTGGAGCGGCGACGAAACGCGAGCTTGGAGCTGTCGTGCGAGGGGTTTTGTTCTTTCTTCGCGGGGAATGGTTTTGTTGGAGAGCGTGTGTTGGCATTCTAGTGTTGTATTGTTTTGGATCTCCCCCTTCTAGGTTGGGGAGAGATTTAAAAGCTCAGGCGCAATGTTGACCAAGTTCGAGACAAAGAGTAATCGGGTGAAGGGCCTGAGTTTTCACCCGCGCCGGCCATGGATCCTGGCCAGCTTGCACAGCGGGATTGTTCAGCTGTGGGACTACAGAATGGGCACACTCATCGACCGATTCGATGAGCACGATGGACCTGTGCGGGGCGTCCATTTTCACAAATCGCAGCCTCTGTTTGTCTCTGGAGGTTAGGTTTCGGTCCCTTGTACTGCTTCGGAGTGTCTTTGGGCAAGGATTTGCTGCTGTAGCACCATTTTGGAATGCTTCGGTTTTTGATGTAGTCCCCGAAGTTGTCACCACATTGTCAGATTTGAACTCAGCGTTTTCATCGATGTCGAAGATTTTCATTAGCGGCAAGATCCTGGCGATGGTTGCGAGAGACAGAAAAATTCTTGTCAGTAATGGCTTGTTGCGTGACGTTAGGGTTCGCATTTTTTTTCTTGCGGTAGTGCTGATGATTTATTGGGAACAACTGTATTTTATAATTGATCGTCGAAGCAGTGAGAGTTTGAATGCCTTTTGGGAGCTCTTTTGTAAAGGGAGTCGCCTGCCAAGAGTTTTTTTTTGGTCCAGAGTTGGTCTGATAATTTTTGAATTGTCTTAATGTGGTTTTTAACTTGGTTGGGATGTCTACAGGTGATGATTATAAAATAAAAGTGTGGAACTACAAGATGCGGCGCTGTTTGTTCACTTTGTTGGGCCACCTCGACTACATCCGGACGGTGCAATTCCACCACGAAAGTCCGTGGATTGTGAGTGCAAGTGATGATCAGACCATCCGTATCTGGAACTGGCAATCACGCACATGCATTTCTGTACTCACAGGTCACAACCACTACGTGATGTGCGCCTCGTTTCACATTAAGGAGGACTTAGTGGTGTCCGCATCATTGGATCAGACTGTGCGAGTGTGGGATATTGGAGCATTGAAGAAGAAGTCTGTATCACCAGCTGAAGATATGCTTCGCCTCACGCAGATGAACACCGATCTTTTTGGAGGAGGTGATTCTATAGTGAAGTACGTGCTTGAAGGCCACGACAGGGGTGTCAACTGGGCATCGTTCCATCCCACCTTGCCGCTTATTGTATCTGGAGCAGATGATCGTCAAGTGAAGCTATGGAGAATGAACGGTACTTGCCTTACTTGAAGCGTTTCCTTTGAGTGCATCGATAGACTGATACGAATGATACTTTTCTCGTTTGCGAACATCTTTATCCTACTTCAAAGCCTTCTCTTGTGGAGAAAGATATTTTCATTATGTCTCCACGGTTTTGGACTCCTTCTAATTCGTGTTCACTGCAAATGCTGTGCAGACACCAAGGCATGGGAGGTGGATACTCTGCGGGGTCACGTCAACAATGTCTCCTGCGTCATGTTCCATGCGCGGCAAGACATTATCGTTTCGAACTCCGAGGACAAGAGCATTCGTGTGTGGGACATGTCGAAGCGCACAGGCGTGCAGACTTTCCGAAGAGAGCATGATCGATTCTGGATTCTTTCTGCTCATCCAGAGATGAATCTTCTTGCTGCTGGTCATGACAGCGGAATGATCGTCTTCAAGTTGGAGAGAGAGAGACCTGCTTGTGCCGTTCAAGGAGGCACCTTGTACTATGTGAAAGAGCGCTATTTGCGCACTTACGATTTTGCTGCTACAAAGGACAACCCACTTATTTCTATTCGGCGAGCAGGTTCCATGGGATTGAACCAGGGACCTCGGACCCTCTCGTATAATCCAGCAGAAAATGCAGTCTTGCTCTGTACAGATGTGGATGGTGGTTCCTACGAACTCTACCTCATCCCTAAAGAGAGTTCTGGCAGGAGTGAGGCGGCGCAGGAGGCAAAACGCGGGATAGGTTCGTCTGCAGTTTTTGTTGCACGAAACCGATTTGCTGTACTTGACAAAAACCAAAACCAGGTAATTACTTGCATGCCAATGGCATCTCGAGGAATATTTGATCTTGCTTAATATTTCTTCTAGGAATTGCGAGATTGCTTTAGCGAGTGCAGCACGGAAGGTCTATGTGTGGATAATTGCATCTTTGTAGTTATCCTGATTACTGTCCTACTTGGAATGACAGTTTCATCCAGAAACTCGAGGTCGGGGGAATTTAGATCTAGCCGCCAACTAAGAAGTTTGAATTTCACTTATTCTAGTAAAGACATGAAGCTTACGTAAGTCACCCTCGAATACACTAAAGTTTTCGGACTGATTCTATCAGGTTCTTATCAAGAATTTGAGAAACGAAGTGACCAAGAAAGTCACTCTACCATCTCCAAGCACGGATGTCATCTTTTATGCAGGAACTGGAAACCTGCTTTGTAGGTCAGAAGACAAAGTTGTGCTTTTTGATCTGCAGCAACGTGCCACACTGGGAGAGGTTAGCACTCCCTTTGTGAAGTATGTCGTGTGGTCAAGTGACATGGAGCATGTTGCACTACTAAGTAAGCATGCCATAGTTGTGGCCACCAAGAAGCTTGTGCAGAAGTGCACAGTTCATGAGACCATTCGTGTGAAAAGTGGAGCATGGGATGAGTCTGGTGTATTCATTTATACCACACTCAATCACATCAAGTACTGCTTGCCAAATGGAGACAGCGGGATAATCCGAACTCTAGACGTTCCTGTGTACATCACTAAAGTCAACGGAAATTCAATTTACTGCTTGGACCGGGATGGCAAGAACCGGGTTATCCAAATCGACGCTACTGAGTACACATTCAAGCTAGCACTTATTCAGCGCAAGTTTGACCAGGTAAGCTATTTTGCAGTATATTTTTTCAACATGGCGCTCTCATATAAGACTCGTGACAGTCTTTTAAGCACATGGATTATTCTAGTCCTGTATAACTTAGGAAGAGCAGAGCACTCTTCTAATGACGGAGCTGGTTTAAATTCTAATTTTTACTCTTCTTATAGTATCTCCACTGGCTTGAATTACCTCTACTAGCTTGAAATACTTCCGCTGGCTTATTGCCGAGGTACAAACTGTGATCAAGAAATTGGTTCTTGCTCTGTAGGTGTTACAAATGATCCAAAGCTTGCAGCTCTGCGGGCAGTCCATTATTGCGTATTTGCAGCAGAAAGGTTTCCCGGAGATTGCTTTGCACTTTGTCAAAGATGAGCAGACTCGCTTTAACTTGGCTATCGAGTGTGGGAACACTGAAGTAGCAGTGGCGTCAGCGAAAGAGATTGACCAAAAGGATTGCTGGCACCGCCTTGGCGTGGAGGCTCTACGCCAGGTAAACATCACAGTCGCAATTGTCCTGTTGCTTGTACTTGCCAACCGTCAGTGCAGAGCTCTAGAAGTTGACAGGCTTTCTCATGTATTCCGAAATATAATGGGCCATGCTGTGTATTTCTGTCTCTACTGTTTCTCAGTTCACAATAGAGAGTGAGAGACAGCCGTTTCTGCACTGTTTTTATTCCTCCTGTATCAAATGAACTTAACATGAAAATTGATGACCCTGTCAAATGATAAAATCAGCGGTGTAAGACATGAAGTCTGACCAAATGAGATAAGGCTTTGTTGGAGTAATTGGACTTCAACTTTATTTCAGGGCAATTATGAGATTGTGGAGTACGCATACCAGAAGACAAAGAACTTTGAGAGACTTTCTTTCTTGTATCTTATAACGGGAAACGTGGAGAAGCTTGGCAAGATGCTGAAGATTGCAGAGATGCGCAACGATGTCATGGGCCGGTTCCACAATGCACTCTACCTTGGGGATGTCCAAGAAAGAGTGAGGATTTTGGAGGAATCCAACCACTTGCCTTTAGCATATGCCACTGCTAAGGTCCATGGATTGACTGAGGTAGCTGAAGAGTTAGAACAGCAACTTGGTGACAATGTTCCTTCTCTTCCTGAGGAAGACAAATCAGTTTTGTTAATGCCCCCAAGACCCATACTTCAAGAGAATAACTGGCCATTGTTGGTGGTCAGCAAGGGCTTCTTTGAGGGTGCTTTTGCTGAGACTGCCGGTCCGGCTGATATGGAGGATGATGATGGAGCTGCAGGAGCTTGGGGAGCAGAAATAGATATTGTTGAGCCAGAGGAGGGTGTCAATGGAGACGAGGTGGTTGTTGTGGACGAAGAGGACGGAGGTATGTTATTTATACTTGCTGTTTGTCATGTTTGTCTAAAATTACGGAGAATTCCTTGTATGCTTTACTCCACACTTACTCTCCATCTCCGTGCTTGTTGACCAGGTGATGATGAGGGCGGATGGGAAATGGAGGATTTGGAAATACCGGCGGAAGCTAATGTGCCAGAGGTTGCACCCGAGACTGCCTACTTTGTCACTCCTACTATGGGAGTTCCGAAAAGTCAAAGCTGGATTCAAAATTCTTCTCTTGCAGGAGAACACGCAGCTGCAGGTTCTTTTGATTCTGCAATGAGATTGCTAAATCGACAACTTGGAATTATTAACTTCGCTCCCTTGAGAAATGTTTTCTTGGACCTCAATCTTGCTAGTCAGTCTCTTCTGCCTACTCTAGTATCCGTACCAGTTCTGCCTCAGTTTCTGGAGCGAGGGTGGACCGACAGTTCTCCTGTCAATGCAAAAGGATCACCTGCTATTTTGACCAAGCTTTCTTCCCTTGAAGAGAAGCTCAAGGTTGCATACACTACAACCACAGGGGGCAAGTTCTCCGATGCCCTTCGGTATGTATTCTGACTCAAAATTCCGTTAAGGTTTTAGAGTCCTATTTTTGCAGATATTCATATGCGTTTTGTAATTGTTTTTTAACACAGAAGACTTACCGGATGATCATCGATTTGTCCTTTTTACTGACAGGGTATGTAATAATTATGTGAATCTTCAGGTTGTTCCTTGATATTTTGCACACAATCCCGGTTGTGGTAGTGGACTCGCGCAAGGAAGTGGACGAGGTGAAAGAGCTTCTTGGGATTGCCAAAGAGTATACTTTAGCGCTTCGAATTGAACTGAAGAGAAAAGAGCCAGCATTGAAAGATGATTTACAGCGCCAATCTGAGCTCTCTGCTTACTTCACTCATTGCCAATTGCAACCCACCCATTTGAAATTGAGTCTGCAGTCAGCTATGTCGATATGTTTCAAGGCCAAGAACTACAACACTGCTGCGTCGATCGCACGGAGACTACTAGAGCTAAACTTGTCTCCAGCCGTGGCCAGCAAGGCTCGCCAGGTCAAACATCTTCTCTTCGTCCAAATTGAGACCTTTATCATCTCATTGATGACGATGAAATATTCTTGGGGTGTCCGCATCTCAAGGAAATCCTATTAGCTTTCTATTGCTAAACTACTGGGAAGAGAGTACCACTACAGCTAAGAGAGTACTTCCACACTAGAGAGTTGACTTTTGCTACATTTATGTGTTATTTTCACATTTATAACCTTTTTTTCTTGTGCAGGTCTTGCAAGTGTGTGAGAAGAATCCAAGGGATGAGATGAAGCTGAACTACGACCCCCGAAATCCTTTCATTGTCTGTGGGTCTACTTACACTCCAATTTACCGTGGCAGCAGGGATATTTCATGTCCATACTGCAAAGCACGATTCGTTCCAGAAACCGCAAACCAGCTGTGCCCGGTTTGTGATCTTGCTGTCGTTGGGGCTGATGCCTCAGGGCTGCTTTGCTCTACGTCGCAGATGCGGTAACTTCAGAGTCATGAGCAAGAATAGAGGCGGTAGATGTAGGTTCACTCCTCTGTTGAGTTCGAGATGTGTTTGGAGAGCAGTTTTGGAGAACTGGAAGAACGGTAAGGTCTTAATTGCATCCTAAGAAGGGAGATTCTAGAATAGCCCACTTTGATTCATTGTACTTTATGTACACAGTATAAAATCATCTATTCTCAGCATCTTTAGGGCAAATGAGTTTGATCGCGTTTCTTCCTTAGGGGATCGTTTCGATGAGCTCGCAGTTGCAGGTTTGGCTATGGAATTGTCTTGTTCTCTTATTTTTTTCTTATGCAAATGAGTTTCGTATTAGGTTCTCAATCTCAGCCAGAAGCTAACTTTAACCCCTAAAGGTCATAGACTATGTTTTCACCAAAACTGCTCCAAAACTGCCCTTGCATTTACAAGCACCATATTTTACAACAAAAACATTTTTAGAAACATGTAACCGTAGGATCTTGTAGTACACTGGTTTGAGAAGATGTGGAAAAAATTTCAGAATTTCCACCGTGTAGATTGCAAGATATTAACGTTTGAAGAGACAAAAATTCCTTTTTGGGCCCTGTCAAAATACGGGCAGTTGCACTTCACAAGGTCACATTTGTATGGAAATATGTCCAAAATGGTGGTTACTCCTTGGATTCATTCCTCAAGTCAAGTTGGCTACATGCTTGAAAATTTTTAGATCATTTGGAATTGTACAACATATAGGAAAAAAATAGTAAGTAGAAAGAAGTAGAGAACGATTAAAAATACTAAATTGTTAACAATTTATTTATAGAATTGAAAAATGCCAATCCCAATGGTTATAATGTTTTAATAAACAATAAACACCCAATATTTTTATTTTTTTCCAAAAATATTTTAAATTGAATTAGATAAAGGACTTCAAAGTTTATTTTAGAGTAGAGATTCCATAACTACCCATAAACTAACCCAAACTAAAATTCCTCATAACTTTT
Organism: Antitrichia curtipendula; assembly: GCA_951230915.1. Classification (NCBI taxonomy): domain Eukaryota; kingdom Viridiplantae; phylum Streptophyta; class Bryopsida; order Hypnales; family Leucodontaceae; genus Antitrichia; species Antitrichia curtipendula. The sequence continues at coordinate 23,342,856 of OX579635.1, forward strand.
GACTCATTTATCAAAATGGAATGATTCAAAGCTTACCACATATATAAAAATCTAGAGAATCAATTTCAAATTTTAATTTTTCTTAAAAGTGATTTTCAAAGAAGTTTTTTTTCCTGCCCGGGCTGCCCACCGAACACTGAAAACTACATATCATGCAATAACTTTTGAACCATGTAGTCAAAAGTTATGAAAATTGTTGGTCCTTAAAGATACTCCTCGTCCCCATATTGTGTGAAATTTTCAAAGAAAAATGAGAAAAACTCCGCCTATAGTGAGCTACCCAAAATTTCTATGTTGCCAAAAAACATTGTTTGGACCTTTAGGGGTTAACTCTTGTGCCTTGGTCCTTCTCCAGAGACCAAGCTAATAACTTGGGCTTGCTAACGAGTGTAAAATGGACGTGGAGGTTACGTTGGCTCCACGGAAAGACACATCTTCTGGTGGGCTTGTTAGTTGTGTCCTTCAGTGCCCAGACTCGCTTACGTATTTAGATACCCTGGCTACAATGAAGTTAAATTCGTCCATTATTAATTCATACTAATAATGCCTTACCAATTCCTAATTTTGTCTAGGAAGGAAATACCATTTGTTTCAGCAAGCAAGGTATGCAGACCCAAAATTGCCCCCGCCGTATTGCGACCCTTACTTTTGGGCTGAATTGTGCTACATTGCACCCTAGAGAAGTGATAAGTAAAGGATTGGCATTATGACAACTTTAGTGTGGAATTGGGTTCAAAAGTCACATGGCAAAAGATTCATCCATTATTCCACATTTTGAAAGGATGCTTTTGATTACTAATTCAAAAGTTGACTTCATTTGCAGTTTTATTGCAAAAAGATTGTGATAAAGCTAATATGTGCAACAACCAAAGTGACAACAATGGATACTCATGTTGTCCTTCTATTATACTATATTGTACATACTGTTATGTGTCTATGAGGATACTCAATACAATTGGACGGCTTTTATCTTCAAGTTTGTGGTTCGTCTATATTGGGAATAGAGGTTCAATTGCGATTTGAAATACATACTAAATCCACGTGTAAGCAGGTGCTTTTGGAGCCCACCAAAGCTAGCGATTTTGATTCATGATTTTGAATCAAAATCAGTTAAAGCACAACAAAAAAGTGAATGGAGTTCAGAGGAGCAGTTTTTTTCTTCCTTTTGAGTGGTCGGCTTTTTAGGTTCGCATTTGACTAGTATAATATGATAAAGCTATAACTTACCAAGAGATTGATTTGGGACTCAAGATCTTGTTAGCCCTGTGTGTAAGTAGGTATAGGGAGTGCCACCTGACACTCGTACAAAAAAGTATGAGACTGCAACATTAACAATTTTGCAAATGGCTTGGTAAACAACTGTACAAAGTATTTGCATCTATTTGAGATTGCAATAGTTTTAACAACAGTTTAGGCATAGATATGCAATGATTCCAAACAATTTTACAGCACTTTTGCAATGCTTTGCAAGAAAAGAGATCATTAGTTTAAAGCAAAGTATAGAACCGCTACAAAACCATTCGAAAATAATTTACTGATGATGTTTTACAACCGCTAAATACTTCCTGTTGTAGTGTGAGAAGTATTCACTACATCATTTATATACCATAATTGGATCAATACTTACCAAACTGGATTCCTTTGCATTAGATTGTGTTCAAAAACTTGATACTGAATCATGTGACCTCTCAAGGTTCATGATAATTCTTTGTAGTATCAAATATTAAGCTTGTGGCACTAGCCTGTAGCTCTACTACAACGATATTGAACAAGACATTCGAACCCATATTAAGGTAGACTGGCCCAATTCCATTTGTTACCAATCTCATCCCTTATTTTTGGCCCCAATTTTGTCCGTTCAAACATCCAAATCTGTCAAGAAAATAATCTTTATACAACAAGAATTTAATCATTCCACCACCACCACCACCACCACCAAAAAAAACCCTATGCTCAAGTGTTACATATAGGTGTGTTATCTTTGTTTAGGATTTATCAATGTTGCTTGTTGCAATGTTGGAGATGGGTGAAGACCATGAGCTTGTTGTGTGACCGGTTGCCCACCCAACCTCCTCACCACGGTTTGGGAAGAAAGACACATTGGTGGTGTTGCCAATTGCAACATCAGAAAGGAGTGACAAGCTCGAGCTTGGAAGGTGAGCCTACTCCACAACATGCTTGCCGTGGGTTGGCTTTGATTTCTCACCACTCACCACATTGTAGTTAGTGTGTATGGACATAAGATGAGCACACTCTTAATTTAAGCCAACCTTAAAATCAAGTTGAAGTCATATATACAATATTCTTTTTTTTTTAAATAAATTTTGGCATCCATTTGGAAGTAGTTCAGTTCTGTGCTTTTTACTCCCCAATTTTGTACTTGTATGTGTCAATTCTCTTTTTTGGTGAACCTTTGAATTTCAAGTAATAAACTGTAAAATTTATGAGAAGAGGAAGGACCAGGCATGGGTTGGGGTGTTTTTTTCACAGGGAAGGGCATGACTTCGGTACAGAAATGGACCCTTGTTAACCCTTAAAGGACGGACGGGTCACCGTGGAGGAAAGTTTCCGATGAAAAGTGCTGACCGGGAAGAGATGACCTTGTTACCGCGTTGTGAACAGTGCTAGGGAAAGGAAGTAGTCGGGCAGCCCGCACAGTACAGGAACAAGAACAGTGGTAATGTCCACTTCTGATTCTCCAAATGCATTGTTGACACGTGCGCCCCTTCCAACAGTGGCAGTAACGAACTCTTCCGTGGCTACAGTGGCTACCGCAAGCCTCGCCCTTCAAACACAGTCACAGGTGATAGAGACAGGTGATAGAGATGTTTTTTGTTTCAGTAATGTGAGAGGAAGTGCGTAATAATTCGTACCAGATGTTCAAGAAAGTGCAAGTGATTTTCAAGCGTTCATAATGAGACACGTTGATGTTGAGTACTTCTAAGTTGGACTTCAATGTTTCATCACATTCCAAATTCTAAATTTCCATGTAATAGTGGCGGCTCTTATCAGAAGCTGCAACTACATGTGTTTCACGTATTGTACAACTTGGATGGTGCACATGAAAAATTCGCTTCACAGCATCTATGTTGATGTTTTTTTTCACCTGTGCAGAGCATGCACAACAAGTGCTTCCAACAATGTAAGTCATTTCTGCACAACATTACACCACTTAACATATAATAGTCGAAACTCATTATGTGGCACAGATCTGAATCTGACAACCGTGAAAACTCAGTTGCTGCATTGATTTGTACTCACATTCAGCAAGTGATCACGATCATGCATCTCTTTGATGACCATTCGGCTGCAATTTCTTTATCAATCCAAATTCATGACAAAGTCAAATAACATTTAGAGCTTCCAGACTTGAAGAAGACCAACCCATGTGTTCCCCGTTTCCCACTTCATCAAGGAACCTAGAAGTAGAACAACGGTGTACTAGTAATTACTACCGGCATGTCTAGACAACACAAAATTCAACAGTGATGAAGTAACTCTCACTTCAGTTGAAAACGTCAATGCAGGTACAAGAGAATTGCGAATCCTGTACCAAAATTCTCAAGCCATAGCAACAAAACCGCCAAATAAAAAGATTTCGAGCAACCGGATCTGTGCCTACAAAATATCAGTAGTTGCAGAGAACAAGGAAGGTAGAGCTGCAGGAAATACCTCGAGTTGAAGAAGCTCCCTACACTCGGCACTTTTTACAGAAGTAGAACCACCAATTACTTACATGCTGCCAAAAAAAACTAAAGTTAGGCAATGATACAATTTCAATCTATACTTCACTATCTTGAAACCCCAACTCAATTAACCTAACAATAATTGAATTAAGCTAACAAAAACGGCAGAGGAAGTAGACATGAACTTCGAACCAAAAATTAGCTTCTCACCGAAGCCTAGTTGTGCTAAGACCCATGACTAGCCAAAGACACTTCTTGCTGCGCAAACTTAATCAACATTGCCGCCAATCACTCAACAAAGGTCCTCCACGTCATTGAGCAGAAATGAAAAGTAGTGATAGTCCAGTTTTCACCGACTGTCAAAAAAACACAGCAAGAAGTGTGAGACTTTACCGATTTGCAAAGGCGTCCATTCTACCGTAACTAACGCTACTTAAATTAATGACGACCAAATTCAAGACCAAATGAAAGTACTTCACCGACAAGAAAACCCTTGCAATAATGTCCAACAAGTTTAGAATGAACTTACTTGTACAATGTGCGGAGTAACAACTGTTGAAATGCAACTCTGCAATGCGGGAGCTCAAGTCAATGAAACCCTAAATGCCACGCTTTGATAGAGTACTGCCTGCCCTTACTCCTGTTGAAAGACAATACACAGAAAAGTCGTCACGTGCAACTACAGTTTTCCCTTCACTCTTGAATTTACTTCTACTTAACAATTTTTTAATGAGTGAAAACTAAGTGCTTTCTTCTAGATTTATTTTTTCTAAACTCTCACCTCAATTGTTCATCATAAAAAATTAGAAAATTAAAATCTATAGAGCAAAAAATTTATGTTAAGAAGGTTGAAAGCCACAAAATGTGCAAAAATTTGATTTTTGGAACATTGACTTGCAAATTTCAGATGACTTTGACCGCCATTTGTAAAACAAATTTGCACTACAGACTTTGAATTTAATTTTTTTTATGTTGAATAATTGATTTGAGAATCTAGGAAAAAAAAATTCCAAAAAATACACTTGGTTTTCATTCTTTAAAAAAAAATAAAGTAGAAGTAGGTCCAAGATTGAAAGAAGAGTTAAATTGTCAATAGCTCTAAGATGGGATTAAAACACTATAATCCCAACGGTGAGATTGTTTTAGCAAGCAAACTTAGCCTTGTCAAACATTTTTTTTTGAAAAATTGTGAAAATTGCATTCAGAAATGAGTCCTACAAGTTATTTTTTCAAGAAGATGCTTTAATTGCCCGAAAAATAAGATTGTCCATAACTTTCACATAACAAATCCAAATGGGATGAATCAAAGCTTCCCAAATAGATAAAAACACAATCTATGAGAAAATAAGTTTTAAAAGTTTTAAAAGTTTTTTTTGTGTGAGAAGATTTCTGCCCGCCGCACTGAAAAAAAGGACCTTTTGTGCCATAACTTTTGCTCCCAAGCACCGATTGAAGTAAAAATTATATTCCCATAAAGCTAATGTGTTTTTCTACCTTTGAAAAAAAATTTGAAAAAATAATGATGAATATTGAAGCCGTAGTAGCCTGCCCGAAATTCATTTTGTCCCCTGAGGGGACAATGGGACTTTAGGAAATTAGGGGTTAAATGCAAATATCTTCTAAATTACATGGTCAAAGATTTTGAAATTTCTTCCATATATTCTTCAACTAGTTTAGTACAAGATCGTATAGTTGAATATGCAAAAGAAATATTTTTCTTAAAGTATTTATTCTTTGCTATAGAAATGGCAATTTTGAGTGTTTTTTGATGGAGAAAAGACCTTGACACTTTAGGGGTTAAAATGAATAATTTATTCTTTTACTGTGTTCTTTTGCTTTAAAATAAAAATATAAGAGTTATTTTAATTTTAAAAATTAGGGTTCCATTGGACTCTACATTGACATCAAATATCTTCTTCTTTTATTATCATTTCACTTGCATGATATCAAATAACTTCTTTTTATATTATCATTTCACTTGCATGATATCAAATAACTTCTTATATTATCATCTTACTTGCATTATATATTCACCAAAAATTGTTCAATTTGTTCAATTCTATTGTCATGGCATCTTCACAATCAATTAATAAAAAAAGAGAAAGAGAAGAAGGAAGAAATTACCAAAACAGAAATTTTGAAACAAATAAACTAATTTCATGGAATTTAATGAAGGAGGAGAACCTTATTCAATTGGATTTTGATGGAGACGGTGCCCAGGGATGTACATATACTACACATGCTTTTCGATATAAAAACAAAAAAATGTATATCATTCCTTGCCAATTTACACTAAAGCACAATATTTTTGTAAATGCATTTTATAGAGAATACAATAGTTTATTTGAGCGTGGGCATTATACACATTGTTGCCATAGAGTTTGTGCAAATTGCTTACCTAGGTTTATTAAAGAAGGAAAAAAATGTAAGAAGTGTCCCAATGTAAACAATATAGTATGTTCCAAAAAATGTGTTGAGATAGTGGGATTGTGGAATTCTAGAGATTTTCAAATTGATAGTATATTGCAATTTCATGAAGTATTGGAGGGATGTAGAAAATTCACTAAATTTAAAAGTGATTTAGCAGTCCAATGTGTTATTTCAAAATCTAGTATTTTATATAACAATACATTGCAAGAATTAAACTTACCTACAAATATAGAACTTCACATAAGTTATTCTAGTATCCCAAATAGTAGTGCTTTAAAAGGTAATGAACCATATTGGAAACATGAAAAGTTTAACAACGACAAGATGAAGTGGCAAAAAATATATAAAGAAGATAAACTAGTAAAGACTACTTCAACAACATTGGCTATTTTTGATGGATCAAAAATTACTCCTTCAACCTTGCAATTGGAATTATCCAATATTATAGCTCTCTATATTCCAGATGCATATAAAACAAGCTCATATCAATTGACATCAAGACTAGTTAATTTGTATTATGAAACACCACCACCATACGGCCAAATTAAACATAAAAATACATCCTTGCGTGGAAATTACAAGAATAGAAGCCACGGTTATTCAACGAATGCGGGAGAGGGTGTAGAAGGAGATATTGTCCCGTACCACAATTCAAAGATATCACCAGCAGCAGAAAAGGCATTCAAGGATTTGGGTGATCAATGCGCATCAAACATTTGGAAAAGTCTTATGCCACACTTCGGAATACAAATCAATAATTATTTTGAAAACCAAGGTAGTACTACTCGCTATTTGTGTATCGGTCATAAAGAAAATCCAACCAATGTTATTCAAATGCACATTAGCAAAAATTCTTGTATCAAGCCCCACATTGATATGAATGATTTGGAGTCATCAATTATCACATGGTTCACTGAAGGACATCCAGAAGGAGCAGAATTTGGATTGTTTCAAATGATATACAAATTCTCTACAAACAATGGTTCCGGTTTATTTCTTAGGAGTCAAGAGTATGTACATGGTACTTTAGAAATTGACACAAAGGGTGATGAGTTAGAAAATTACACTTTAGGAGTTGCATTGACAAATAAAAAAGGGTCAATGACTAGATCAACCAATCAATTGAATGCACGCACCAAATATCCTAGAGGAATTCCTTCTTCCAAACATTGGTATACTATTGAACCAAGACACTTAGGTGATTAAAAAAAACATACTCAAACTCCTTTCATCTACAATGTTATATGAGCAAAAATCATATTCCAATTGATATATAAATATTAATAAATGTATTGTGGATTCACTTCTTCTTAAGAAATCTCAATAGCATATAAAGTGGAATTTTCAATTCTATTGATGATTTTTATTATAAATTCTCAAAAAATTCATTACTAATACTCTATAACTGAAGGGATACTAATATATTTGACCTTAGAGAGCAACTTATATAATTCAAAAATCACTCATCACAAATGACTTGAACATATAAAAATGTAGAAAAATCTTTATTAGTCACCACAATTAGAACTCTAGATTTTGAATCGAAAGGAATAAAATTCTTGTAAAAATTACACACATTTAACATAAAAATTAAATTATAAAATAATTTTTTATATGTGATTTGAAAGTTTATTGAAAATTATTTTTTATAATTGTAGTATTTCTAATCTTATGGAGATGATATAATATCAATCACATTTTACAATTTTTTTTCAATAAGTATCATTAAATCATTATTCTAAGTTGCATTGAATAATACATCTTTACAATTTTTGAAATTTGAATTAGTTTTGGTAATTAACCCCTAAAGTCCCAAGGCCATTTTCCTGCCAAAAACCACATAAAACTGTCATTTTTGTTGCATTCACTCAAGAATGCAGAAAAATCATTCTTTTAAGAATTTAATTGTAGGATCTTGTGCTTCACTTATCTAAGATCATGTGGTAAAATTTTTGCTCCTAGGCAGCAATTGACATAGAAATTATATTCCCAAGAACCTTATATGTTTTTACAGCTCCCCAAAAAGTTTCAAAAAATTACAACAAGATTTGAACAATTAGGAGCCTATCCAAAGTCGCATTTTGGCCCCCATAGGGCTAATGGGACTTCAGGGGTTAAAAATTAAGATAAGTCTATTTTCATATATCAATTATGAATTCCCTATGAGGGTATTTACTTTTGTCAAAGCTGATGGTTGAAGTACTTGCTTTGGCACCACACCCCATTTCTTTCAAATATGAACAAATAAAAGAAAAAAAAAATGAATCAAAAATTGGAAATTTGATGTATCATAAAGTAGAATACAAATTAGAATAACTTGCCTAAACCTCCAAAATAGACTATGGTACCAACCACACTACCCTCTATTTTTGAGGGTAGTGTGATTGGTAACACATGATCTTCTTTTTCTCAAATCATGTGTCACTGATCCCCTGAAATCCATATTAGTGCACTTAGTGAAATACAATCTTTTTTTCAAATACCCCCTCAAAATACGTATTAGTGCACTTAGTGACAAACAATCTTTTTTTCCAAGATCATATGTCACAAAGTGCGCTAACCCCCCAAAATACGTGTTAGTGCACTCAGTGACACATGATCCTTTTTTTTTCTAAGATCAGGTGTCACTAAGTGCACTAACCCCCCAAAATACGTGTTAGTGCACTTAGTGACATATGATCTTTTTTTTCCAAGATCAAGTGTCACAAAGTACACTAATCTCCCAAAATACATATTAGTGCACTTAGTGACATATGATCTTTTTTTCCAAGATCAAGTGTCACAAAGTGCACTAATCCCCTAAAATACGTGTTAGTGCACTTAGTGACATACGATCTTTTTTTCCAAAATCATGTGTCACAAAGTGCACTAATCCCCTAAAATATATGTTAGTGCACTTAGTGACATATGATCTTTTTTTCCAAGATCATGTGTCATAAAGTGCACAAACCCCCCAAAATACGTGTTAGTGCACTTAGTGACATATGATCTTTTTTTTCCAAGATCAAGTGTCACAAAGTACACTAATCTTCCAAAATACATATTAGTGCACTTAGTGACATATGATCTTTTTTTCCAAGATCATGTGTCACAAAGTGCACTAATTCCCTACAATACGTGTTAGTGCACTTAGTGACATACAATCTTTTTTTCCAAGATCATGTGTCACAAAGTGCACTAATCCCCTACAATATGTGTTAGTGCACTTAGTGACATATGATCTTTTTTTCCAAGATCATGTGTCATAAAGTGCACAAACCCCCCAAAATACGTATTAGTGCACTTAGTGACATATGATCTTTTTTTTTCAAGATCATATGTCACAAAGTGCACTAATCCCCTACAATACATGTTAGTGCATTTAGTGACATATGATTTTTTTTTCTAAGATCATGTGTCACAAAGTGCACTAACCCCCCAAAATACGTGTTAGTGCACTTAGTGACACATGATCCTTTTTTTTCTAAAATCATGTGTCACAAAGTGCACTAACCCTCCAAAATACGTGTTAGTGCACTTAGTGACATATGATCTTTTTTTTATAAAATCATGTGTCACAAAGTGCACTAATTCCCCAAAATACGTGTTAGTGCACTTAGTGACATATGATCTTTTTTTTCCAAGATCATGTGTCACAAAGTGCACTAATCCCCCAAAATATGTGTTAGTGCACTTAGTGACAAGTGATCTTTGAAATCTAAGATCATGTGTCTCAAAATGCAATACTCCCTCTAAAATACATGTTAGTGCATTTAGAGACACGTGATCTTTTTTTTCTAGCATCATGCTTCACTAATTGTATTAACCTCCCAAAATACATGTGAATGTGACCTTATGTTTGTCTTATCAGCTAGTGGTAGTCCATAATTAATTCTCAACTTCTACCACACGTTGCTTTGTCTTCACCAAGTCTAGCTCAAGCATGAAGTAGCAGTGTTTAACCCCAAAAGGACCAAACGGCGTTTTTTGGCAATATACGGATTTTGGGGAGCTCACTACAAATGGAATTTTTTTTTTTTCTTTGAAATTTTTACATAACATGTGCCCAGTGAGTAGCTTTAAGGCCCAACAATTTTCAAAACTTTTGACTACATAGTTCAAAAGTTATTGCATGATATATCATTTTCAATGGTTGGTGGGCAGCTCCAAAAAATTCTCAAAAATCACTTTTAAAAAACAAAAAATGTGAATTTGATTTTCTAGATTTACATATAAGTGGAAAGCTTTGAATCATTCCATTTTGATTTATGAGATTAAAGTTATGAGGTGCTCTAGTTTGCAGGTAGTTATAGAGTCCTTATTCTAAAATAAAATTTGAAATTCTGTATTTAACTTTATTTTTAATACATTTTGAAAAAAATAAAAGCATGGGATGTATATTGTTTATTTAAACATTATCACCTTTGGGATTTTCATTTTTCAATTCCATAATTGAATTCTTAACAATTTCGTGTTTCGAATCATTCTCCATTTCTTTCTACTTACTATTTTTTTCCTATATGTTGTGCACTTCCAAATGATCTGAATTTTTTCAAGCACATAGCCAACTTGCTTTGAAGAATGAATCTAAGGAGTAACCACCATTTTGGACATTTTTTCATACAAAAGCGACCTTGTGAACTACAGCTGCCATGTTTTCCGCAGGGCCAAAATTAGGGGTTTTGTCAATTTAGGCATTCAAGCCATAAACTCTTAGAAGGTCTATAACATTTATCTACAAAATAGAGAAGGCTCATGAAGGTTATCAAAAAAAATATGAATCAATTTAGGCATTCAAGACAAAAACTCTTAGAAAGTCCATAAACATTTAGCTAAAAAAAAGAGAAGGCTCATTAAGTTGATAAAAAAACAAATGACACAATGTAGGAATTCAAGCCATAAATTCTTAGAAGGTCCATAAACATTTAGCTAAAAAAAAGATAAAGCTCATGAAGTTGGTAAAAAAATAGGGAAGGTGAGGAAAACAACTTTGAAGGTAAAGAAAAAAAATAGGGAAGGTGTGGTTGGCAACTTTGAAGGTAAAGAAGAAAATAGGGAAGGTGAGAAAAACAACTTTGAAGGTAAAGAGAAAAAATAGGGAAGGTGAGGAAAAAAACTAATGAAGGGAGGTTCAATATAATATCAAGTGAATAAAAAAAACTATTACACAATGAAAAAGATTAGAAATTAGAGGGAATGAAATGTAGAGTGTTAGAGTGTCAATTATTGTAGTGCTGGTGACGTGACCAAAAAAGCTATGTTTCCAAAAAATGTTGTTTGGTCCTTTAGGGGTTAAGGTTGTAGTGGCCTTCAATCCAAAATAAGCCCAAAAGAACATATGGCCCAGAAGGTAATATTCTTCGTTGTTTTAAAAAAATAATAATAAATCTTATTTCTATTATTCTTCATTAAAAATTGCATCAATTTATTTGATTATTAATTAAATATAAAAGATATTAAATTATATTTCTAAATTTTATAATACACATAGAAATGATTCTTTGATACAAAGGTAAACTCATAGAAAAATGAGTGATGGCAAACTAAATCAGTGTCATGCACTATGAGAAGTGTCAACTACTCGAAATACACGTACTTCCTAAATCAAAGTCTGCAAATTCCTACTTCTAATTGCTACACTATTGTGAACACAGCGTGGTTATGGACCGCCAACCGCTACTGCCAAAGTTGCCTATGTCTCAGTAACGTGCAACTACAACACCTTCAACTACAATCCACGCTCGTTGATTCCACTGACACTCTATAATCAGTTCTTACTAGGAGTAAGTGCAATTGCATCCTAACCACGGTAGGTCTCTGGAGGTGGAGTTCAAACACTTTGAAGTAACCGCTTTTCAAAATCAGGGTTTTTCAAAGCAGTCAAACCGTCCTTCACAAAGTATTTGTAGGAAAACCCACAGCGATGACTTTGAACGCGCTTGGCAACAACTTCCAACAGTTCTCCCTTCCTCAAAACTGGTCCAATCCCTCCTGCTGCAACTGCTTGGATTTGAAAGTAAAGACTGCCGCTACCATTTCGACAAAAAATCTGTCCTCATACTATAACAACATTCTAAAAATTGAAGTCCTCCACGCAACTGAGCCCAACGTCTACATGTACTCACTGAACCGTACTCTTCACTTAGCCATAGCCCTGTCTCAATTCCTAATTAAACTGCCATAGCCGTTCAAGAAAGATAATTAAAAATCATCCAATAAGGTAGAATTAATAAACAACCATTTCTTGTACAAAATCGTAAGTAATACCTTCCCAAAATGAACAAGACATGGATATGTTCCCTTTCTCTAATTACATCTGCAACAATGACTATCAAATTCACTATGACCAATGATTGCTCCAATAACAAGGAGATTCGCATATGTAATATCCATAGCAACCTGGACAAGCATAAGCAGTTTTTTTCCTACATATCCTACATAGTCTCCTCTTCTTCCCCATGGAACGAGCTCCGTGAGTAACTCGAGTGTTCGGGACAAATTTTGAAAAACCTTTCATACGACCGGGCCACTTTGATGTCAGTTCATTTGCCAACTTCATGTGAAAATCTAAATGGGTCATAGGGTTCGTAAGGAACATGAAACTTAGATCACAATGAATTATCCATGAGTTCACGATGCTAGTATCCAATAAGAAATGAAAGAGACGATGCCACCATTTGTGGCTTCCTGTCAACGTGGTATAATATCCCCTCAACTGGTCAGCACCGTCTACACCTCTCATATTTTTTTGATATTGCAAGTGCATGGGGCCCGTTGGCACAGGCCTCTTCCCTTCTTTGTCCTTCCGTTGCACTGTGGCTTCTTCTCCATCACGTGGAGCTGCCTCTGCATGCGTTGATAATAGAAGGACTGGAACCCTATCTTTCCAAACAGCACAACATATTCTCTTGGAAATGTGCATGCGGTAATCCATCCATCCCAAGTCTTTGTTTTTTATTATGCATTTATCCCACATACCTCGGGGCACATACTTCCGATTCGACTTTAATGTTCCTGTTGCCATAGTACCTTGATCAAGTAACTTAAGAAATAAAGGCACTGAAGTGAAAAAACTATCTGTGGTCACTATGTGACCCCTGTGCTGCAAATTGTGAGTGAGATCCATTACCACTTCCGCCCCTTGCATTCCTGTTCCTTTTCCTTTTCTTGCTGGAAATGGAACACCCAAATCATCTATAGAATACTGACATGGCTTTTGTATTTGAGGTTCCTTTCCACAATATACCCTGAAAGTCCACACATACTTCACTGCAGAGTCTACCAAAGTCCACACCTTCATCCCAAAGCGACATGGTTTCGCTGGCATGTATTGTCTCACTGGACTGTATTGCCCCTTGTATCAAACCATTGACTCATCCACTGTCAACTGTTGATTTAAATTCCACAAAGTCTCGCATTTGACTCGTATAGATTCATGTAGCCATCACACTTGAGCAATTTTGTCAACCCTCTTTGATGCCCTCTTAGTGATATGCAAGCATCTCACGATGCTTTCATATCTATCACGAGTGAAAAGTTGAGATATCACTGGACAGTGGAGAAGTGGTTCCTCTGTAGACCAGAAGCACCTCTTGTTTGGCAAGGTCTTAACTCCCATAAGTAATTGAACTCCAAGAAAAGCCCTGAATTCATGATACTCTAGAGGAGTCCAATCAATACCACCATTGGTTGCACCTGTCTTTTCATCTATTACAACAGATGCATAACGATTACTCTCTCTAATTATCTTGGTCATAGTGCTGGGAGTCCAAAATTTCTCAAACAAGGCTAGGCACGATGGTAATTTCTCATAATGAACAGCCGATCCTGGTGGTGGACCTGAAAACAGCAAAGGTGGGTTACAATACGCTGGTATATCAGGTAACCACATGTCGCTAGCAAACTCACCAAGCATGGAATCCGCTTGTAGAATATGCTCTCTTGAGGACCTTCTGCAATTGGTCGGATGCTCTTGTCTTACAAGCTGAGTTGAAGTAGAACCTGAGTGTCCAACTTGCTTGCCTTTTCCACGTCCAATTTTGCACTTCAGGGGGTCTGCTAGCCCCACTGTTCGAACTTGTCGAGCGTTTCTTCTGAGTTGTAGCAAGGATGGAAGTTGGATTTCATCAATTGGATGATGCGGGTGTCGACTAAAGTCGTCGACAACTGAGGAGTCATACATAGCCGTTTGGTTGTTCCTCAGTCTGTCCCGCGCGGCTTCTTCACCTTTTGGATTTCGAAAACAATTTAGGGTTTCCTTGCCGTGACGTCGCTTTGTTCCTGCATTTCTTTCGTGCAGCTGTACGACATTGTTATTTTCTGCGGAGTTGCTAGGTCGAAGGAAGTCTGTATAGCGGCCTTGCGAATTTAGTGAACCAACGAAGTAGTCAACACCGAGCTCTGGAATTACCAGAAGACCTCCTTTGTCGCTGCAGCCTACGCTCGCGGGTTGATCAAGGATTTCGGTGAGGTCGTCATCGTTGGAGGAAGAGCTCTGCTCTGTATCACTCATCGAAGCGTCTCCATCACCGACCATGGCGTCGCTATCGCTGCTGGTGTCCAAGAGGAGCTGCCTTCCATCAGACATATTGCAGGAAAGTCGGAGAGCAGCAGCATTGGAGGCGTCCGATTTTTTATCCTTCGAAGTAGGTACGCTCTCTTCATTCAGTGAGATGTCTGCGTTTTGTGCTTTCCCGCGTTCTTGAAATTGCAACGAACCCCAGCAGACAGTAGCTTCTTCTCCATCGTGAAAACGAACAATTGCTTTTTTTTCTTTGGAGTGTGGATCCACAAATTCTTTCATCATGAGCGCCGTTGTCCAATTTTCAATTGCAGAAGAGGCATGTTCGATGTCGCAGTCCTGCAGGAGTTCTAATTGCAGCCTCACGATAGGACGCTGGACTTCAGCACTGCCACTCAAATGCACAGCTAAATTCGGATGGACGGTGTCTATAGGTACGTTGGGGTCGATATTTGCGAGGACGCCTGTCGCTTCCATCGAAATATCGGTGCGTTGTAAGTTTTCGAAGGTTTGTTCTTTGTTCTACAGAAACTGGAATGCCGACCTGCAAATACATGGAACTGCTTTGTTAGAATAGAATGCAATATTAGTAATCGTATAGTACTTCTGATTTCAAATCCTATTTCATGACAACAAATTAAAATAAAAAAACGAAGTGCAGACCCCCATTGCGAACTAGGATCATAGAATTCAATTGAAGATGGAATGTGATGAATACTCACATTCTAATTGGCATATTCAGTCTCTTCGAAGTAGTAGACCTTCGTGTCACTGTGGCATTAATGTAATTGCAAACTTCAGATTTTGATCGTGTTTCACATCCACAGTCATCAATGAACCAGTGGGACTTTGGTTTTTAGTAGAAATCTGCAGAGGACTATTCAGTCATGCAATACTCATAGTATATAGAGTGAAATTGGTACATCATGAATAAGCGCTACAGAAGAAGAATACCTGAATTACATAAACAACATTTTTGAACTGGAAGTCTTATACAGAGAAGACCACAATCATTGTGCTAACCATAGATTGTACAGTGAACTTCACTCTTGCAAGGAAGGAGGACGGTAATCCTTGTATTCCAACTTCAATTACAACACTATAGTATCTATAACTCTTACCAGGAGCCTGACTTGATAATTAGTTGCCGGAACAAGTAATGAGACTAGAAATGTGTGTCACGTTTTGTAGTACTATGTGACTTCTTCCTTCTCTTGCTCTGATGTTCTATTGATGCTGACAGGTTATTTTGTTGGCTAGGTGGGGAGCTGTTCGACACCTCTGTCTTCACCATCCATAGGGGCAAGATTTGTTTCGTCGTTGGCAATTCTGGGGGCGAAACCGCTGCAATGGTTGTCAATGTTGACGACGCAGAAACGGTGGTGGTCTCAGCATCAAGGGGTTGCAATTCAGGTAAATAGCACTCTGCTGCTTTCTGGGGTCTACGACTGAAATTTTTGAGAAGTTTCTCCTACAAGACAATCTTTGTAGTGGTTACTAGAGGATTTTCTTTCTTATTTTTAGTTGAAACTAAAACTAAAAGGAAATGGAAAAAAGCTTTCATGGATTTACGAATTTCAGGCATATAAGACTATCATATTCTTCTGTTCCATAATGCACATACGAAATGGGAAGTAACGACAGTGACAAATTCTGTCAGAGTGTATGATACTAGACCATTGACTCCATGTCATTCTGTGAATTATTCGCAATTTGAGCGGCAGTGCACTATCACGGTTGCTTGCCGTCACAAATTGGATATTGATGTCAACTTTATGGGCTTCACTTCAGTTTCGAGGAAGTACACATCATTCGTAAGTTCACATGCCCTTAAAAAATTCAATTCTAACAAATTATAATGATGTAGGCAAATGAAATTTTGATACATTTATTTGAAGTGTTTGTATACTCTGAGTGATTGCTTGGGACTCATAGCTTGAGGCTTACTTTAGTTTGCTAGGATTCCTAGTAGATTAGCAATGGAGCAGTTATTACTAACAACAAATTAAAATAAAATAAAAAGATTGAAGTGAAGCTATGCACTGCTACGGCTCCATTCCGATGCAAAACTATGCGAGCAGGTTACTGAAATTGAACTGAGACTGAAATTATTGTTCTAGGATGAACTGGTAAGCTTTTCTTATTCAATATTGAGAGGAGATAGCTCTATGGGGTATGTACATGTGTCATCTTCTTTGCAGGCGGTGAGAGTCTCCTACCTAATGTTGTTTCTCTTTTTGTGTTATTTTATGTTTTCCAACCTTGCTCGAACTAAAGAGCAGCAAAGTAGTTTCATTGAAGTTTCCATTGATAATGACAATTAAAACCAATTACAAGAACTGTGAATGAATACATGAGGTAGAGAGATGTACCTTGACCCATTCGTTTCTGTCTGCAAAGTTATCTTCCACTATGAAGCCAGCGTTGTCAATTAAACCTTCATGAAGAAAGTGTTCTGTCCATAGAAGTATGTTCTGTAGTGCAGGATGGTAAACTGGTCGATGCTGAGAAAGAAGAACCGTTGAAAACAACAATGGGGAAGCTGTCTATCGAAGTTGGAGGTGCTGCTAACTACGGGCGCTCCACTTTCGGGAAAGGAAAAACAACCTCACGAATTACTCGGTACACAGCAGGTGAGAAACCATTTTCATGTCCTTCCTCTCTTCTCTTTTTCCAGCCAAGAATGCGAGCAGCCCATGAATAAAACAACCACCGTAGCCGTTTTGGACTTGTGTCGTGGCTATCACGGTTGTCCTTACTTAGTTTGGGCAAACTAAGAAGGTATTGCTCACTAAGGCACCCTACAATGATTTGTATTTGCCAAGGCTGCGCATGTTGTTTCTGCATCAAATGATCTACTATTTCAGTGGCATCCACTTGACACCAAGCAGGACAAGGAGGAGGAGGAGGTACATGGAGGTCGACAACTATAGTCCTCCGCATGCTGATAGTGGAAGTTTGAGAAGCAAGAAGTTCCTAAGCGGCAGAAGATGCAGAACTAGCAACTAGTTTAGGACCTAACTGTATCTGTAGGAATTGAGTGCATGTTGATGACTTCGCACATCCAGGTAGCCGCCTTAGAATTTATTACAACGAACTAATTTGGGACGTTGCTTTTCGAAACGTTGCAGCCTTCTAGTGTGGCTTTGAATAGTACCTGGCATGGCAACTGTTGCTCCGAAGTACTGTAGATGAGGAAACTGCCCAAGAAAAGTGTTTTTTTATTATATCATTATATGAACTTGCCCATTACTGCTGCCCTCTTGTAAATTTTAGGGACGGGACCAGGGATCCAACACCATTTATATGAGTCACCGTGTAATTCTCTTCCAATTTGCGGCACCTAATAATAAACACCGCATTGAATGGCCTCATTTTTGGGCTCCCATGATGGAGCACGTCTACCTAATCAATATGAACGAAAAAATGGATGAAAAAAGTGTTTTTTACATCTGTGGGATTGTTTCTTCTCGTTCATCGGACGCAGCACGTCTGCGTCGACCTTCAAGGGTTAAGTCAGGGTACTTTAAAAGCAACCCTCCTCTAAAAGCAACCACTAACACAGACACTAACACAAAGGTACAATTTTTCTTTCTTCAATGTACCAAAAGTTGTACATTTCAGGAGGTGGTAGCTTTTAGTGAACAATGCGTTTCAACTTCAAAAATTTGTAAGTAATTTCACAAGGTTTCAAAACATGATTATGAAACAACTTGAGTTCAATGCCAATTCCATTTTTTCTTCCTATAAAAATGTGCTGAAAAAATGTTTCAAGGAGCTGAACCCATAAACAATGCTAAAGGACATTTTCCAACCGATGAATGATAAAGAATCTCTCCATGTAGGACAAAAAGTGCAATTATTCATCCTCCAATTTTTGTGTGAAAAACGGGGATGTCTTCTACAGTAGTTTGACTTACTTCCACTGAATGCTTTTGCATTTTTTTTAAAACCAACAATTCACATAGTACCAAAACAGATCATTTCCACGGTGACCAGCTCGTTATTGAAGGGTTAACTTCCCCGCCCCAAATGCGATCAGCTCTTAAAAGGGCCACTCACTAAGAGCAGACTACCTTAGTTGATAGTAAACCTAAACCTAAACACAACCCTGCTTCCATCGTCAGTTTCGTCAAAGTAAGAGTCCATTTCATGTTGACGCTACGAATTGTCGAGTGTACAAATTTGATTCAATTCAAAGTACTGTAAGTTTTTTCAGCCCTGCTGATTTAACACTAAGGTAGGAGGTCCTGAAATGGAGTGGGTTCTAAAACCAATCGAGCTCTAGAGGTACATTTTGCACTTTCCAATTTACAAGTGGTGTGCATTTGAGGAGGTGGTCGGTTTTAGAGCCCACAAAAATGCACTTTTCTGCAACTTCAGAAATTCATAACTAATTCCACAAAGCCTCAAAAAATATGAAACAACTTGGGTTAGATGCCAATTTCTCTTGCCTTTCAAGGAAAATTTACTGAAAAAATATTTAAAGAAGTTCTACCTCCCCAAAAGTCAGCTTCAGCTCTTAGATGAGCGGTTTATGAACCTCCTACCTTATTAGGTACCTGAATGTCCTGCAAGTAAGTTAGTTCCTCCAAACAAAAGAGTGAGAGTCCATTTCATGTTGGTGGCTCCAGCAATATCATGTGCAACTGAACCAATCCCGTGCGCTGTGCACGTCACATCTCGCGATTGTCTCGGGATTGACTTGCACATTCCCTTGTGTGCTAGAACAGTCAAGTGCAATCCTCATGTGACTTCTCTCCAACCTCATTGTCAACCAATTCTCACGTGCGAAGCCCTGGCTGGTAAAAAAACTGAAATTCTAAACCCTGAAACCCTGACCAAGACAAAAAAAGAAAAAGAACAAAAGGGTCCGATGAATTACTTTATACATGAACTGTACAAACACAAAGAATGGACCTGGAGTCTCGTAATGTTTGACTTACTACCTTGGTGATAGGGTCTTGTTTTTTCTTTCTGAAAGGCTAGTGGTTGGTCAATGTGAAAATCATCCTTTGGGGGGATTGTGTGAATGATTGGCTTTCAAGAAAAACACATGTGTGAGCACTCTATGAAGGTCAGACTACTTGGATGGGGGCAAGACCTCCCCTTTTTACACAAAATTATTCCAAGGATGGATATTAGTGCATTTTTGTCTTACATAGAAGGATTCTTTGTCATCCATCAAACATATAATGTTTTTGGCATCATTCTAGAGTTAAACAAGTCACATGTTGGTTGCTTTTACGAGAGGCTAGGGATTTGGTATTCCTACTTATTATTCATTGATGATTCCTTTTCTAATTAGAACCTCCCAGATGTTGTAGTGTTGTGATATAAATTCAATGTCTAGAAAATCCAAATTCAATGAAGCATGATTTTTCCTTTAGGGGACTAAGATCTCAATAAAAGCCTCCCTAATATATTATTTCATATAATAGTTTAAGTACGAGAACCTAAAATCAAATTGGTGTAACTATATAATTTGCACGTTGAAAATTCATCACTCATTCATACAAAGGTTGTAACATTGCATTTTGAGATGCATTGGAATTGTCTTTCAAATGCTAGCTACACTCTTCATTCTATTCAATGTGATTCACACTAAACATATACCATTACAATATTTGAGATAATTTTGTAATTTGTACTATTCAATGATCGAGCATTCCTCTCTACTTTGAATAGTGTCACAGTTACATGTATAGTGCGGTCTTTGCTATTCATTGTGTTTGTAATGTATGGGTTGTCAACAAAGAGGATATGAAATAGGGTTGTTTTAGGGGCGAAAATTCTCACTCTCTCATAGGTTTGAGCCTGTCAAATTCTATCCCTTCCAAATTGTGCTAGTGATGTGAAGACTTGTGGCAATTATTGTTCCAACAATACAACCTTTAATATAAAGCAAATTGACAGAACTTCCAAGGAAGTGAACAATCCGATAATCAACGATTAAAAAAACACTCTATTTAGTGTAGCCCGATGTTTCGAGGAGTAACACTATTTTGAGAAGCAATACTAAATAGAATGAAAAATGTTTTGTAGGCAGCCATTTTCAGGTTGATGCACCGACATCTATCATTGGCTATGACAGGGTAAAATTGGAGGAAAACTACAGTGGTGGGAGTATAAATTAATGTGGAAGAGGCCACTGTAGACTAATAATTTAAGGCCCAAATGTCCTAGATAGGACCGTCCGTGAGGTCTCATGGTATTGACCCTAAATAGAAAATTTCATATGGTTCCAAAAGTTTTAATTGGTCACAGAAATTTCCATTTTTAAAACTGTGTTTTATGGCAATTGAAAATGCATCCAATCCCCAATAATAAGCTATTGCTCACTTGGAGTGCTCTGAGCCGATTCCTGTCTGACGGACATAAGCTTAATTTAGCACTCAATATCCTACTCTCACTAAATTAATTTGTTTCATGTGGGGGTATGTTTCCTATCCAGTCAAAATGGGGGTAAGGGAGTATGCTCTTAAAGTGCCACTGAACTTAAACCGCCATCTACACCCTGTGTACATCTCCAGAATCAATTCTGTACCTACGTGGAAGAAACGCTTTCAGAACCAAACTTCGTTCCTTAATAACTTTTGCATACAATATTCAAATGTCCCATTCTTTGATATGTTGGAAACTCCTTTCACTTGCCAACAAGAGCATATGAAAAATTGACCAATTTAATAATTGTAACTAGGCTCAGTAGCAAAAAGTGGCGGTTTTGGGGGTACCCACCTTACATGAATAGTTCTTGTTCTAGAATCTCAAGTCCAATGTATTTATTAATCAAAGTTACCATAAAAGCAAGTGACTCTATAGCGGGTTTATGTCTCATTCGTGTCTATACTAGTCAACCAGTATGCCCTGTGCCGTTGTCACAACCAAAATCAAAGTAAAAGTGAATTTCTAGTTTTTAAATTCATAAAAAAAATTATTATTTCATAGGAACTTCAAATTTTAATAACTTTCACACCGTAGGTCCAAATGAAACAAAGTCCATGCACCCCTCTTCAGAGAGGGCTTTCCTACGGTACTAAGAACACAATCCCAAGACGTATGATTCATGATATCTCATTGTAACAAACAAAACAAACAACCTAACTTAAAATATGGGATACTTAAAGCTTGAACTATCATTCCTGCTTGTTTAACTCTTAACCCTTGTGCGTCACAAGGAGAACAACATAAGCAAGGAGTGTTTTTTTTGCTAGATTTAGAAAATCCGGAGTAATTTGAGAAGTACTCGGTTGCTAAAGTTTTCACGGTTCAAATTTGAAGCCAACTTACTAAGGAGTGCAAATCTGCAATTCATAAGAAAATCCACCATGCGGATTTCAAGTTTATAACATGTGATGAACATGGTATTTCACAAATCCTGGGTTCTCAACTTCCAAAAGACATCCCCCCTGATGCACAAGGATTAAAGAATGCTGAGGCCCAAAAGTAGTCGATGGATGCCAAAAAGAATGTCTCATGACCAAGATAGTCACCAAAACTGCTCCAATTATTGAACCAATATTAGGTGCATTTTCTATATCTACAATGAACAATGAAGTCATTCATCAAACCTACTTTGGGTCCTCAACATCTTTCAAAGCTTAATGCTAGAAAGATGGGCTAGTCACCATGGAAATCATCCTTCTAGATAACGTGGGAATCATGTGCTTAAAAAAATAATCCAAGAGCATTCATCCAAGGGTCAAATTGCTATGCAAGACCTCCCTTTTTCACACAAAATTCTTAGGATAAACATCTGCACTTCTATCCTATGTAGGAAGATTCTCTGTTATCCGTTGACGTCCTTCTAGGATTGACCTTTTACGAGGGACGAAAATTCAGTGAATTCAATTAATGAACAATAGAATTCCATGATAAATATGAATGTACATGTACTACAACCCTTTCATGAGAATTGGTTCCTTGCATCAATTGAAAACATTTCCAAATTGGTGGATTTAATTTCAGTCATGAGGATGAGAGCTGATTGACAAAAGTGAGAACAGGACAAATCTTGGGATGCCGTGTGAGTACATATTGAATTTGAGAAGGTTAACCCCTAAGCGCTTGAACGACCATTTTATGGTCACTGCTTGACATCGGGCAGAATTTTTGGGCAAAAAAACACTTCTTTTCCAATTTAAATTTTTATTTATTTTCCAAAAGACTCGATTGTCTTTCAATATTTATATTCAAAACTGAGATGGCTACGGTCAAACAAAATTAAAAGAGAAATAGCACAAAGTATTTAGAATCGGATAGTGTTGAAAAACTTACTATTTTGGAAAAGTGTTGGTATTCTCATTTCTATATCTTATGTATTTTTTTAAAAATCAATAGAAACTGCAATTTTGACCAATCAAAATAAAATTCAAATCCTAAAGATAGAAATTACCATCAAAATTATTTTGAATTCTCCTTTACTATAGTCCATTGCAAATACATGGTTCCAATTAATCCAAAACAATAAATGTTTTGATTAATACAATGTACAATTTTCATCCAACCAATTTCTTTTTTGTTTTGAAGATACGAGTAGGTCCAATGTATTGTCTTTGTCTTTGTCTTTTTTAATCGATTGGTTTTCTTCATTTTTGTCTCTATAACCAAGTGATTGTTCCAACATCCCCATCATGAACCTTTCCATCATGCCACTACAAACTCCATTACAAAGGCATGGATGATATTCTGATTCACCGGAAATTCACACAATCCACAAGTTATCTACAATTGGGTCATTGCGTTTCAAAGACATAATTTCATACCACATAGTGACAAAAACTTGATCTTTTTTGAAAAGAAATCACTTGCCACCATAATGCCATTTTGCACATATGCCTGACGCCATAGCTCATCCAAACTAATTAAATATTATGCCAATTTTCATAAAAGCCCAGGGGCTCTAGAAAACATTAGGATTGTTGGCAAGGAAGGCCGTCCCATGAATAGCAACCGCTCCCACCCGCTATTTTCACGCCCCATCCCTCGCCGGACCCGTCCTTGCCTCTCGGACCTACCTGTCTATTTTCTCCTTCCCGACCTACCCGCGAGCCTTACCTACCCACCTCATGACGTCACTACCTCTCTCACGGGCTGAACCCAATCACAACTCTCTCCGTAGTCCCATTAAGCTCAAGCTTAGTGAAGGTACTTGGTTAGTGACCTAATTGAATTAAGTTAGTGACTTCGAAGCCTCCCCGTACTAATTTCCTCCGAGCAATTAGTGACGTTGGCTCTACCCATCAATGAGATTAGTGAACAGCGACCAAATTCTTGCTTCCAGTGCTCCCAGTAACTTAGTAACTTCCTCTCTGCGATATTGTGACATCAGTGAACTTCTGAATAGGCATTCGTGAAGATTAGTGAACAAAGACCTAATTAGTGACCTCCAGGGCCTCGTCTGTGTCATCTCCTTTGAAGATTAGTGAACTTAGACCTAATCCTAATTAGTGACCCCCTCCAGTGCCACCTACCGTGGATCAGTGGTCCCACGAATTATTAGTGGCGTAATTAGAGATTAGTGACCTATTTAGTGATTAGTGAAGATTCGGAGTGGAAAAAGACGAGATGATGAGCTCCGCTGCCCCGAGTTGACAAAGTCTCCATTTCCCAACCTTTTCTTCTGTTCAAGTGTTTTGAGGGCTCTCACTTTGATACTCACTTTCCTTTCCACATAAATTTTTTCCGGAAAAGCTGTCTTGCAAGATCAGTCACCAGTTTTCCTTCTTTCCAAGTCCCGAAGTTGAACAGAATTTTTTAGGAGATCCATATCGAGCATATAACCAATCTGTTTCAATTCCAGGTGTGCGCTTTTAACTTTGCTGGGGATTCGGGACTTTGAAAGTCTTGGGTTGCAGTAGTAGTGTGTCTCGGTTCGGGGGTCTTGATATTGTGGGCTATCAGTTTTATTGGTAGTTTGGGTGTTTTGGTGTTTTGGTAGTTCGGTAGATTGGTGGTACAGCTGACCCGGCCGGCAGAAACTTCACCCGGAGGAAGAGCTGCTGCACAAGGTTTTAGGAAGGTTTTGATCGAATCCAGTTTGGTTTCTTGGTCTTGGATTGCTCACGCGTTTTCAAATTTTTTCAAATTTCCAATTTCGTGCGGGTTGATTTGATGGTGATGGGAGCCTCTTTGTTTGGGAGTTGAAATTTTTTGCGAGTTTTGTTGGTCTGTATCCGAGGCAATGGATTGAAAGTTATTGCCGTGAATCTTCAGCTTTTTTTGCTTGCGAAAGGAGTGTGACTATCAAACTGAAAATGTTGCGTTTTTTCTTCTCCCTTGGGGGAATATGGGATTGGAATCCTTTTGATTCGCACACATTTTGCAATTCAAAGCAATTTTTCCCCAGTGGGAGTACATCAGTTTTCCAAACTGAATGCAAATGAGAGTCGGTAGATTTTCTTCATAGCTCCAGAGTGGTGTCTACGGTGTGAGCAGTGTACATTTTTACATTCACACAGTCTCTTCGCGTTCGTTCCCAGAGACTCCTAAACCCCAGAGTTTCGTAATTTTTTTGGTTTCATCTCCTGCAACTGAGTTCCAATTTCGTGTCTGTGTGGCGTTGCACCAGGTCTCCGCTCAATTGGGGTTACAAGGAGCCTTCATTGCAAGCCACAGGGAGCTCATAGTTGCCATAGTTCGAACATGTAGTAGAAAGAGGTTCGCCTCTTCTTCTTAGGAGCATCAATTTCAGGAAATGGGAGTTCCGGAGTTTCACAGGACATGGGATTAGGCAAAGTGCAGATCATCACAATTAGTACAGAGACGAAATCACACCATGATGCGACGAGGTAAAATGCGTTTTCGGTATGAAACTGTGCCTGCAGTTTCGAGCTTCATTGTGATCTTTGGCTCGGCTCTTCTGTCTTTAGCCATTCTGTCCTTCATCTCAGCCAGGGTCCTGGACAACGAACATTGGAGCCCCAGCACCAACTTGTTTCCGGCGGCGCTCTTTCCGAAACCTTCCCCTGCCAAAGTGAAGACTGTCAAGCTGACGCCTGCTGAGGTGAGAGAGAGAAACTGCCTTCCCTGTCTTGACCTTAAGTCTTTGATGATGGTGGATTTTGCTATTACTCAATTGGTCTCTAACTTTGCCTTTTCATGGGTTTGAAGAGTTTCGTTTGAGATAGTTTTTTGTCGAAGAATTTAGTTTTGGAAAGGTGTACGTGGATTGTTGGTGACGAAGTCCAGTGGTCTGAATTTTGTCCCCATTGGAATTGGACTTCCTAAAGTCTGATGAATTTGTGACAAGGCTTGTGAATTGTTGATTGGTTCTGGAATGTACGTCTCGCTGGTTGGATTTAAAAAAAAAAAAAATCCTTAAACTCATGTGAAGACAACCTCATCATTCTGATTAAGGTGTACTGAGCATAGTTTTTATTATGATTAGAGAGTTCCGAACTTCAATGTTCTTGTTGACAAACCTCAGAGGATTCCAGCTCACTACGTTAAAGAATGCGTTATTTGGATGCGTTGATGGTCTACAACTAACATGAGTTTTGTTTTCGAGGTGGTGTCCGTTTTAAAAAGCAACATGGACTCATTATGCAAGACTTTGGAGTGTTACGTTTAGACACGTGTTTTTTTCAGTTATGTGTGGTTACTTTCGATCAGTTGGAATATGTTTTGTATGACATTACATTAAGTTATTAAATGGGGGCAGCAGGCACTGAGACTGTGTTCCCCAAGAGTAACAGTAACGAAGCAGGAAATTTTGTTTTTTGTCAGAGCAAATAATTCAACTTGCAGGTTTTCTTGGTTAGATAAACTCACTTAACTCGCTCTTGCAGAATTCTGAAAGTGGACTGAGAGTGTTTGATATCAATTTATCAAACATCTTATAACCAAAAGTTTGCTACTCACTGGCCTTAATGACCTCTGTCTTTTAGTTGAATAATGTCATGGAACTCTTGTCTTCGTTACGAACTCTGACTCTGTTAAGGACTCTGTCTTTGTTAAGGACTCTGTCTTTGTTACGGACTCTTTGTCTTTGTTAAGGACTCTGTCTTTGTTATGGACTCTCTGTCTTTGTTATGGACTCTTGTCTTTGTTGTGAACTCTGTCCTCTGCTGTGACTTGCAAATTGAGCTTGTGCTTTTACTTAGTGGATGTTTTGCGTTTGCTTTGAGCAGAAGTTTGCTGCTTTTGTTGCAAAATATGGCAACCAAACAATTGACCCGGTGGAGGAGTTGCGTACCTTGCAAAACGTGCCGGTAAGTTGATCCAAGTCCCAGTCAATCCTGTGCTTTCAGACACTCTACTGTCAATTTTGCAAAATCACATTTCATATTTAAGCTATGTGCACCTACAATAGTCATTCATTTCAAATCACATTTCAAATTTAAGGTATGTGCACCTACAATCATCACTAATTACAATTGAGCGTAGTTACTATTATCAAACATGAGAATTATTCTTATGTATTGGATTTTATTGCCAACTGGAAGAGGATTCAAATGCACTTTGGCATGCATTATACAGACACCGTAGGAATAAGTTATGAACTTCCAAAGTATTGTCTCTTAAGTATATCCAAAAATCAAAACAAGATTCTCATAGACTCAACATGTTTTGATTGTGTACATCTTGTGTAATCAATATCCTAATGGGTTTTTGTAACACTTTTGGGGTCCAAATGTAGGCGTCACATTTTTGGGCAGTGTTGATGACCTTAGGTCGTCTTAATCTCTTGTTTCCTTTTTTTGAATTTTTGCACATTTTTTTGTTTTATTGATCTTTTGATAATCATGTTATTTATTTCAATTTCATCAAATTGATCAGAGAGGAAGGTTGCTTTTGAAACATTCAAGCATTACTTTAAATGAAAGAGAAATTGCTTGGACAAAACATTGCCCTCATGACAAGCTGACTTTGTCCTCTGCCCAAAATATGTTTTTTTTAAGAGTTACGGTGCAGACTGGTGCATTTAGCACCAAAATTCTTTTGATAGTACTGAAATCTACATAACTGGAGGAATTTCATGAATTCTAGGAGGATTTTGCAACACTTCTTTTTCTTGTGGGGTCAGTCATTTTCGAACCGACATTATTTATGGACTTTGGGGGGATTTTTTTTCTTTTTTTTTCCATCTTTTCCTTTGTGTTTTATTTTTCAACTCAAATGGAAACTAAGTCAATGCCATGTTTCCGTTCAACCGGACGACTTGGACTTAGAAGAAGGTCACAAAGATCTATTACCCAATCCAAAGTTCCCACGTGGCCCCCATATCCTCACCTGACTGCAGGGGAGAGAGTCAAGTTGACTCGTGTTATACCAGACCTTTTAAAAAAAAAATTTTAATTTAAAAAACAACTGCCACCCTAGGGAATTGGGATATTCTACAGTGTTTTGGTGGACTTTGTCTGTGTTGTTTAAATTATTGTTTTGGAGTTTATAAAGTCAATTTATGCCACAGACTGGCAATCTTAACTTATTTATGTAGCAATTGGGACTGAACACCTGGAACCGATTATTCTTGGGAACAGGGGTTTAAGGAAACTCAGGGTTTTTATTGCTTTCATTGTTTTTTTGGGGGGCAGGGCTGAGAGACTGAGTGAGATCTTCATCATCAGATTGATTGATGAAGTCATTTACATCCACGTCTTTGGATGAAACAATGGAAATTTGGATGATAAAATCAATTATACTCATTTAAAAGTCAAATGTACATTCATTCAAAATGAGCGATGTTATCCAGGGTTTATATTTTGGGTGATACAACCTGTGGAGGAGAACTATCGTCCAAAATAAAAACCTTGATATTATCCCCATGAGATTGTATTTCATTGATTCTGTCTACACTACTTTGTTTACTTTGTTTGGATAGTGCGTGTGACACAAATTTTTCTAGAGTCACACTATTTTCAATTAGTGCAAGTTGAAATATTATTGTATTATTCTGATTTCCACAAAGATAAAATTAGGTGCTGACACTAATTTTATATAGGTGACGCTAATTTCCCCCCCCCCCCCTTTAAGTCAAATCAATATACTTAAAAACACACACAAGGAATCTGTTACCAAATGTGCCATTAAAATTATCTTGTATTGTTTCCGAGCAAATTATGGCTCAAAAATAACCACCCTAGTAGTAATGAACCCCCCCCCCCCTTTTTTTTTTCCTCCCTTTTGTGTGGAAATTGAGTCTCTGTGCCCTTGTTTTTTTTGCTGGCCACAGGTTGGACGAGGCTAAGAATTTGGTTTTCTGTGAGGCAGGCGGTGTGGAGTGTAGGAAAGCCTTTTTTATGGGAGGCTGAAAATACAGAGTGGTATTTGGGATGCAGTGATGCGAGTCCCTCCTTTCCTTGTAAGTGCCCAACAAATGTGTCAATCACAACAAGGTTTTAAGCTTTTTAGTTATCACCTTTCTCTTTAAATTAGGATTTAGTGTACACTTTGAAACCCTTAATTTTGATTGCGTGGAAGACAATCATATTAAAAATCAAATAGTTTGAATGTGAAACAAGTGTGGCACAGCCAATCAGCTTGGCGAAGATATTCCAAAATGTCATTGTAAGAGAGGGTTGGATTGTAGAGGTCTGATTGTACAGTACACCCAAATGTGTAGTCACATCAAGGTTTTAAGCTTTAGATTGTCAGTACTTTTCTATCAAAGTTTCACTTGAAAGTAAATGGTATGATATAACTACACCTAATTGCAACCCTCACCTAAGAACATCATAACCTATTTCTAACATAGTGGTGCTCGTTTTGTGAGATTTGTGGTACACAAGTTAGAAGAGAATATTTGACAACCCTTGGTTTAGGTTTAGGAAATGAAGAGGGGGTATGCAATTAGCTAGGAATGGCAATCAAATGTGTACTTTACTTTAAAGTTTTGTCCTTAATACTTTAAAAGAAGTTGGTTTCAAGTAAAAATGCTATATCGAGACGATGCAAATTCTAGTGTAGCCCACAATAATTGCAAGTTTGGGGTGTAGTATCGTATCTCTTCATATTCTATCTCTCTAGTTTTATTTGTTTATTGGAGTTTTGACTTGCAATATCACACTAATTGTTAATTGTTGATTTTTTCATGTGTGCAGCCGAGCCTCCTTTGAAATCAAATGGCTATTTGTATATTGCAGCTAGTGGTGGGCTGAACCAACAACGCACTGGGGTAATTCTGACCCCTTTCTGAAACCCACTCGTATAGATTTTTTTTTGCCTAAAATGTATTGTCTCTATTATTCATGAGAACTTGAGGTCACTTTTGGGTGTATATCTATTTTCAGCACTTTGAAAATTCATAGGTTATTCATAAGGTATCTCAAAAAATGCCTCAGAAGCAAATCTAGCCAATACTCTTTTGCCTTCCAAACAAGATCCAACAAAAAAAAAATAAAGCCATTTAAGTAAGAATAAGAACACTTCCCAATTGGTCAGAATTTGGATGCAATTAGGTGTAGTTACCTTATTTCATCCATTTTGTGTGCTTCTAACATTGTAGCATTGATAGATAATGAGATAGATGAGTACCCACTCTTCATCCCAATATCTTTGTCAATCCTTTTTTTTTTTTTTTTTTAAACAACTTGGTTGAAATTTTGGCTTAATGAGCATTGTTCCAATGGTCCCATGCATTTTCAACGAATTTTAGGGGTTCAGTTTTGTTTTTCAGGTTTGAAATTTGCACCAATTTGATGGTACCGGAACTGGGTTTGGGGCTCTGCAGATCACAGATGCTGTTGTAGTGGCCAAGCTTTTGAATGCCACACTCGTGGTTCCTCAACTTGATCATAAATCATACTGGAAAGACCACAGGTTGGATTTCTCCGCCTTCCACAGACTTCGGAAAGCTCAGTAATAGTCGATTACCGTAACAATTGTTTCAATATCGTTCAAAATGTCAATTTAGGGTTTAGTTTTTTTCATCCTGTTGATTCGTTATGTTTTGCTTTTTCTTGAAGCTTCCTCAATTCTTATAGATACTTTCGTCCATTTGAGCACATCGGGATGAAACGATAGAGGAGAAAGAGGCAGATCTGAAGTTTTAGTTTTAGGTTTTGCCTACTTGAATTTGCTGCTGTTGTTCTGAGTATTATTATTGAGCATGTTGCCTGTTGTTTTAGGGTGCACACATCACCATGTTGCATCGGTTTGAAGAAACCGCCTTGCATTTGGTCCTTACGTGTTTTTTTCTTCTGTTCTGGTGGAATTTCACAGCAACTTCAGCGACATTTTTGATGTGGATTGGTTCATATCTTCTGTGGCTCAAGATGTCCAAGTCATCAAGGAGCCTGTGGAGGCTCTTCGAGGCAAATCAGTGTATACGAGAGGGGTCCCGCGAAAGGCCAAGCCCGAGTATTACCTGTCGCAAATCTTGCCAACGTTGAAGAAGAAAAAGGTAATACACACTCCTCTTAAACATAGACTCACTGTTACGAAACGAATCCTCCGAGGTAAAGGTAACCTAATCGGTGGCCGTTTGAAAATCTTGCTTGCTCAGTGAGCACATTGATTGATTTGAGGATCGACATCATCTTCACTTGTGTTGGTTTAGGTCATCCTGAATCAACTCAAAATTCTACCGATAAACCCTTATAATAACTTTCACATTCAATGTCTGAATAAGACGTACTCTGGTGCATTGGGATTGCTAGCAAGAATCAATGCAAATCCGGGTCAGTCTAATACTTGGAGCTGTAGGTAGCACTTAGGTGTGGTTACCTTAATCTTGATTTTGATCCTCACATGTTTGCAATTCCATGCCACATAAGAGTCAAATTTCAACTTGCTTTTGTCTCTTGTGATTGCTGAATCTGAATAACAAATTGTTCGTCTTTTGGCAGGCACTTCGATTGAATCGATTTGACTATCGGCTGTCAAACAAGCTCAAAAGCGACTGGCAAAAACTAAGATGCAGGACCAACTATAAGGTAATATTAACGGCCACAGTTTCATTTTTTGAACCTTGTAAGAGTGATTGTCCTTTCAATAGTGGTCTACAACCTCCCACTTTGAATAATTGCGTTGAGTGTGAAAATTATTCGATCTCAAGAGAGTTTGACTCTTGGAGTGCCCAAAGTGAAATCTCTCCACTGAGTTCTACTGAACGATCTCCCAAAGAAAGCACATTCCTATATTTTGATTAGAAATGCTTAGAGTTGCTTGCAAATAGTATCATCTTCCTCAGCCATGCTGTGTGTTGCTAAATTTTTTAATTTAATTTAATTTATAATTATTTGAAGCACAAGATCTGACATGGGTTTGGCTCAGGCACTGCGATTTACAAGGTCCATACAAGAGATAGGTCAGACTCTGGTAGACCGAATGAGAGCAAAGAGTGGTGGTCGTTTCATTGCCTTGCATCTAAGGTGAGCCTTACAAAAAAAGTGAATTGGTCAACTTTTTCATGTTAAGTTGAAACATGTTATTAAATTTTTTGCTAGTGGAAACATGTTGTAAGTAGGCTTGCAAAATGACCTATGAGAAGACCCACAAGACCAATTACAACAATTGTGAATTTTCTTGTGATCATTTCCTCGGTCTACGTAAACCCTGTTTGTACTAATCTTTCTATATTTTTTGAAACACATTAATGAAATGATATGTGTCCACATTAGATATGAACCGGACATGCTAGCATTTTCGGGATGCTACTATGGAGGAGGTTTGAAGGAGGTTGAAGAATTGGGTTTACTACGCAAGCGTTGGAAGACTATCCATGTATGTACTCTTCTGATAAGGCACTTCTGATAAGACAAATCTTTCCTATGGTTTTGAGTTTCTATGGCGCTCTGTATCAGTTGAGCTTTTTTCGGTTTTCCTGATCCTTTTACTTATTTTAGCATAGAATGTAGATAAACTTTTTTATCAAGAGAATTGAGAACTGAGGTAGGAGATCCAGGAAGCATCCTGTAATCCCTAATAATGGACCTAGGATTCATGGTTTGAAAATTTTCAATTCAACTGATATAGTGGGAGAATCATGGGCCAATTTTTGAAAAAGTTTAAGAGAGTTCCCACGGGGATTATTATTTGTTCAAACAATTACTTTTTTGAACCAGCACACAAATTGTCCTTCACTCAATCCAATGATATAAACCTTCCCCATTTAAATTCCACCTTCCACAATATGACCAATCAAAAAGTCATTTTGAAATCACATATCCCTTATCCTTAAATGGTTAACTAAAAGAGTGGGGACAGATGTAGAGCATGGTAAGTTACTAACTTTTGTCACTAGACAATCAACTTTGGAATTTCATAACTTATATTCCTATGGTGTCCAAATGAAGCATGCTAAAATTTGTTGGAGTTTGTCCATAAGATTAAATAAACAATATAGTAAGTATGCTTAGTTGCTATTAATTTTGATTATTGATTATGGGTGCACTTACCTTACTTCATACTTGCTAAATTCGAAATGGGTGCTACTGGCATCCAAGCATCTTCTCAATGAAACCTTGGATCTTGAGGAAACCTTTTTGGTGTAGTTGCATTGCAACAGGTTCCATTCTAGTATATACTTGGTGGCTATTAGTGTTGATTATGAGTGCACTTATCTTATTTTGTTCTTGTTAAATCCTACTGACATCCAAGTATCTTTGCAATGAATCTTTGCATCTTGATGAAATCTTTTTGGTGTTGTTGCATTGCAACAGGCTCTGTTTTGGTAGCAACAGGCTCAGCTGCTATTCGTATTGATTATGTCGATTATGGTTGCACTTCCTTCACTGACTATTGCTAATCTTTTACTGCACAGAGTCATGACCCCGAGCGATCCCGGAGACACGGCAAGTGCCCTCTGACGCCCAAGGAAGTGGGTCTCATGCTGCGAGGGCTCGGGTACGGCCAAGATACGTTCCTGTATGTGGCTTCTGGAGAGGTTTACAATGGGGAAGACTCCCTGGCGCCCTTGAAGGCGCTCTTCCCTAACTACTTCACCAAGGAGACGCTCACCCTCGAGAGCGAACTCACGCCCTTCCGTGAATTCTCGTCGCGCATGGCTGCGGTGGACTACGTGGTGTGCTCGCAGACGGATGTCTTTGTCACCAACAACAATGGAAACATGGCACGCATCCTCGCTGGGGAAAGGTAATGAATGGCGGACTTGGATGACTGATCAGAATTGGAGGTGGCGTTTGCATAGTAGGTGGAATGAAATCATGAGTTTTTAAAACAAAGAAGTTAGTATGGTTTTTGGAGCGGTTCTGTGACTTAGTTTGTGTGGTTTCAAAGTTTGAAGACGAGCTTGTGTTATTTTTAAGTGTAATCAGTGTTCGTATTGGTACATCTTGAAATAGTCTTCAATAGGTACTTTGGACTTCTCTAAATCACATTTTTAAGGGTGAATTTTCAAAAAGAAAGGATGCTTTTTGGAGTTTTCTTATAATTTTTAGGCGTTTTCAAAGTTAGAGGACGAGGTTGTGTGATTAGTATGTGTATTGGTGCATTTTGGAATAGTCTTCGAAGGCAGTGTGAACTTCTCTCTCTCACACTTAGAGGTTGCCTTTTCTCTTGTAGGCATCGTGAAATGGAAACTTTCAGAAATGAGTTATGTTTGTTGGGAGTGTTTTTTGTGATTCTTGCGTGTTTTCAAAGTTAAGAGGATGAGGTGATTGATTAGCGTCCGTATTGGAACAGCCTTCAAATGGTAAATGTGGATCCCCAAATCACCATTAGAGGTTCCCTTTTCCTCTGTGTAGTCCTGTACTACTCTAGTTTTGTATCAATTTCTATGCTACTACTTTACAACGAACTTTATATGACTTTCTTATCATTTGGTAGGCAGTGCAACTAACTAAAACTGTGGGTTGGAATTCAGACGATACCATGGCCACAAACGAACTATTCGGCCCAACGTGAAGAAACTGAATCATCTATTTTCAGTATTCCAGCAGACGCCTTGGGAAGAGTTCGCTTCGGAAGTGCAGCGAGTGCAGAAGGGCTACATGGGAGATCCAAATGAGGTGAGAGAGAGAGGCTTTTCCAAGTCCTTCTGTTATGTATCCATATCATACATCTTCGAAATCAAACTGTTGATACATGTATATGCCAGATGTTGATTCTCATTCAGGGTGTCTAAAAAAACCTTAATTTTCTTGACGAAATAACGAAGCGCTCTATCATTTAGGTTGAATTCCAAACTTACAAACAGCAGTGTCGTTTGATTCAGAGTGGAAGAACTGTGACATTCATCTACACAAAGCTCTAAAAACTAAAAATAACAAAGACTGGTCTCTACAGTTATGTTTTTGGGTGCTAGCCTTGAAAACTGCCAATGTTATATGCATATCCGCCAAAAATATAATGAAATCTTGTCCAGGTGAAGAGTGGACGAGGCGAGTTTCATGAACACCCCATGGTCTGCATTTGTGCCAAACCCGGAGCACCTCTTGCGCCTGAACAAGAACTCAAACAGGTGCCCCAAGGTGCAATGGCAACGGAAGGTGAAGAAGGATTGGAAACGGCCGAAGAGAATATACAAGAGGAGGGGGAGGAGGTGAGCAAGGAGGAGGAAGATGATCTCCCTATGATCATTGAAGACGAGCATGCACACGAACATGAGCGCGAACACGAGCACGAGCATGAAAATGGGGTGCAAGTGATAAGTTTAGATGGAGAGGAGACCTTCGACTTGGGGACAAATGCAAAGGGAGTGAGCTCTATGCTGTAGGAGGGTTTTTTAGGTTTTTTTTTTGTACTATAAAAATAGGGGTTTCTGTACTTTAGGGTTTTATGGATTTTCAAATGATTGGGGACGGATTGAATTGATCCATTTAATTTTCAGAAGAGATCAATAGATTGGAGCTTTGTACTTCTTGTACTGTACACTACTGTACATTCAAACTATCGTTTTGAAAGCGTCTAAAATAATTTCTGGCTTTAGATCTTTATAGAACTTCCACTGATTTGACAATTGTTGAAAATGGTGAGATTTCAAGAAATTGGCAGTTGTCTGGTTACTTGATTGGTACCTGAAGTCCTAGTTTTTAGAACTGGAATGGCACGATTTTGGTGCTTTCAAACATGCCCATTTGAACCGCCAATAGGGGTCTCTTAAATCCATTCATTCTTGGATGTCAAGATTTGAAGCCATTGTTTGTTGTCAAGGACTCTTCTCTTAACCCCTAAAGCTCTAGGCAACCCAAAAGTGGTTTTAAAATTTTAGTAGTAATGATAATTTGGTTTAAATTCAATGATTGATAGTATAAAGTTAGATACCTAATGTTGGATGATCACAATAGTTGTGTAGGGAGTTTAGAGAGCCATATTAGGATCCAAATGGATGAGAATAGTCCCCTCTTATAAACCTTACACGACAGGGTCATAGCTGGGGAAATCATTTGTTTTGTCACCGTGTGAATTGTTGGATTAAAATAATGCAAAAGTACTCATTGGAAGACAAACTACTGTAGATGATCTTCCCTTTTCGCACAAAATTGGGGGGATGAATAGTTGCACTTCTGTCCAATTCAGAGGCTTTTAGTAAGACTGCAAAAACTGGAGGGAGTATATGTGTGGTACTTTGACTGCAAAGGTGTATTGACAATATGATATAGTGCCATGCAAGGTATTGCAGCTGCTTACAAATGTGCAAACTGAGGTATTTTGGTTTTGAAAATTGCACGTGATTCTATATCAACAATTCCTATGACATCTTGCACGTACATAATATACATAATTGCCAGATCTGAAAATTGGTTTTCTAGAGCAATTCGACACCTGACAACAATCTGTCAGTGTAACTCCTCCAAGATTCCCGTGGCCATTCATCAAGAGAACACAAGTTTTGTCCCACAACCTAGAACTTGAAAACTGAATTCAACGAATGCAGACATAAAATACCTTGAACTTGAAAAGCACGTTCCATTGCTGTCTTTTGAGAAACAAAATTTTGGTTTTCAAAGAACTGTTGAGGACGCTAACTAACCTCATTTCTGATAACTTAGTGTCTGTTTGCGACACTAATGGTTGAGCAGTGATTCCAAATTCAAACCATTCCTAGACTACTACTGAAACTAAAAAGGAATAGTACAAGAGATGCTTGATGACTCCAACATTCTAAGAGGTTGGAAGTCGATCAACACTGTTTGGCTGCTAGTCAATGTAGCAACTCGCCATGTCAGAGGAAAATTGGCTGCGAGGTACCCACCAGTTGCCGTTGCCATCCTCACTAGCACTGCAAGAAGTCGAGGAGCAAATGACACGAGGTCCCAAGTTGACAAGAAAACCATTCTGGCGCTTGCCAAGCAGGCGGATAATAGGGTGCCACTTCCTTCCATAAGTATCCATCGGTTCAGGTTTCACGATAGGCGCTGTGGTCACGGAGCTGGCTTGACTCAGAGAAGATCTTAACTCTTCTAGAGAAGGCTTGACATCTGCAGAGTGAATGCCGTTCTCCCGCTTCACCCCACACATCACAGGAACACCACCAGGTTCTTGCTTTACCTTCACAGGAAGGCCAGGCTCTTGCTTCACCTTCACAAGATTGACAGGCTCTTGCTTCACCTTCGTTATCTTCGGGATAGGGCCCATGGAAAGAATCTTAGGCTTGACATCGATTTCCTCAGATGTCACGTCCGAGCTCCCCTTCTCTTTGTACAACTTCGTGAGGGGAATATCATCCTCTTCAGAATCAGAGTCTTCTTCATCAGATTCATCGGTATCAGATTCTTCAGATACTTTTTTCCTGCTGCTCTTGGGGGTGATGCTCTTCTTCACAGTACTTTTGCTGCTGCTCCTCTTGAAAGGAATGGTCTTTCTGCTTTTGAATTTCTTCGCAGCACCTGGCTGGTGCATCAGGGCCCCATGGACGATGTTGTAGGTCTTCTCCCACCCACCATGACTTCCAGGCTTAAGCTTCACTTCGACAACCCTGAAAATATGCACAGAAATTATCCAGTCCACTGAATCGATTACCTCGAAGACACACACGTCACCCTCTTCCAAACAGTGGTCCTTGCTGAACGCTGCCCAGCCGCCACTCAATCCGGTGTGTTTGTCGGAACTAATCCACGTGGCGAGCCAATCAAAGCCATGCTCGTCCCTGAGCTTCACTTCCGTCTTCTCCTGCGGCATGAACTCCCTGGAGAATTTCCCTGGGATGGTCTGCATCAAGGCACAATACATGCAGGTCAGTGGCGGTCGAGGCTACAGCAATTCTAATAAGCTCATCCTCACATTTAAAAACTTTACATTTGATGACTCTGCTGGCAGGTTTCACATGCTCGTTCAGCAAGAGCCCAATCTACATTCTAACCATTACAGCGTTTTCAGGGCAACATACAGTTATGGTAGAAGATGCTAAAATTGTTAAGGGACCCATCCCGCCTCCAATTCACTGACCCCGGTTACTCATCTGTTCATACACTTGACCATCAATTGACAGGTTAAATGTAAAGCTTAAATCTTTATGTTCGCTAATCTGCGTAAGGAAATGAGATTGTTTATTGTCCTTTCAATAGTGATCTTCAACCTCTCACTTTGAAAGATTGCAGAACAAATTCATACATTAGAGATATCCTGAAGTCATGAAATGTGGCCCTAATCATTTGACTCCTCTTTCAAATCTTATTCTAGATTGTAACTGTAATTTTGATTGAACTTGTTACTGTTTTGGAAAGACAACCAAGCATGATTGCATGCACTGAGGTCACAATGCGTTCTCATCTTCCTAAATTGAGATTTTGGTACCACTCTTGCCACTCCAAGCTTCAAAATAGGGTCAAGAGTTTTTTTCACCTATCAAATAGTGCTAAGAAACTTTTGACCCCATTTTGAAGCTTGGAGTTCATCGGAGTGTGAAATTCCTGAAGCAACGCAATAGTATCCTCTACCTTAGAGAAAACACAATGCAGACAACAAACAGAAAACTTGCAGAGACAAGGACATGGATAGATCAAGAGAAGATTCCATACCAGCCAAAAACCACGGTACACATGGGATGGCATCATCACAACAGGAATGCTCGGAAACTCCGTCTTCAAAGCCCGACCTCTTTCCATTGCCCTGTCCAGCTCCGCTGTCGTCACCTCCCTTCGTCGAGACTCGTATGTTGTGGTACACGATCCCGGCTCAATATAAATCCCTTCCTTGTTAGTATTCGCTCTCACTTTCTTATTGTGACTAGTCTTGGTTGCAGTCACCTCCTTGGTCGACGATCCTGTGAACTTTCGTTTCACCCTCTTTCTAGGCTTCGAGAGTATTTCTTCGCCCTCAACTGCTGGCTTGACTCCTTCTGTGTCAGACTCGGAAGGATACTCCGCATCACTTTTCGAAGCCTCATACTCACTCATGTCTGAATCACTGAAGTCGCCTTCGCTGTCATCATCCGACAGAGGCTCGGGCTTGATTTC
Organism: Antitrichia curtipendula; assembly: GCA_951230915.1. Taxonomy (NCBI): domain Eukaryota; kingdom Viridiplantae; phylum Streptophyta; class Bryopsida; order Hypnales; family Leucodontaceae; genus Antitrichia; species Antitrichia curtipendula. The sequence continues at coordinate 23,381,774 of OX579635.1, forward strand.
CAGTCTCTTCCGTTTCCCACTCGCTGGAGTATGAGTATGTTTAGTTTCCACGGGAGGTGCGGGCACCACTTCCACACCCAGTTTGTTGAACACGTGAACGGAGAAGCAGCTCTTGGAAATGAGAGAGAAGAGCATCTGGTCGCCACGCTTCACACTCTTGCTCGCAACGAAGCTCTTCCATCCACCTTTGAAACCCAGCAGCTTCCCTGGGCCTCCGATCTCGACTGACCACTCTTTCCCATTGGAACTCAGAATGCGAGCCGTGCCACGCAACGTTTCCCCGTGGGCTTCCACAAACTCCCTTGGAATGGGCTGCAGCAGCAACAGAGAAGCCAATCCACCATCAATTGAAACGAATCCCTTGGAATGGGGCATCAAAAAGGTAGGGACACTGTTGCAGATAATTTTTTACCACAGACAGCTCAACACGCTCATTGACACTCGAATTGCAGAATGTCTAGTTCTTTACCAACTAAGAATAAAACGTAATATACTCTCTGCCGTGGACTTTCGGGTGGCGTTATCAGGGATCTGAACGAATTTCTTATGCATCTTCAAGGTGGGAACTCGTAGACCCACTAGAAGTGACAATAGACAACCCCATTCCCATTCAAACATCAGCAGCCACAGACACTCAAACAAGTCATGAATCACACTGATTACACCACTTGCAAATAAGTCTAACCAAGTGTAAAAATGTGTATGCATAGATGACTGTTGGTTACAAAAAGTTGCGAAGAAAACGGCATCAGATACCTAACGACTTTAGTATCCCTTGCCTTGAACTCAATAAAAATTTCACAAGGCCACTGAAAAGAAAACAGTGAGAACTAGAAGCAAGAGCTCACCGTCCAGTTGCTCGACACTTCTAAGCTCGTTAGTAGGAAACAAGGTGGTCGTGCACAGTTGAGAGTCGTCTGCTGAGAAGCATCAACCCCGTGTTCCTTGAAACAGGTGTTCGTACAGACTGCGCAAGCCTTGAAGTCTTTGTCCATTGCTTTAAACCGTTCTTCTTGATCCAATCACCCTCTACGAGCGTCTGGAGACTCGGGACTTGAGATCATGAAGCCCTGCTACTAAGTGAACCGATTCTGCTACCTGAATTAAAAAAAAAAAATCAGGATCAGACAGAGCGTTGTATTCACAACTAAACAGGAAAAACAATCCAATCCTAACTTCCAAGTAGAACCTCGCACCTGTGGTATCTATCATAGATCTACAATGACAATCTCAGAATCTATTCTTAGTGGTATTCCTACAAAGGATCATGGAGCCAAAAACATATTCGGAAGCGCGCCAAGAGTAAAACTCGGAAGGGGAATGAGGAGATGCGGACAAAAGAAACAAAATAGATCGTCAAATTATAGAGTGCGCAAGAAAAGCTTACCTCCACGTTGTACCTCAGATTGCATCCTTCTTCAGTCAGTCCGTCTGGAGAAAGTCAAGCCTCAGCAACTCCACGAACTGTAACAAGAATTGAGAATCCCAAGATTAAATCACAACTAAACCCAGCTGAAGATCCGCGAAACACACAGAACCTCTAGGTGAAGGAAACTTTCAAACGCTAAACCACATCCCACAGCCCCTCCACCCGCCCTTAAATTAGGAAGTCGCCATTCCCTTTCAAACTTCACACTATAACAAAAGATTTTCAAATTTCAAATTTCAAATTTCAACGCAGGTTGAAATGATGAAACGAAGTGCGCGATGACGAAAGACGGTGACACTCGAATTCAAAATTTAAACACAGCTAGTCTCATTTTCAAGCAACAGGATATACCGCGCAGCAGAGCTCCACAGCAGGAGGTGCAAACAACATGAACTCCTTCAGAAATCTCACCTTCACGGCCATAGTCGAAGATTATTCAAAGTAGTCGGTCAATTTCAAACTAAATTCCAGAAATTTCTAGCTCTCGAGCGCTACAGTCAAGCATCTCAATGCACGTCACTCTCAAACAAACCCTAGACCGAGAAAAATGAAGAGACTTCAGAAATCTCTAACCCAGGTTCCTAATATCGCTGCGAGTATGAAGGAGGAGGGAATGAGAGAATTCGAATTGCGTACGACCCGTTGTGAAGTACTGAAGTTGTCCCATTGCCCGAAATGGCACTGACGTCGAATCTGTCCATGGCGATGAACGCCGGTGGGGCATCATCCTCTTGCACGGGAATGAATGAATGAAGAAAGAGAATAATGGCAGCTGATGAGTGAGTGCAGTCACTGTTGTGTCAGGGTTCCACTGTGCGGCTCTTCGTCCTCTTCGATTCTCAAGAGTGATATTGATCAATTGGGTTTCGTTACGAGGACGCCCAAGCTTTGTCAATTTTTACCTGGCTATGGCCATAACCAAAGCCCTACACTCCATAGTGCGCTTCAAGCCATAGCTATATAACTACATGTATGGCTCTCTTCATCTATTTCTTACCTTTCCAATGCATGGCTGAACGTAACTAGTGGTGCTTTCGCTAATCTCTAGGTCGCTCGTGCTTGGTGTCTTGCGTCCTATACTTCAGGAGCCTTCGATCTTTGCTTAGGAATTTTCGCATGAAGTTTCTTGTGGAAGCTAGCTAGCTAGGTTCTGTGTAATGTAGGCTTCAATTGGCGTCGTCTCCGAAGACCAAGGGATTGATCACATGTATATCGATCTCCAGTATGTACTATGTGTGAATGTCTTATTGAGTTTCTAGGTGCTGAGGTATTGGAGTTAGGGTCTCTTGCGGTTCCAAGACAGGGCCGGACGTTTCCTGTGGGAATTGAAACTATGTCTGTAAATCCTCGAGCTAGTGAGTGACTGGAGATGCATGATTGTGAGGACAAGCTCTTTGCCAAATTCTGACGAATTTGATGCTTGCAGAACCGAGAGTTTCAAACGCTGTATGCTGGGAATACAATGACTCCCAAGTTCTGATCTGCAACTTGAGGGATACAGTGAAGTCATCTTCAAGAGGAAGACGGCGAGCATGACGAGGGTTCTCGAGGGTCCGCCCTCAGAAAACGAAAACATCCTCACCCGTTTGAATTTCTTCCGCAACTTTCGTACCGAAATCCTTGGCCAACGCGCCGTCGAAACCATCACCGACGTCTGTTTCGGCTTCTTCGTCTTCACCGTCCTCATCTTCACCGTCCTCGCCATCACTTACAAGCCTCCCGATCCATGGCTCCAAGGGCAGAAACCTTACAACGTCTTCTTCAACAGCGTTGGCGGCAACTCCACTTTCTACCCTGACGACTCCGTGCTCCTCACAGGAGACGACATGGTCTCTTCTCCAAGTATCCTTCTCCCTCTTCCTAGCCCTCCACCGATCAATGCAAAAAATCTCTCTGTCGCTTGCAACACTTCTATTCCCTGGGATTGCTCAGACTTAGGGTTGAAGCTGGCTGTGGAGACTATGAACGCTCGTCATTTCCCAGAGCTTCTCTTCTACTCGTATCACATTGTTTCTGGGGGTTCCCAAGGGGTATGTGATGTAGCTTGGCGTTACCGACCTCGCAACAACACCACTCCACGGATGTACACAGATTACAGACGTGTTTCTGTAGTTCGAGGGAGTGATTGCAATTTTGTGGTGAAGAAGATAGGCAAGTGGCATTCAGGTGTGAATGCGAGAGTGCCAGCTTCTAGGGATGCTTACAACACTATGGATTCAGCTACCCAAGGGAAGTTCTTATACTACAATCGGGGTAACGAGTATTGTAAGAGCATGAAGCAGTGGATGTGGGGGTTTCTTTGTGCTCTTGGGGAAGCGCAGTACTTGAACCGCACCTTCGTTCTGGATTTAGAGCTTTGTCTGTCGTCCGAGTACAGCTCTTCACATGAAGATGAGCCAGGGAAGGATTTCCGTTTCTACTTTGATCTTGAGCATCTGGCGAATGTGACGCCCATCGTTGAGAGAAACGCGTTTGAGGAGCAGTGGAACAGCCTTTCAGGTTTGCATGTGATGCAGAATAGCATCGAGCCTGTCGATTTGAAGAATGACACTCACCCTGTTTTGTACCGCGATTTCACAAAGGTGGAGGATGCGAGGAACTATTGGTCCAGTGTGTGTGATGGCCAAGCAGGGACGTACATTCAGCGACCGTGGAGTTTCATGTGGAAGTCGAAGCTGTTGATGAACATTGTGGATGCCATTTGCAATAAATTGGAGTGGGACTTTGATGTTGTCCATGTGATTCGGGGGTCCAAAGCGGAGAATAAGAGGTTGTGGCCCAATTTGGATCGAGATACTGCTCCTGAGAATCTGATTGCGAAGCTGAAGACCATGATTGGAAGGAGAAGGAAAGTCTACATTGCGAGCAATGAGCCTTACTTGCATTACTTTGATAGACTGAGGGAGCCTTTTGAGGTGCATATGCTGCAGGAGTTTAGTTATCTGTGGGCTGAGAACAGTGAGTGGTGGAATGAGACCAGGCGTATTGCTCCAGGGAGGAACATCAGCTTTGATGGGTACATGAAAATGATTGTGGACACGGAGATGCTGTACAGAGGAAAGAAGCGGGTGGAAACGTTCAATGACCTTACCAAGGACTGCAAGAACGGAGCTGGTAGGTGCTAAACAACGTGCCCATTACTCTAGCTGGGTTCATCTATATTCTTCCTCAATATTCTTCACCACTGCCCTGCTCTTTTAGGGTTTAGGATACTATTTCATTGCTTCTTTCTAAGCATGTTGGCATATGTAGGAACGTCATTTTGGGGAGATTCATAGATATGTGGAGAGGCCTTTGAGCCCAATTCGTGCATAAATTTCTCATGCAATTCCACAGTAGCAGGTTGTAGTGCAACCAAGTTGTATGAATAGATGAGTTGCTGTTGGAAACAGGGGTCTTTAGGGGAGATGGGATGAGGTCCCTGACAGTTTAGTATCCTGTACCTTAGATGTGAAACTTACAGCATGACATCAAATAGCACATCGAGGAGGGCTTTAATCTCCAGCCAGCGGAAGCTAGAATTGCAAGGTCAAGAGGTTAACAGGTTTGACAGTTTGCACGAGCAAGAAAAAGGGCATCGCTCTACTTCAACTGCAAATCTAGTGAGCATCTAGAAAGATATATTAACTTCAGAATATTTAGTTTAGTTGACTTGAAGGCATACGATTTCTACTGTACTCCATTTTCATCCTCCTCTTCAATAATGTCAGTTGGCGTCCTGGAGGGCACACTAGAATATTCATACCATGTGAGTGATAGATTATTTACATCCTGACCTCTTAAATTTCATTAGACTGCCGGGGTTTCAAAAGCCTTCACCGACATAATTTGAATGTGTGGTCAAGTGCGCTGTAGGCATATGGAAAATGATGTGTCATAAGTGTGCAGGATGTTTACAATGCCCTTTTAGGAAAAGGCATTGGAAAGTGCGTATTTTGCACATGCATACCAAGGTAATTGCACCTGCTTCTGAACCCCGTTTCTAAAACAGAGTCTTTGTGTAAATGCACTGCCTCAATTCATGAGAGATTAAGGGTTGCTTTTGGGTACATCTATTTTCAGCAGTTTGAAAATTTATAGTTCATTCATATTGGTATTCTAAAAAAACATAAGAAGGGAATCTAAAATATTCTTTAGACTTCCAACAAGATTGAATCATGAAATAGGTTTTTAATAGTAGGAACAATATTAAATTGCTTAATTGGACACATGTAGGAGTAGATACCTTTGATTGAGATTTTCAAGTATGGATACCTCAAATCATCTTCTTTTATTTACCGTATCCTCTATCTATGTTTGTCTAAGATTTCTAGATTGAAATGTGTTTAATTTGTAAGTTGGGGTGCAATTAGAAAAATGACAATTTATGGTAAGGGTTCTTCAATTATTAATAGTGAAGTCTATAATTAATTCAATGTGGACAAAATACTTTCTTTTGCATGAAGCCCAGATAGACTTTCCTATTGTTAAATATGTTATATAATGTTGAATAGTAGAAATATGTATCTTACAAGTTATAAGTGTCACCCTTCTTTTAAATTCTCATGCTATTTTTATCCTAGATTTTTATTCAACCTATTGTTTTTTTAGAATGGTATGAAAGTATAATTGCTTGTAATCTAATCACATTGAGTTGTTCTTACTCTAAGTTAAGGTTTCAATCCCATCTTCACTACTCAAAGTTATAAAATGGAGTTAGAAATTTTTTTAGCACCATATAAAGTTCAAAAATACTGGTGACTCTTTTTTGTGGCTTAAAACTTAAAGTTACAAGAGTGAGACTAAAACCTCAATTTAGAGAGACAACTCACTGTATTTAGATTGTTGACAATCATGACATCTAAAAGTTACATGGGTGAAACCAAAACCTCAATTTCAAGAGATGAGAAATCAATGACCAAAGTGCATACAATCTCATGCTTATTTTCATTCCCTAGAAATGGCAAGTTGAATAAAAATTCAAATTCAATCTAGAAGAAGGATTGAAAGAAGGGCAACAATTCATGACTTATAAGGTAACTCTAATTAAATGTAAATTTTACTGGATATCCTGAAACAAGAACAGAACTGCAATTCATGAATTTTACATAAGACTTCAATCGTGAACTTGTGAAGAATGCTCAATACTTCATTCCAATACAGAACGTATTATTCGATACTTGATGTGGGACAATAATATGCTTGAAGTAATGTTACATTCAAAAGCCCTCATTCAAAGAGCCCGGGTTCTAACATTACAGCGAAAACAGCCTTTAAGATACCCATTTCATGACTAAGCGTTGAATTCAAGTCAGCCTGCTCTAAATGTGCACACAAGCAAACAACAAATAATAACTAATTTACAATCTGAGAGTATATTATACAACTTCAGGTCAAATTAGCTGACAGGATGCCTCAAGATGCGACTTCCTGTCAAAAACATATTGACCTCCTGCAGCAGCTTCCAAACTTCCAAAAATGAGATTAATTGAAGAGTCTCACAAATCATACGGTTAACTTGGATGTAGTCATGATGGAGCTGGGACACAACAGCTTCTAGGGCTGCAAAATGCTGAGGCTCTAAAGAGATGACCTGTACATTATCTGCACCCGAAGACCTTATTAAGAGAGCTCCAATAGTTGAAAAAGACTACGAAAACGATCTACAAGTGTAAGACTGTCTTTTAGTAGAGACTCTAAAAATAAGTCTTGACATTCTACCCAGTTCACAAACTATCTATTCCCATATAATATACGAATCTTCTCAATCAAGATTTATAATGGGAGTGACTCTCACAAGTATACTACAAGTGCCTACAATCTCCTAAATGGATGTCTAGGTTGATCGACTATGAATGATTAGGATTTATAACATGATTATGAATCCTACCACATCAAAACCAAAACTCTTCAACAGAAATATCAATAGAGCCTCTCTACCAGTCCCACGAGACGCCATGATTCCAATGTTTCGATCTACACCGCGTTCAATAAAGGCCACTTGCCTAGTTCTACAGTCTGCACATAGCGATAAATGCGGACTCGGTTGACCAGGGACAAGCTACTAGCCAAAGCTGAATCTCTGGATTCCGAATCCACGTTCTCGAACCCTTCATCATGAAAGGCAGAGATATCACCAATAAGCTCAAAAATAAGGGCTCGAGCTGAAATTGGACTTCGAAAGTCATAGTAAAGAGGTGATCCAGGACGTGCAATTGGCAACAAATATTCACCAAGTGGCTTCGGCTGCGCAGTCGAATCCTGCACAGAAAACCAACGACGATATGGCTGTCAGAAAACCACGCATAATAGGCAGCAAATTTCTACCAGAATTATCAGCATTCCAGATCATACTTGAAAGCAGCGTTCTTCAATAATAGACGTCTGTTGAAAGATAGACAGGAAGCAAAAGCTCAAAATTCAGGCAAATGGAAGTTCGCTCCACATTAAACAGGGTTATCATACAGTGTCAAACTTTGCACGCTATAGAAATACAAGTAGCTATAGAAGTCTTACATAAACAGCTGATGAGATGGAAGACTTACTTGCAAAACACTGACACGAATGCGCAGTGAAGCGGGACTAACGTGTGATTCATCTAAACAGCAAGCGAGGGTCTCATCAGTTGTCCGCGCCTCATTGTAGGCAGACGCACTATATTTTGCCGCATATCTAATGGCAGCAGGAGAGTCAAACCGAAAGCCAGCAACACCTGGTGCCAACGGAGAGACCGTCTGTTCAACTATTCGTCCACCCCCAAGAGCACGCTCCGAATCAGTTTGCACCTGGAAATTCAATAGAGCAGTTTTCACCACATTACAAAGGCCCAAACTGAATTGTCAACTCTGTCCATTGATCCGCATGCATGTTGACTATTAAACAGAAACTTCTCAAAGCTGAGTTGACAACAATAAATGCAAGTGGATACAACACCAGTAATGCCTGGTACCTAGTAGCCGATTATTGAGTCAACGAATAGTAGGGAGATGAATTGCACTCACTCTCAGTCGGCTCATTCGTGCTGGAGCCTCCAACATGTTTCTCAGTGACACCCTCTCCATGGAAGAATCCAAATTCAAAACTTCCTCTTCCAGAATCTGCTTTCCTAACACCATTATCCTCTTTGCATGGACAAAAGGAGGTCCACCTCGAGAAACACCTGGCGTTTCATCGAAACTAAAAAGATCTGGTAGTGTTTGTTCCGTGTGTCTCAAGGAGAATTTCAACCATATCATCCGACACCTTACAGGGGAAGACAACTGATAGCGAATTGGGCAAGGAGTAGTAGAATCATGTGGACCATAAATATGTTTGATACCCTCAGTCTCTGCTGCTTGTGCAACATCCCAATGACCCAGATATTTTCGTTGGCCTTCAACGATCATATTCCCATACCAGATGTCAACCTGAAACATTATTGGGAAGTTAGTATGTCATTTAAGCCCTGCATAGTCCTTGAACAAAGAATTAACACAGCCCTAAACAGACCGAGAGACCAACTATAAATCTCACTGAAGGAAACCGATTATCTTCTAGAACATTCCAGATTAACATACCGAGAGTAAGGTGTTTCACAATATACATTAAAGGCTGGACTACCATAAGATTAAACGAGTCATCGTCAATAAGGAAATTAGCCATGTTTGGTACTTACAAGAGGAACATCTTGGCTGGTGTAGCCACATGAACTGATTAGGAGCAAAATGCTGGTAACAACGGAAGGAGTTGCTAGGAGTATACAAAACTCCACCGAAGCAACTCCTACTGGTGCTCGCCAGAACGATTTGAACGCTCCACTATTCCAAGGGGCCAATAATGACTGTGCAGGTTCCGACCCCTCACATGTATTTACCTGCAAAATGTCAGCACCAGCCTAATCGTAAGACCATCCCAGGAAGATATTTAGTGAAGGTGATGAGTAAACTTTCAATAAACAAATTCCAAATGAGCAGTTTAGAATGCTGTAACTACAAGACTACAAACCTATGAGTAAACAAAAATCACTCAGGAAATCAAGGTAACAGCAATTTATGCGTTGATCTGAGGTAGCGGATACAGGATTTTCTATACAAAGATCCGCACTTACAGAGGTAAGCAGTGTTGCGTGAGGATACTGTGCAAGAGATGTCTGCCCCCGCGATAATGACTCAACATCCTTCTGGATTTTAGAGGTTGCGGCCACAGCTCCAAATCCCAACTTTGCAAGCTCCTTCAAAGCCTCAAAGGCGGCAGATTTTACCCGTGCATGTCTCCTATGAGAAGTCAGCAACTTTACCCTATCCAGTAATACTGAGCTGGCAGCAAGTGCAGGCTCACACCTGTTCCGACATAATATTTGTTGGTGAATACACAAAAGATTTACCATAGACTACGTGGAATTGCGCAAAAGCACGTGACAAGTGCTACCAGGATGAAGTGTCTTTGCATACGTTGAACCCTGAAGACCCATACAAAGAGGCATTGCCAAAAAAATGTACTAGATACCATTGCTGACAGAACCAGTAGCCATGGCACATCAGGATTCCATACCATAGAAACTCAAAGAAATGAATAGAGAAGCCAGTGTACCTTTTACACAATATGGCCGCCTCCTTGGTGGGAATACCTAAGTTGCCCTTAACACCGGGGCGTACAACACATGCAATACAAGCTGGCTGTTTACAATCAGAACATTGATACACCTTCGTATTCAGATCGGGTGACGTCGCTGCATTTCGTATGCTATCTATCTGCAATGGAACATAACGGACACCACAAGCAGGATTTGTGCAGGCAAGCTGCACAACTTCGTCATCAGCGCTACCACTATTCCCAGATCCCGACACTTCTTGGCCAACACCTGCAAATTCTTCATCCTCAGCTACTGCTTGAGAGGCTAACGCTAACTGAAGCGCTGCATGTCTGACCTGTTGCGGCACAATAAAATCCAGCATGAACAGACAACAGACATCGGAGTAAGTACATCAAAGCTGCTTCATGGATATTCACACCAAGAACTACGCACTACAGCAAAAATCCGCCACTCAGATTACGTCGTAAGTTTCAAGCACTTTCCAGGGATAATTTATTCACTTTGAAAACCACGCAGCGGAGTACAATTGGCGCACCTGAAAAAGGTAGCTATGATTCAACAGCTTGTTAGGGTCAAGTGATGCTGGATCACGACCTATTGAAATTAGAGCACGATCTCTCTGAGCCGCAGATAATCCCAGCTTGAGTCGCTGGATTTCAAGCTCCATGGCTTCATCATAGGTTAAGGCCTTTGACTACAACAGCACACACAAAGTAAGCTCATGAGCTAGAAGAAAGGAAGGGGTCATGAACTAATTCGTGAAAATCTTATAAACTACTTCGAGAAGTGCAGGCAAAAATAGACAATATACATATCATCAAATATAAAGTGTATCAAATCTGTACTGCAAATATGATACTACTGCATACATATGCGATGACGATGACTTGTCAGATAGTTCAGTCAAGTTTTCGATGAGATAATTTGACATGCATCCGACAAGAGGGCCTTCATGGTAACATACAGGATCTGATTCGAAAAAACTATCGACAACTTCAATATAATCCTCTGCGGCAGTTGTTGCTTTCGCCTTCGTCTGAGGGTCTGCTATCTGGTCTGTTATCTGGCTCTTCTCACTTTGCCACTCCCCTTCTAGACCATTTGGCGTAGTATCGCTTGTAGAAGGTGCAAAAGGATCCCAGGAAAGGAAAGGATTCGTTGCTGTATGAACCAAGTCAACGTCGCTAAGGAAAGGATTGGTGTTCTGAGAACTGGTTTGTAGAACTTCAGATTCCGGCCAGCCACTCAGCAGATCAAAGTTCTGACTTGCAGTTGTTGAAGTGCTCTGGGGCGAGACTGCTGTTTGTCGGCCGTCAGAGGCGATTGCAAGGTTAATATGTTGAACCACGGAATCCACTGGAGATTCCTCACCATGAGGATCAGATTCAACTCTCTTGCATATGTTGTCCCAAAGTAGCGAGCGACCAAGTACTTCAAGCTGCAAGTTAGAGATCAGCAATATCATACAAACGTCAATTATAATACTAAACCCCAAATCATTATCCACTGTCTTACACTCCTGTCTTATAATTTGAACATGACATAGAACTTCACCAGGATAAAGTAGTTTCGTGTTGAAGAGGAAGTCTTCATAAAAATCGTCCGAAACAAAACAAAGAAAATAGAAAAAAAATAGAACTCTTGGTCAGGTGGAGTCAAAGATTCAACTTGCGTTTGTCCCACCAAATAACATAGAAGATACAGAAAAGTACCTCGCCAATGGTGACTGGTACACCTGGGGAGCCAGCATAAAAAGTGAACACCACCACCCTTGTCAGAAAATCGAGCTTGCCCTCTTGCTCCTCGAAATCATAAAGCCAACTCACAGCTTTCTCACTACCACCTGCTCCTGTCACGGCGATCTCCTCAGGATCTATAGCCCCCGACACTGGATATGCCAATTGAGTCTTATGATGGCACCGTGGAATGGTGGCTGCCTACACGTTCCCAAAACTACTTCCATTACTGGCTGAATTTAATATGGTTACAAAATATTAAAACATACGTTGAATCAGCATAAATACGTAAAAGACAACCGTGTCAGCAAGAACAAATGACAAGCTTAAAGAAAGTGAATTACAAATCACAAGAAAGAAGAACAGATGACAAGGAAAAGGACCTCGAGCACTAAGTGAAGGTCATCAAGAGTCCGACCCACGCGCAGGTCAAAAGAGACGGGTGAAGTAGCATCGTCTGTGCCATGAGATATCGTTAAGACGACCTGGGAAACATGGCCTGGCTCAGCCAACACGCAAATGATTTCCACAACATCCGCTGATGACGGACATACCTGCGACCCAAGGCAGAAACATAAGATCTCTAACAAATCAAGAAAAAACTCAGAACCCTCTTTGGTGAGGACAGCACCATTTGGTAGATCGTAAGCAAGTCAATAGACACTACGAATTTGAAAGTCAATCACTTGGAGGTGACAAGAAAGCTAAAACTAAGGTCAATGGGAAGGCAAGAAGAATAGCAAGACACAAACAGATCAGAAGGATCTAACAGATCTAACACATTAGAAGTTCCAACACACAACATTTTTGTCCACTCTCAATTCCTCACATCAGCATCTACAAAATTATTCGTTGCCTGCACAAAGATCTAGCTAAAGTAAAACTAAAAGTAAGTTCACAAACACTATTACAAGATAGAGGGGCCCCAAGGAGAGGTGCAGCAACGAAGGAGAGCATGATTACCCAAGTAATGTCCTTATGCTTACTGCTGAGTAGAGCATTTGGGGAGTAGATGGATGGATACATGCTTGGCACAGGCTTGAGAAGACATGCAAATGAGCGCGTCAATACCTGCAACAGTCAACACACAAGCTTTCAAAAGTGTTCCATATTCCATGCTGTCAAAGTGAATGAAATAATATCTACAAGAATGCTAACATCCTTCGAGCTTTTATAGGTCATCTAACGATCGCAAGCTTGTAGAGAGGAGAATTCTCTGCATTGCATACAGCAGATACTCGACAACAATTCCTCAGAGGAGAACATTATTTATCCATTATATGACCCAAAGAGCTCCGCAAATAACACTGCATAATTTTAGACACTGCTTAAAAACACTTGAATCTTTCAAGAACATTGTTGTATACATCAACAAAGAATAAAGTCACACAAAATGCCATCTACCAGAATCTGCCTGAAATTCATCTATCAAGTAAGATTCAACCAGTAATGCGTTCCAGAGCATCTTCACAGTAATGTACTGGACAAGGATATATAAGGGGGGCACCTGTAATGGCAGCTCCGGAAGTGTTGGAAGATGCTTGTGATGTCGAAGGCCAAGGAACATTTCAAGTTGTTTCTGACGGGTGCTGTCCACTAACACGTTTCGATATCTTCGTTGAAGCGTGATAGCAAGATTTTGTGCTGCTGATTTCTTACTTTTTGCTTCTTCGCTAAAAATTTCAATGATATGGCTATGCATTGCTCTAGAACCTGCAATACATCAAAGCAAATAAATTTCAAAATTAGGCATAGTCAAAAGACGCCTGTAAACTCTACGTTCCACAGGAGATCAACAAGTGGAACAGAATATTTGAAATTAATGCCAGTACATGCTACTGTCAATAGCTAAGAACACAGTGCAAATCTAAATACGAGGAATATTTACGACAGCTGCAGAAAGAAAAAAAATAGAAATCAAGAATAACTACACTCTAAGGAAAAGCTGTTGAAAAATTTACTAGCAAAACACAAAGTAAGAATTCTACCTGTGTAGAGCATAGCATGAATATCTCCAGCGATTAGAAACATATCAGCCATCTGAGCAATAGGCCCTGGCAGAGTTGAATCTCGAAATTCGGCAACGGTCATGTCGAATCTTCTCCATGGTTCATCCGGGCAGGGGTGATTCCAGGTAGTGGTTCTTGTATTGTGATCAATGTAGAACACCTGACCAGTAACACTATCAGAGCGCTTCTCCCAACCGGGCGGAAGTGGTCCAAGGGCCCCTCGTGATGGGTTTCGGTCAAGTCCAATCCTTGTACTAGGTTGAAAGTGCATGCCAGAATCCAAAGAAAAGCCTAACCTACGGCATTGCTCAGTAATAACCTGCACCGCACCAAAAAAACTAGCGGCATTTGTTCTATCTAAAGAATCTGCACAATTGAATCGAATCACACCCTCTTGCCTTGAGAGAATTCGGAAACCACCACCGTAATTCCCTTTGTTAATGATCTGCACGCCTGGAGCGTTCGTTTGCGGCTCATACTTGCCAAGCCCAAAACCAACTGCTATCGTAGGCCCCTGGAGAAGTTTCCACAACCCCTCTACAGTTCGAGGCTCCCCAAGTTCTTTCGTATTCGCATGCCAATCGTAATTGAGGATGACGAGGTTTGCCTCTGGAAGCTCATTTTTTGACTTGATGTATTTAATAGAATCCACAAAATGATTCGCAAGAGGAACTTCTGGCTTTCCCACAGCAGTTCGGAGTAGATTAACGCATACCAAAAAAGGTTTATCTCTTTCATTAGCATCACCATTTCCATGGTTGCCCTGAGGATTTTGATACCGATTGAACAACCGTTTGTAATAGAAAGAGGAGCCAACATAAGGGTCCTTCTCTGCGACAAATATCTCGGCCTCAGCTACTTGGGATCTGATCTCTGCCCCCCACCATATGGGCACAGTTCCTCTACGCCACAGATAGACACTGAAAGGAACAGGACGGCTTCGCGGAGGATTGGAAGGCCACACCAACTGCTCACACTCGACTTCGTTTCCTGTCAAGACAATAGAAATCGATAAGCAAAACCCCAGTAATAACAAAATCAGACACATTAATCCCCTGCTGTCATCCTACTGGCAGTCATGCCTCACTCCTCGGGCGGATGCAAGAAACATGTCAGGAGGATGGAATGCACGAAGACACCCCTGCGTGAATGTAGCTTAGAAGTTACAGTCTATGTATAGAGAACAACAATATCAAGTGTGCTCTCCGAACACGATCTCGTCAAATCATTGATTGAAATCAAGCATCCCCTAATAAGTCATTTACTATCAGAAAGGGCGTAAGACTACAATCAATAGAGAATTGATATTGAAAGGAAACTAACCAGTACTGTAAGCCCCGTTTAGGCCACGAGCTAAGTAACGTGTCCCAGGATGCAGCCTACTACGCCGTGCAGTAATTGCAATACTCACTTTATTGCGTTTGAAATCATAAAACTCTCTTGATTCTGCAAAACCCTGCCCAAACAATCAACCCAAATACTTACTTCATGCACCATATACAAGCAACCAAGAACACCACTATTGGAACCAGTTCAACCTTAGTCCTCAGCTAATTCAACGTTTCATGATGCTCAAAATCCAACCGCTGAAACTCAAAAGTCTACAACAAGTCATAAGATAAAGATCCGAGGAATGAAGCTCTGTTGTCAGGCAAAAAAATAATAAATATAATCGGACTACAGTCATGTTGATGGAAATCGGAGGCAGACCTGCAAAAGAGTGACACAATGTTTTTGTAGACCGACGGTCTTGAATGGGAAAGAAAGCCATTCATTCCACACAAACTCTCTGTCTGGAGTGTCGATGGAATACTCGCTTGGAAAAGGGCGTGTAATATCTCGGGTCTCACAAAAGTAGTGCAAGCCATCGATTTGAACCTCCGCCAATTCAGATGCATTCTTGGACTCACTCTTTGCTTGATACTGAGGATTTCTTAAAGGAATTCTTATGCACTGGGACTCCAAGATAGTGAAAATAGCATCCCCGCATGGAAGTACAGGGGAGGAGACTCTGAGTTTAGTAGCGACGAACAGTAAACCAACAGCCCCTAATGCCGCATACCCAATAATAGCGCTGGCATATATAGAGTTCCTGACCGAACTATTCGGTGCTGACAGATACTGAATTGCATCTCGCTCGGTCGGAAATAGATCAAGGCCAGGTCGACCTTGGTACTGCAGAATCCCTGTGGTGGGATCAATGCTGATAATCTGTGTATCAGTCCTCGTCGACAAGCTTGCAACGATGACATAGTCACCAGATTCAAGTTGAATTACTTGCACCTTGGTTTCTTTACTTGCTGCAGCTGAAGGACAAAACGATGGCGCACCATGTCAAGTGTAAGAAGCCTGACATAGGTCAAAAAATTATATAACTGCAATTTGAATAACCAGTAATAAAGATTTGAATAACCAGTAATAAAGATTATGGGACAGCTAAACCCTGAAAGATATACTAACCATTTTGAGAGTAGGCATCTGCCACTAATCAAAACACGATTCCTGACATAAAGACTATGTTCTTCTCTCAAACTGAAACGTTACTTACTTGGTCCCTCCATTGCCTCTTAACGAAACAGGTCCATGTCACATGGTCATGAGGATTTCAATATGACTTGAACGCGAATGCGATTGGCTGCACATCAATTCGTGAACATTAAGTACTCAAGGCGGCAGTACAATGGTTTCATAACAATCAAATCAAATTACCAGAGAAATGTAGAACTTCAATATCAGGGGCCAAAAAGGAGAAGATTGTTTGTGATCTATACGAATTTCAAAAAAGGAATTCCGTTCTGATCCTTAGTATAATCACAAAAGTAACCATGCGACACTTCCATTCAAGAGCAAAACTTCCAAAATGTGGCCAACCCTAACCTACATTCGTTGTATTCCGAGGTTCAAAAACAAGTCAATACTAGAAACTCCAAGAGCCTCAGAAAGCGTCAGTATCGTCCACCACTGATGAACCACGAAATTCACCAGATAACAGAAATGATATGACGTCAAGCGAATCAGAAAGCGTCTCGAATTGCCAGAGTCACAAACCAGAAATCCAAATTATGCATTCTAGCAAACCAGATTCAAGCACCTTAAGATTAGGTCATAATTACCAGCCAATTGAATCAACTAACTCAACTATTCCTATCCCGTTCTCGATGCGATAAAAGACTCAAAAACACTAATAAGCAATGAAAAATCTCACACAAAAAAGAACTTCCAATACTTAATTAAGCAGTGAAAAAACTCATTCAACAGCACGGAACCAATGGTTACTGAGAATTCCAATGGCAACCGTCCACGAATTCTCGTACTCATTCGCAAGTCGAATAACAGAGCATTCGCTTCCACATTCCTTCACACCGATTCCTAAACACAAATTTCACTTTTCAACAATCTCGGCCACCGTCACAACAATCCACACTCCAATCACAGCCCAAAAACGAAACGCGAACTGATTCCCCTCAAACAAACAAACGATCTCCAATTCCAGAAACCAGAAGCACTAATCAAAACAAGACGAATTCGTCATCACCTTGCAAAGAAGAAAGCGTACGGGATTGGCTAGCGAACGATCTGAGTATCTGGAAAGTGAAATGAGAGGCTTGACAAGAGTACGATCGAAGAAAGGAGCGGATGCAGAAAGGGTAGAAATTGTGGAGAGAAGTGGTAGGGAAGGGAGGAGCAGGAGGTGAAGTAGAAAGAGAGATCTTGGAGAATGGGCTTCGAGATTTGGCTATGGCGATGGCGCAGAGCTTGGGCTTTGCCACGATGAAAGAGAAAGTCGCTGGGACAGGGGAGGGCCTAAGTTATACAGTAGGCGATAGAGTTTGGTTCTCGTCTGGGCGGGCACTCTGTCCGTCAGGGAACGAAAATATTTTTCATCCGTCCGTTCTCACGTTCATTACATTCCATTAGAACGATCCTTCTTGGTACCTTTGGGCTTCTTGCCTTTTCAAGTCCGTTTGCACATATATAAGAAAAGAGTCAACGTATCAATTTAATTTAGCAAATTGGATTTTTAGCCATTGTGAGGAATTTGGGCAAGTCATAAGAGCATCCACATCCTTTTGTTAAAGAACTCACATATAATAAGAGTTTTTCAGGACCTTATTAAGGTCTATTAGGAAGGGTCTTTTTATGTATCCCACCTTTGTATATTGAAGGGGGCTCTTGACAAGCACTTGGACATTTTTGACCCCCACTGTGACTCTTGCAACACCCATTTTCAAAGCAGCCAGGCAAGAAATGAAAGCGAACATTCAAGAACATAGTGAGCCCTCGCAATGACGCACAACCACAAATTTTAGAGAATCTCATTGTCAGATTTTGTCGTATCATGGCGATGAAGAGAGATGCAACACAGAAGCAGCAACACATGTTGGTACAGAAGAACAAGAAGAAGACACATGGCCTGCCCCAAAAGCATGGAGGTGGGATCATTGTGTTGCAAGTGGGAGTTGAGTGAGTGATGGTGGGGGTCTATAACCAACCCCCGAGTCTCAAGGGCCTGCTCAATCTGATCTGGCATGTCAAATTGAGCGGATGATGATGGGAATGCTCTGAATGCAATCGATAGTCTAACCCTCCAAATAAATTTCTAACTTTGCACTATTTTATAATTATAATCTAAAACTATTTTCATTGAAAGTGTAATTATGGAGACCTGATTGTTGTTTTTGTTTGTCATGACTCACATTTGTGCACGTGATAGTTATCTTGTCGAGAAGAGAGATGGTTATGGTATTGAATATTTATCTCCATACCAAAAAATCACCACTTTTCTACATGTGCTTTGTTATAGTTTGTAATCAGATGCTACGGATGAATATTTCAAGACTAGTGAGAACATTATCATGGTTTCCTTGAGAATGTGTGGTGGTCTAGAAGGTATTTGGAGCTTAACATTTGAGTCATCCATCCACGTGGATTTTGATAAACAATTCAATATCAACTTCAAGTGTGGTTTTCATTAGATGTTTTTAAAGCCTTTAAAAGATTATGAGTTCTCAAACTATGGAGAACTTGGAAATTGCACCACATCAGCAGTTTGACGAGGTCGAGAGACAAACACATTAGATAATAATATTTTATTTTATTTAAAAAAAAATTTATATTATTTAATATTTTGATAACATTGCACTAGTTCACAGCAAGGAAAACAACCCTGAAATAGTCTTCTAGAGGCCTCAAATCCCTTCTAATGCCTACTATGTTCGCATCATTGAACTACATGCATTGTGAGTGGATAAATTTTCTTGTAGCATGGAAAGAGACTTTAAAGATATAAAGAGCAAAAAGTTCATTATTCTTAACCCTTAATACCTTAAGGCCGTGTTTTTGTCAAAACCCGCTCAAAATGGTAATTTCTAGTGCAAAGAGTAAAAAAAAGTTTCATAGAATTTTTTGCATACCTAAATACAAGATCTTGTAAGAGACTAGCATGGAAATATGTTGAAAAAATTTAAGAAACTTTGACAACATAGCTGCAAGATAAATGCATTCAAAGTGAAGAAACCATAGTTTTGGGCACCATAGCAAATTAGTTTATAAGACTTTGAATCCTCTTCACTTAAATTTTTTGCACTACATACTTTGAATTTAACATTTTTTATGATGAAAAATTGAGTTACTTCTACTTAACAATTTTAGCTAATTAAGTAGGTATGAAATAGAGAGATAAACTAATTTGTTAATTATTATAATTCTAAAATGGATTAAAATACACTAATCTCAATGTTGAGATTGTTCTAAGAATTAAATTTAAGCCTATGAAACTCTTTGTTTTGAAAAAACGTGAAAATAGAGCTCAAAAATAAATCCTATGCATTATTTTTTCAAGAGGTTGATTCATAGCTTTCACATCACAAATTTAAATGGAACAAATCAAAGCTTTTCATATAGACAAATCTATGAGAAATAATTTTTTGAATTTTTTATTTCAAGCTTTTGTGTCTTTCTTTTAATAATCATTAAGTTGAAATTTGGGCTTATTGCGGTAAAAGAAGTTTTCTTGGACACAAATTGAAATAGACATTACATTCCTAGAAAGCTAATAAATTTTCCTATCTCATGAAAAATTTCACAAAAATTTCACAAAAATTTTGCTCATAGGAATCTATATAAAATCCATTTTTTTCCCTTTAGGATTAATGGAACTTTAGGGATTAACACTATTGTTCATAAAGGGCTTCACATTTGGCATGGATTTTTAGGATTTTTAGGATTGTCAAAATAGAACAATGACTTCAATACCCTTGACTAAATCTGGTGAAAAACATGTTCACCTATGAAACCCAAAACAATAATTTATAGTGGCTTTGGCCCCCAAATAAGCCCTATGCTTATATTATATTCTCTACCCCTATTATCTACATATGGTTGTCATTTCTTTCTATGTATCTCACTTTTAAAGTTTTGTACACCACCCCTCTACCTGAAACTTACCAAGTATTTTTCAAGGAGGAATCAACATGATCCATGGAGTCCCAATTGCTATTGTTATGATGAAGTTGGCTAGACACACTACTAGAATTGCCTACCCTATTTTGCACATTTCTGTTGATTCGGCAATTTTTAAATTTTCTCTGTTGGTTTGGTGAACAATCAACACGTTTTTGCTGTCCAAACCAACTGAAAGTTATTAATTCATGTCTGAATCAACTGAAAGATGTTGATTGATGTCCGAATCAAGCTCTCCGAACCCACTCCCTAATCAACCTAAAACAATTGATTTTTCAGTGGGTTAGGACACGCTTTTTTCTACTAGTGAGTACAATTGCTCTACGCTCTAATAATCTCAATCAAAAATAGATACCTACAATGGCATCCACAAGCGCTTGAATTATCTTTAGCAATCATGACACCTTTCTTAAAAAAGGTGGTATATATCTTGGTAAAATTGCTTGCTTGAAAGAGAGGCCATTCGACTAAGGTTTAGTGAGCCATTTGTGATCTCCAAATATATCTTCTATTCACAAGACTGATTCAAGTATAGTCAAAGCAATTAGGGGCCATACAAAAATCAAAGAGACTCAACCTACAATATTATTTTTATGAAGCATAGTAAAGAAGAAACAAACCATAGTAGCCTATAATTAGAAGTAGTATACACATGTAGTAGGAAAAAGCTACTCGAGCAAAAACCAAAGTAATTTATACCTTGTGGGGAATTTTTGAGGAGAAGGTCATAGGGAACTATTGTTTGAATGCAACTAAAGTCAAATGAAGATAGAAAGGATTAAGAAAAGATAATTGAATGATGATAATTGGTGTTGAATTACTTTATTATATTTTATAGACAAATTGTTTATACCAAGAGAATTAGACAAATTGCTTTCTTATACTAAATTTTGTGAAAAGTCATGTACTTTCAAATTGCCTTTTAAGCTTATTTCATACTTATTAGTCTAAAGCATTCACATTACTAGTTAAAATGATACATAAACTAACAAACTAAGATATTTATATTATTTATATTAAAACCAAGCCTAAGTCTTAAAAAGTCTTATTACAACTCCCAAATACAACTGTAATCACCAAAATTTAAACCAAGATCCATTCATGCAAATATACCTTCTGGTGTATCAAAACAAAAGCAACGCTAGATTGAATTCAACACCTACCATTGCACTAACAACATTAGAATTGAATAATAATGATAATATTAAACCAAACTACGACAAGTCTAAACTGCATTTATAGCCAAATTAGGAAATCAACACCACAATGGAAAAAATAAAACAAACCAAGTCTGCAACTGCCTCAAAGTTCTACAAAAATCTAATTTGATTATGAAATAGTGTTTTTTTGGCAAACAAGGCTTGTACTTCAACTTGACCAAAAGAGCAAAATGTGGAATATATAATAGTCTTAATGAAAAATGAATAAGATAGACAATCATTCTTGATCACCTCCCCTTTTTGCCATGTAGGCTATCCTATTTTCAATCATATGTGATTTAGGTAACAGCTCACATAGAGCATAACCAATATAAATGACCAAGAAGTGTATATTGAAACATAAAATGATCACACGTACATTGAAAGCCACAATTATCACTTTCATGGAATTTGTTACCAACCTATGGTCGGAAATAGAATGACCTATATTACAAAAATAGGGTTACCAAATTTTAAAAAAAAATTTATGATAATTTTGTTTTTGAAAAAAAAATGTAAAACATTTCAAATCCATTTGAAATCTATTTCCTTACACGAGGAAATTTTTTCCCTCACTAAATCCAATTGGCAGCTACACTCAAATCCTTAAGTGGTTAGAAATGGGTTGTAAGCTTCTACTTCATGAATCAAAGTGAATGATTTTACTAAATAGAAATCTAAACAGGTCTATAGACACTTAAAAAGCCCACAAGCAATTACAAAAACTTTTAAAAGTTGATTAAATACCATAATCTAAAAACAAGAACAAAAAAATCCAACCTAGATCACATACTTTATATAATTAAAAAAGCGTTGAATCCAAGTCAACTCCAAAAAATTTAATGAGATCAAAATTAGCCACCTAATAAAAACAAACCATAAAAAGCCAAATCAAACAACCCTGCCAAGAAATTGCTTCACTAATCAAGCTCACAATAGTTAGAGCACAATTGAATTTGTAGGACAATCAAAATTGTATAAACATAACACAGAGAGACTAGAGAAATTCTAAAATCCTAAAAATTTGAAAATCTCACATAGAATATTGTTGATAGCCAAATCCACACATTGGCTTAGAACTACATTAAAAACTATATATAGTGTTGGATTGAATTTAGTGTAATTATTAGCCTACCCCACCCAACACTAAACCTGAACTTTGGAGTAATTAGTGTAGTGTTAGACTTGAATGCGCCGCCTTCGCCTTCTCTTTTGCCTTCCCCTTCCCTGGTCTTCCCTTGCAATTAGACTTTGTTTGCCTCTCTTGCCCGTCACATGGTCCCCTCCCATGCGATCCTCATTCCCAACTTGGTCTCTCTTCCCTTCCGTTGTTGCTCTCCTCCTCACAATCCAACAAGTGACGGAATTTTTTTTGGAGGGGGGGGATATACTCCACCCATTCCCGCCGCTTTGGCGTTGTTTGAATCTCCCGCCGCTTCCTGTGCTCGATTTGGAGATTGGACTGCACCTACGCCTCCTGATCTCCTGACTACAGCTCAATTTCGTAGGTTCTACAACTCGATTTTGACTCGTCATCGTGTTTTTGTTTTTTTTACTCTCGCTTGACACTACAAAAATTCCGTCATGGCTGCCCTCCTAGAAAATTCCACACCTTGATGCTTGCAATAGGTTTCCACTATTGCTATCCGCAAGCGCATCATCACTTGGATGGTTCAAGATGAAATCGTGCATGGCATCCATGGGCTCTACATCCGCACAATTACTGCATTTTGAGAGCATTTTCATGCTCAAAGGAGTGCCAACCTTATCCGGGCTTCTCGTTGGTGGGCTCAATGTCAACAATTTTGCAATGAAGGAGAAGCAGATATAACATCTCCACCAATTTCATGCACTAGGAACCGGATGGGAAGGTGAAAACAACTCCACCCAAAGGCAAGTCTAGGTCGTGGTGTCAAGCAATCTCAATGGGTACTTTGGATCTATCCTAAGCTCCTGAATGCATTTGACCAATTTAGAAAAGCTGGAGTCAAATTCTCATCCAGATTGCTCATTGAATTAGCTATGTCGATCTTGGTGGATCCTACCTCTCCATACAGCCCAATCTTGTGATCCCAAGGACAATGTCCTACTCACGTCAAAGTTGACCCCAAGTTGGGTTCAACAATTTATGCATGTGCACAACATTGTTTTGTTGTCACAACGTGGACGCTTGACTTGTAGTCCCAAGAAGGAACTAGTGAACTACAAATTAAAATGGCAACAGCTTACCATCTAGGTGTGTTGCATAGGGGGTTCCAAACCAATGTTTTTGATGAAAATATGATGGAAAACATTGATGAAACTCATTTTGTCGTTAATTTAGACAATGATCAAACGTTGGGATTTAGGGGGGACAATAGTGTCAAGTACGCCGAAGTGGTTTCCGGTGGAGACTCTATGACCATGGTCATTAGAATCTCTGGAGGGCATTGATCTATGATTGAAGCCCCCATGCTCATTTTTACCAATTCCAACAGCAATTACGCTATTCTGGGCCTGAAAGATAATATTCTAGATGCTACAGAACCAAACCTGAAGGCTGGATGGACCAAGCCTTTTTTGCTGAATTCTTCACTGAACCCCAAGCCTTCCAAGCCGATGTTCATGGCCGTACAAAAGTCATTTGGATTGACAACTGTGTCAACCATAACATGACCCCAAGCTTAACGGTTGTTTTGGAAGCAAAACAGGCCAATCTTAGGTATTTACCACCTTGTCCGACACATTTGTGTCAACCAGCAGACACATTTATCATCTCCAAGGTCAAGGACGCTTGGATCAAGCGATGGGAAGCGAAGAAGGTTGCAAGCAATGCTTGGCAAAATACCCCTTGAGCTAATGGGTAGTGGTCAGGAAAACTCACAAACCCAGGAAAAACATTTTTCCTACACCTGGCTGAAGATAGCGTTGAAGATGTGAATAAAGAGGTAGATTGTGATAATATGTCACATGCTAGGAAAGTTATGATTAGATCAAGTATGGCTTTGAGTATTGATGGCACTTGGAGTGTCAATCAACTCTTTCTTTACAGCCAAGCATGAACCATACTTCCAAGGTCAACAAGTTCCAGCCTAAGTATGAAATCTATTTTTTTATTTATTATATCTGAATATAAATTTTTTTTTCTTATTTGATGTTCAAAGATTTACTTCATTACAAATATTTTTCACATTTTCTACTCCTTCCATCATTTTCCTTGTCTTCAATCTTTTCCTTTGCAAATTCATTTTTTTTTAATTTTCTAACACTAAATGTAAACATTTTCGGATTTCAGATTTACCATAGAGTATATCTAGTGTTAGAAATTACATTTAATATTACTTACTTTAATAGGCTTAACCCTTGAGTGCCCCAACAACGGGATCCTGTCTCTTGAAATATAAAGATTCCTTTCTTTGACTATTATAATCTTTTCAATGGTATGGTCAAAGGACATGTCCCTTTCCGTGGAGCTATGGGCCTATCTTAACTACCTATTGGTATGGTCAAATTACGTAAATCTCGTTTTAGGTGATAGTTTTATTGGAATGAATTCCAAAGGGTGTGGGTTTTAGTAAACTTATGCTAGGCACTCAGGGGTTAATGATATTTAGTGTCATGGTTTGTAGATAGTGACATAGTGTTGCTAACACTAAATATCGTTTTTAGTGTAGTACTGTTGTTGTGGTTGTTGGCTCAGGGTATTAAAAATCTCCTTGACCAAAGTTTGGTTGTTCTTCTCCAATCAAGTCTTTTAATCCCTACTCAAATTGAAAGTCCTCTTGGCTAAATCTCCATTAATTTTCACATACTACGTTCACAACTAATATATTGTTTCACTTTGTTCACGCTCCAAGTCAGTTAATGCGGCAGACTCCAACATCTAAACCTCTTGTTCTTGCGCCTTTGCAGTTTGCAAATTTGCATTTTGCTAGCAATACTAACCTACATTCTAATTTTTTTAATTTCTTGAGCAAGTGAAGTTCGAGGTTTTATTGCACAATGGAGTTGGTCATTTGTGACTCTAAAATAGTCATAAGTAGGAGCATGTATTGGTCTTCTAGTCCAACGCCTTGCGCATTGTGACCTGGGCCATATATAATCTTCATAGCAATTGGCTATGTTAACAGTATTTGTTCCGAGATATTGGCCCCCTTCAAGATTTCTTTAGCTAATTTGTTTCCAATAGAATGGACACATGGGGTGCAATTTGGCTCCATCTAGTCCGAGCTCTCAACTGCATTCTTGAATCTTTGTATTTTCTCTTTATTGGAATTCAAAATCCTTCTCTTTGCAAACGTGACATGTTCATTCATCTTCATTTGTCCATGCAACTAGCATAGTCTTGCACAAGCAACCAATGATGCCTGTAAACTTGTGATTTTATTGATTTTTTGTTTTGAACAGTTTTTTGTCATGCATTACTAAACCACGTGAAAAACGTTGTCTTTGTTCAACACTAGCACTTGTTTGTAAACACTAAAGTACTTGATCATGTTTTGCAATCACATTTTTGGATTCCAATAACTTCTCCCCACAAAAATCATTGGGTTGCAGTCCATTATAATGCACAAAAAATTCACTTCCAAAACGCTTTAATTGCTTTGAACATTGTTGATTCTTGATGATCAGATTTGGAGAAATAGATAGGACACTGGAATGTCTTCTTTTGCAACAAAGTTTCTCCCCTTGGGAGCCTCCTGCTCACCAAAATCCCTTGCAAGATGGCTGCATCCATGTCTTCTTTTTTTAAATTTAGCCTATTGTAAATGTGAAAACCAAAATCCAAAAATTCCTCCTCTACATGACCATCCTATACACTCTGATACCATTCAACCATTTGTTGACCTTGTCATGCGATATCCACAATCTTAGGTATGGAGAAAGTCTAAGAGCATCGCCAACCATTGCCTATAAAGGGGCCCGACCTGAGCCTAGGCATAGCAGCGAGAGATTGTAGCCCCAACAAGTATTTGGCTAGGGTTGCTGTTGGAGCCCGCCTATACCAAATTAGCCACTCCAAACCTCAAGACCACATTCTCATCAAGTGTATTGATTGTAAGGCACAGACTTTGGTAGTGTTTGTTTTGTCCTCTTCCATATTGCTTCTTATCAATTTTTGTACTTAGGTGCAATGATTCCACTTGAAAGACTATAACATGAATAAGAAAGGATTGACAATGCTTTAGAGTTGCAATTGATAGGAGAGAGTGAGGAAGATTGGGGCATGGCAAGGAGGATTAGGGTGAATGCAAGAAAGATCAGTACTATTTTTTGTCACACTTGATGTGCTCGAGTTGTCTTTGGCCATAACTTTTGCAGATTAAAGCCAATGTAATTGAATTTTTTTTTGAAGATCAGAAACTAGACATTTATTAGAAATTTTATTTTTCAGAAATTTTCAAAAATCATTTTATACTTAAATTTTATTTTAGCTAATTTGTTACACTTTGCAATTTAGGGGTTTTTAGTACTGGGGACCCCCTAAAATTAATGATATGGAGCTGGAATTTTTGTGGTCTATACCTACACTAGAGAGGCATGTTCCTACCAAACATAATTTTAAAAAATATTATTTTATGTCCTCTACATTCAGGCAAACAGGGCTCTCTTGTGCGTGAAGTTCTGAATATTCAAAATGGTTTTAAGATGATTTTTTTGATAAAATATCTTTAAAATGAAGTCTTACCAAATGGACAAATTTTAGTTTCTTTGAAAATTGTTTTTCCTATTTTCTACAAATTAAAACGTCAAAGTACCTATTTTCATGAGATTTTGCCCTAAACCCTAAACCCTACTTAAAAAAAATTCCTATACTTTTCCTTCCTAGGGTACCTTCTACTTAAAGATGTGAACAAAAAACTTTTTTTTTTTTTTTAAATTCTAATTTTTTTTTCTAATTTTTAAGTGACTTCAGAAAAAAATTGAGTACTATGAGTACTATGGCCAGCGCTACGCTTTTCGTTTGGTCTTTCTTGCATTCACCCATTAGAGTCTTGGCAATCATCATTAGGGGTGTGGAGATTCAATTAATCTATATTCCAATAGCTACAAAGTGCATCTATGATGTAGAGACGATGGGCGAGGGTGTGGGCATAGGTGTGGCAAAGATAGAAGGGGGAGTGATTTGAATTCCAACAAGGCTGTTGGTTTACAAAATGGTCGTAGCGAACATCTAAGCTGCCAAGAACAAGAGTTAAAGTTTATAATTATAGAGTTCGAGGGTGCAGAAGCTCAAGTGCCTAAAGGACATAGGTGCAAAAGCTCAAGTATTCAACATTTGCAATTGCAAAGCGTGCGTCTACATCTCGGCAAGCTTGTGGATCTCCCGCAGCGAAGGAAAACAAAATTATTGTTGAAGAGGAACAACAATTGACAAGGAGTGTTCTTGTTGTGATCCAAGATCCTATTTCAAGTAATCAGCAAAAAAAATGACACTTTTTGGCATTACATTTGGGCACATTATGATGAAAATAGACGTTGGGGTTAAAGACCATTACGTTCATTAGAATTTAAATGGAAAAAAAATTTAAACATGATATTGGGAAGTTCATTTTAGTCCATGTAGTAATTAAGAGGTTGAAGCCAACAAGCACAAGTCCAACTGATATTATACTTCTAGCAAAAACTTTGTAAACACTTAAAGAATTTTTTACACACTTAAAGAATTTAGATTTCTTTTTTGAACATTGCTAGAATTTGGTGTATGATTTTTCACATTGGGCTGATGGATGGGGTAATATGAAGCAGGTCAACTCTATTAAAAAAATAATCACTTCTTCTAGTCACAACTCTAATGAAGGTGTTCAAGAATTCTCTAGTATTATAGAAGAATCTAATGGCATCCTCAAAGACCGCCCACGAGGAACGAAGGCCGCCAAGCTAATACAGAAGAATGACAAATTTCAATATGGAGATATATACGCCCAAACATTAGCTACAAAAGTCTTGACCGATGCCACTTTTTGAAAAGTTGTCCTACTTACAAAACAAAATCTATTCATCTTAATAACAAACTTAGATTTATAAGTTATAAATCTGGTTGCTCAAGAATTCATACGGATCCGGTAAGAAGAAGAATTAGAGAAGTTGTTATAACATAGAGTGGAGGAGAAGTTGCAAAAGGCCACAAAAATTGCAAAGGATGAGGCGACAAAAATTGCAGAAAGGAAGTGTTAGAAGAAGCTTGGGTAGTTGAAGAAAGCGACCACATTGAAATTGGAGAAAGGCCTGCTATCATGAGCAATGACGAGGAGGACGATTAGCAATACAACCATAATGGTGAAGAAGATGAATTTGATAAAGACTACCACATGGCGGGATGTGAAGGTCAAGTCTCAAAAGCAAGAGCAACAATACTTTGCAAGCAATGTCAAGGTTGGAGAAGCTAATGTGGGGGGAGGTAGTTCTTGCATTAGAGATTTGGAATCGAAAGCAATGCAATTGGGTTCTTTAATATGAGGTCTTGAATGGGGCAAGATGGAGATACAATTTTGGCTTGGCTTTGGGACAAGAGTTGGTAGGGGCTTTGTTGGAGTGAATCATGTGGGGATGAGAGTTTGGAAGTTGAGTTCAGAAGAGACTTGTTGGAGATTTTGCTAGGGAATCTCAAGTGAGTTCGGTGGAGGGTGAGAATTTGAGAGTTGGAGTCTAGAGAAGAATTGTTGGAGTTTTTGATGGAAAGTTTCAAGCAAGTGAAGTAGAAGGTGGGAATTCGGAACTTGAATTTTGGGAAAGAATTACTAAAGGCTATATTAGGAATTATTTAGTAGAGAGATGGAGTTTAGGACTTGTTTTGGAGACATGAGGTGCTTCTAGAGTTTTGTTGGGAGGCCTTGGGTGAGTGAAATGGGAGGCGAGAGTTTAGGAAATGGAGTCAACCAAGACGCTAGTAGGGGTGGAAAAATTGATATCAGCTCTCAAGAAAGTGAGATGAGGGTGGAATTTTGATTTGTAGATGAAAACACTGAACTTGGCACAATAGTTCAACAAACCTGCAAATGGGGAGTTGAAGGACTTCAATGACTTCAATTTTTTTCTAACAAGGATGTACATAATGCAACAACTCACGGGATAGTAGGGAGAAGTGGAGGTAGTTTGGATAGGACAGAGTAGTTGATTGCTAATATATATGGTTCAATTGATCATTATGGTTGGGAAGAGATGAATCATGTTGTTTTAGACATGACCACTTTTTAGATGTGTTAGGATCTTGTACTAACAACAATGGTATTTAAATTTTGACAAATAGAGGTCCTTATTTAAACAAGGCAGAAAAAAATGTCAATGTAGAACATATCAATTTTATCTTGGTTCTAGATAGACAAAGCTTTTATTTGATAATGTGACATGAACAATTGACATAAAAGGATCTTGCAATTCATTTTATGTGTTTTCATATATATTTTTTATTTTATTGACAATTTGCAGTTTTTATATTGAATTTTGGTTAAATTTTTTTTTTATAAATTTGATTCAAATTCAGTGAGAAAAATAAAAGTATGGTGAGGAGTACACTTCAATACACTTTTTTACTTTTTATATTGATCTAAAGTATATATAAAGAATAAAATATAATAGTCTTATTATTCTTGTTAAACTATACACATTTTAAATATATAAAGAGGTTGTACTTGAACTACAAGTGTGGTTTGATAGGTGAAAGAGATACCATTTTCTAATTCAAATTATTTCACTTCCATTATCAGGTGGCAAATATACAATATTTTTAATTTAATAAATTTTTACTGTTTATTATAATGGAGGATCCAATTGCAAAAATGTTCTAGAGCTAAGGTCAAAAGTGTAAGATATATTGAGGATAGAAATATTTTGGAAGTTAATTATAGAGAGAAAATGGCTAAAAATTGTATATTTAGTAATCATAGGAGAAGAGAATTATTTGTAAAGTCGTTTGTGGTACTATGCACTTGTACTTTACAAATTCATATTTTGAGAATATTTTTATCCTAAAACCTAAAGAACATCCAACTCCCAACCCACATAAAAATTATTATTAGACCTATTGTCATAAAATATGCAAATCTTGTTTAAAAGAATTTTCAAATATTCAAATTACATGTAAAAATTTGTAGTACCTAAATTTTTTGAAGTAGAAAAATTATGTAGGAGAGAAATGAACTTGTGTATTTGTGGTGTAGTGCCCATCAAAAACTTAGAAGAATTCAATAGCATTGTTGAGAAATCTTTGGAATATATTATAAGCAACAAAAAAAAATACAATACATTATAAAATATATAATAGAAGACAATGATGTTGCAAATGAAGTATTGTAAAACTTTGGAATTAACATAAACACATTGATATTCATATATGTTTAATTGCATTATCAGCAAAATGTAAAGTTGTTGATAGCATAAAGAACCATTGCAATACAAAAATGCTTTAGTGACTTCATGGCTTTACTCTCACTGGTCTTGCAATATTTGTCGGTAATATCTCCACACAAACCATAATACAACATGTGAAGTGCTGCAATGATTTCCGGTGGGAAGATAAACCCTCCAAACCAATTGCATTCACTTTCTACACAAAGTAACTATCATAAGCACAAACCCTATTCATGATATGTAAGAACAAATAATGGCGCATACAATATTTGCTAAAAATTAAATGAGGTCTATACACATTGGTATTTGAAAAGTAATCTCTCATCATCTTTCCATGCATCTCTTGTCTATCTCTAGCAATATTAGCTCTACTAGGTTGTGAGCCTCCAACACTTGCAAATATGTCTATACCATTCTTATTGCCCCTTTGCATCTCTAGGACCACTGCAAATTGAAATCATCATCTTCTTCATCTTTCTTCATAGTCTCTCTTGCAGCTAACAATGTAGCCCTCTAGGGATGCATTCTCTAAAGTCTGTATCACAAAATGTGCACAACAAGAGCTGCAAAGTGTCTCAAAGAAATGAACAATAGAACAACAACTCCAAAGGAGATATTAAGAAAATGGCAAGAAATGGTCACCCTAGTAGCTCTTGGGATCTCACAACAACAATAAAGAAGCTAAAAAAAGTATGAAACTAAACTTGTACAACAACTTAGCACAATGCCTCCAAACACCTATGGCTACACTTTTTGTATGAAATTCCATTTTATTTGTGCCTCCAATAATCCCTCTCTAAATACCAAAATTAACCCCATAGCAACTTCCTATTGCAACCCCTTTTCCTTGCTCTAAAAAATTTTCTAAGCATTCTTCAAACTTCCTACCAAATTAATTGACTTTCTTGTATTATTTTTTTATCCACAACGCCCAAGAAAACTAAAGCTCACAACTTCTTCTCCCATTTCTCTTGATATAGGATTTTCTTCTTCTTCCCAAATTCCAACAAGACTAACAACACACACTTGAAGCAACTTGAGTTTGCCAAGTCATTAAATATGTGAATGACTTTTTTGGCCATGTTCTCCAAGCGGGGATGATTGGGGTGTCTACTTGGCTAGAAGGAGTTCGGGAGATCTAGGGCTTAGGCCACCCCATTTATCCAACCATATTTGGAGGAAATGGGTGGCGATGCTCCAAGGGCCTATTACATGTAATTTGTGCTAATTGAAGTAATAAGACATAATAGGCTCTACCAATTATGTTGTTGGGGTGGGTGAGCAAAAAAATAGAATTTATATTTCAGTAGACACACCCATTGGTTGAGACTAATCAATCTTGAAGGATTCAATATGTGTGAAATTCTTATTATATCACTTCCTAGCCACCAAGTCTATATAAAAGTGCAGTTGTTGAGTTGGACTTATAGCACCCACTGTGAAGTTTGTCCATCAATTGAGCATGTAAGAAGACCCTAAGGTAGGATACTCCAAAAAATATGTTAGAAGGAGAAACAATAAAGCCTTTAACAATGGCATGGCTAGTGCTTGTTTTCAAGAACCTTTGTCAAATTTGACCATTGGAAGGGTCAAAGTGGGGCCATGATAAGCCTGTAGGCCTACCTAACACAATAGGGTGAAAATGTTCTAAGCAAATGACAATAATGAATCTACAAATAGAAAAAGATACATGATTTAAACTTTTGAATTGAACAATGATGAATGGTAATCTTTTTTATCCATACAAATGGGCAATTCAACTCATCTTTAAATGCTCTACCTTTATTGACACACATTTACATAATAGTTGAATATCCAACAATCCTATAAAGAAAAATTTCACATCATTCTGTTTATTTTGCAAAAATCTCACCCAACTAAATTTACAAGGTAGATTTTTTATACCAACCCCCAACCCCAACCCCACCTTTTTCTTCATTCCACAATTAGGAAGAATGAACAAGGTTTGCGTCACTTATAATATGATTGGAGAAGTGGAAATTGCAATGAATTAATAAACATAGAGAAATGGAATTGGAGGTTGCTTCTTCTAGGACTTAGAATAAAATTTGAATTTGAATTTGGCTCAAAGCTAGAAATTTTATTTTCAAAAAGTATAGAAAAGATTTCAATGAAAATAGACTCAAATTGAAAATAAAAAATAAAAAATGAATTATTCAACTTGGTTGTTTTGAGACATAAAAATCATATGAAAATAGCTTTGTAGTTACTAATCCAAATTTTATATAACTTGCCTTGCATTCAAGTCAATCCTTTCATACATTTACCTTCAACCAAAACTTGTCAAATCCTTCTTGGATGAATAGGTGCATTCTTTATTCTACAATTGCTCTATGAGTCATTCATTGGACACTTTTTGTCCTACATAGCATATCAGAATTAACTTAAAAAATTTCAACCACATAATTAAAAATTGGCCATCTCGATTGCCTGCCCCAAATTGTCATTTAGGAATTAACTTATTGCCCGCTAGCTTTGACCAAGTCAAACTTCCCCCATGAACCAGCTGGCTGGTTTGAGTGTTTGACAGTTCTTCAATTTCATTTGTTGGGAAACCCGTATTTGATGCCTGCAAACTCAGAAGCCGTATGAGAGGACCACTCAAGAACACCACCAGCACAAGAACCAAACCCAACAATTTCTAAGCTGTCCCTCAAACTCCTGCAGTAGAGCAGTTGCATGATGGAATGGCACCGTCATAAGTTAAATTTTCCATCAAAAAACAAGAGGCTTCAAGGTCGACGGACGCTCCATCTGTTACCAAGCCTCAAAAGCTGAAAGTCAAACGCTGAAAGTCCATCTGGAGTTTTCTCTCATACCAACTGCTCGACTGCAGAGATGAAAAATCCGAATTAGTCCCATAGATCGGATGCCTACTTGGGTACATGGTGACCCGTTTTACTAAACAAACTCTACATGGTTGAATGGTTGATCACTTCCCTAGGTTAAATAGGATAAATAGGATTCATGCACCACTGGAAGCTTCAATCAAGCCTACTGTTACAGTAGCTAGTTGCTTCCTCTACTACCTCAAGTCGCCCACCTTGATGTGCTAGAGGCTTTCAAGGCCGACACGTACGGGCCATCTTTGGAACTGGGGGCAGGCATCATAGAATCGGAGCCTGGATCTACATGAGGCTTCCCATCAAACTTGGGATTCTGCATCTGGACATTTGGTATTCTTGGTGCAACATTGTTGTGGTCTCTCAGAGCAGGAGCGGACGCTTGCTGCCTCGTGCACAGCAAGTTTTCGAGCAATACAATGGCAGCATGCTTGCTGCTGTTCGATTCACTGTTGACGGTCTCACTGGCACTCTGCAAGTATGGAAAACAACATAATCTGTCAAGGTGTGCACTTACTCTGATACAACAGAATTTTTGCTATTTTTGGATGACCAAGAAAGAAGTCATCCGTGTAGAAGAGAAATTACCATGGTGCACGTAGGACATCCAAATTCGCAGTCACATGTCTGTAGTACTTTCAAGGCTTGACTCCATGCCTGTCCAACATCTTTGAATGCCTGCACAAGTAGTCAATAAACTAACATATCACCGCATTGAATGTTGAGTCGATCAGAACTAAATTGGCGTAACTCGAATGGAGTGAACCTCAAATTGTCTTTCTATTGACGAATAACATAAGTGAAGAAATTAAAATACCTGTTCTGCAATGCCAATCCCACCAGCAAATGCATCATACAAAAATATCTGCACAATTCAACTGATGCTCAACAAGTACACAATTGCAAAACATTTGGAGCTTTTGAATACATTACTACGGTACTGGCGATTATATATGACAGAAAATCAAAGAAAAAATGCATTAATTAGCACAATTTAAAGTATCGCAACCATACTTTAAAGTTAGGTTTAGCGGAACCTTAACGAAAAATGATAACAGTATGCAACACTACCCTGCATCTAAAGCAAGGTACTCGATAAAAAAAACACGTGTCTGGACTTGATAATGAACATGAGCATTGAACTAGTACCTGAGGCTGTTCAGTTTGCTCGTGAGCCAAAGTTTCAAGCCCGAGCATGTCAGTTGCATCACCTGGAATGGAATATATCGTCTTAAAATATTTTCACTGTTCTTCCAATCTTTTACTGAAGTGCACACAAACCAGAAAGAACCAAAAAAGAGTCTCAATAACATAGAATCAAGACTCTGGTACTAAGAGTATCTGGCACACACCCGACGTAAGAAATAATGTTGCTTACTCATGGTCAAAGAAGCAAGAAGACGAAGAACCACACGCTTCAGAACGAGTAGAGCCTCAGGTGCCATGTGTTTCAGTTTTTGCATCACCTCTGCCGGAATATCCCACCACTGCAAGAGATCATTTTTACAATCATCAGAAGATGAACTCCACATCATTGAAATGGGCTTACATGGACATGCTCTTATAGAGCCAAACATATCGAGTTCATATAACAGGATAATTAAAATAGCAATCTCAGAGTTTCACAATAGGCGAGGTACTAAATATTTTGACAAAGACGTAACTATGTTCAACAGTGAACGGAATATGTGCATGACTTCTCTACAGAATTATTTCCTTCTGAAACTTCTACATAGAAAGGCTTTGTACGACTTCAAAGTGGAGAAGAATTGCACAACTTACCAGCCCAACAGTTTCAAAAACAGAGGGAGGATACTTCAAAGTGACAGTGTCGACGTGTTTGTTCCTGGTCAAATCGTACTCATTATATCCCATCACCTGCTCACTGACTTCAAGCTGGAAAATTTCATCACCAAAATTAACATCATATGCAATTGAATAAAGGAAGCTTCAGAACGAAAAACTGCGCCACCAGGTACACGCTCAAGAGACTAAACAAAGACCTAATTCCAGAAATGAAATGACGACTTTCGGCATAGTTTAATCACTGCTCGTTGAAGATGCTGGGATGGAGATAGTGAGCACCTTCCCCAAATGTAAGCGTGTTCCCAGAGTCACGCGGGAGGTCATCTTATCCAATATTAGGACTTTGGTCTTCACAATCACCTCTGAGCACACGCCCCCCATAACATCAGGACAGGACAATACAGGTTTCCCGTGTAATATTTTGATCGATTTGGACACTAACTTTCGAGCAATAAACACCCGAAGCATTCGACTTAGCCATTAACATGTCTAGATGGGAAACGCATGGGATTATGGAATACCAGTCACACGCTGTAACTCGTACAGCTCCCCAAATGCCTGCCTCTTGCTAATATCCAAGTGCTTTATCTGAGAGCCCAACGATAGAAATATACAACAATTCAATACCAAGGTGCAAATGCCACGATATTAAAACTCATCATGAAACGCCGATTCGTAATCCATTCTGCCTGTCAATTGCAAGACGTTAACTGATCAAGAACACGTTGTTGTAAGCAATTCAAATCTTTATTCAGAACACTCTCTTCTTAATAACTGAAATCCCGTAGAGATCGATTGCAGGTAGATTGGGTTCGCAATTATCTGAAATTCTCCACTGATATAACACACGTCTCAGCCACATTAACTACTGAAAATATTCTCTATCGAGTGTAAAGTCCTGCAGTTGTGAAACCAAAATAGCCACAGAACTTATTAAATCGGAATTCCACAAGGCAAGGATGCTTGGACATATCTAAGAATATCAACACATTCGTGATCATAGCCCAAGCAAACTGCGCTTTGATAGGTACGATATATCATACCCATGCTTATTAGAATATTCTGCCAATAAAATCTAGGAGAACCAAATCCTATAGGAAGTAACGACAGGGAAAGAAAATCACTGACCCTGTAGGTGTCTCTTGCATGAGGGTAGATTGCTCCATCATAAAGCATCCTCAGGGCCATCTTCTCATCCACTTCTTCTACCAATTCATTATTCCCTGTCAACAGCTGTAGATTTTTAAGAACAATCAGTTTAAGGTGTAGTCAATGAAAAGTAAGCAAAACCCATGAGGTCAATCGTATGCTTGTAACCATGAAACCATTTATACAGAGTTTTGCATAATATATAGTACCTGAAAACGATTTAAAGATACTCCCCGTATGGATATTTCACTCCCTGGATTATCATCATATCGATATCCATATGAATTGTCCCCTCGCGGACCTGCTCTATACTGAAGAATTCCTTCAGAAATAAGCTCATCTCTTATCTTCTTGAAGTCCTCTCCAAAGTACTCCAGGTCGCTCCCTAGAAATCAAAGAGACCGTAAATCCAACTAATTCCTGAATGAGAAAGTAAACATCATTCCATTTGTTAAAACTTCGGTGTGATGGTTTGTCCTATTCCACCCATACCGGTCAACGGAAGCTCTTGGGCGGCACAAGGAAGCTGCAGGCGTAGTACGTGAGGATTGGTAGGATTACAAACCGCCTGTTCCACATTTCTGCTAAAAAGCTGCCAATCACGCGAAAAGTCAAGGCTATATCTTAAGTATAATATCTCAAGTTTATATTTACGTACTGTACATTGTAAGAAGTTGAACTTCCTAGACAATCAGCAGCGATTTCCAATCCCAGAAAGCTTATTTGAGAAACAGCTCTCTAACTGAAAGGTGTAGGAATCAGGACACAAACCTTTTGAGGGTTTTTCATGTAGAAAACATCAAGTTCTCTCTCTCGGCCTAATATCACAGCCAAGGACGCTCCTTGCCTTCTCCCGGCACGACCTGCCTGCAACAAAACGTTCAGAGTCAGCAATGATCGTAGACTCAAAATTTATCAAAACCAGCAGATACGCTAACTGCAGATCAGTACTTCAATATATTGTAGTACTTGAAACCAGACTAGAACCCACATTAATGTCGATTAGGAACCCTTCAGCAGTCAAAGGTTTAATTAATTAAAGAAATCAATTGTTATTCATCATAAACCGTGTAGGACTTGGGCAGTAATTCCAGAAAACACAAGTCGCTGCGATTAGTCTCAACCTGCTGCCACAGACTGCACATAGTATCTGGTAGTCCCACATGCACAGTCGCATCCAGATTCCCCACCTACATAAAGACACTGTATATTCAGATCTTCTGATTGCTCCATTTTTACCAGCAAAAGTCAATGTCCAACTTGCTACTTGACATAGGTATCCATACATCGGTGAGATTTGAGACGATAAACGCAGAACTTGTTAGTATAGGCTTTAGTGCAAGGCGACCACTAGAATGTGAAATCCACAAATTAATGAAATCTCCTGAACTTCCTATTAGCCAATTGGTTTAGGCTTAGTCGATTAATGTAAATTTAGTCGATTGCTACTGCATGTTCTCTAATGCTGTAGGCAAGACAGGGTATGTAGCTCACATCAATGCCAAGTTCCAGAGCTCGGGTGGTAACAAGCGCTCGTAATTGGCCATGTTGCAAACGCTGCAGCATGCAACCAAAAAAATTCGTGAAGTTAAATACTAGCACGTGAAGCTATGGAGAGCTGAAAATTTAAAACGGTCAACAAACTACTATGGCTACCGGGAACGAAAAGGAATAGGAACGCAATTCACTACATACCTTTTCCAAAGCTATTCTTTCTTCTTGAGTGTAACCAGCCCTATAACTGTCGACTTTCTCCACAAGATCAACGAGCCTCTGCGAAGTCAGAATTATGGTGATGAGTGACGTCTACTTACATAAGAAGCAACATCACAGCATTCTGAACTTACTAGCAGGAACGATGCGCAGTTTAAAGAATAGAAGCCAAAACTAGGTTGCAGAGCAAATAGGATTGAGTTACCTGCTTAGTAAGTTTTTGGCGAACCATCTTGCAAACAATCTCTGAGGTTTTGCGAGCTTCAACAAAGACCAATATCTGAAGGTCTGCTTTCATCAATGCCACCTGATCATTGCACAGAATCCCTCAATATTAACATAATTGACTGCTCTGGCACCTAAGGTCGAACTTCCCTGACGTCAGGATGCAGAAGAGATTTAACCACATACCACAATTTTAACAACTTCTTTGTAAACACTGCGCCGCTCTCCATTCTTTGTTTCCGGAGGCAACCAGCACAAGACATGCTTTTCGCCGGACGGTGCACCAGACCCATGTATCACTTCCATATCAACTGTTGTCAGCTTCCTCACATGCTCCTGCATGGTGAAAAAAAGCGCTCCACGAGTGAATCTGTGGGTCTTTGGACCAATTAAGGAAAGTATGACCATCTGCTGCAGCTGGTCCAAAAGCTTCGTAATAGTCACTTTGATTTTCTGGACAACTCGATGCTAATATTAAAAATATCCAGAATTGATCGACTGACGCAAGAAAATCTGCACCTCAATCTTATCGGCCTCTAAGCGAAAAAATCAGGCCAAGACAAGTAAGTTATCTGGGAGCAATATTTGGGGTCGTTGCCTTTCAGGTAGAATGAAGACGATAAAATCATCAATAGACTGGAACGAGAACTTATCATGATGCGGTAAAAAGATTACAGATTTAATGATCCAGACATTTTACCAGTTAAAAAGATTACCTTCGGATTTGCAATTGTGGCGGAACAGCAGATGAACATGGGCTCCGAACCATAGTGGCGAGCAATTCTCAAGAGACGTCGCAATATACAACCCTGACAGACCTATGCTGTTAGAACATGTCACCTCCGCAAAACGCTTTTAAGCCATATCATGCATGAATCGAAGCTCTGTCTCAGGAAACATTGAAAATCACGTGTGATTAAGTCGAACTGATGATTAACCAAATCCTTATGGTACACGGACTGGGAAAATGACCCAGACGACCAGAAAAGATACACAATATACTAAATCTCCACTTTGGGAAGAGCGGGTAGAACAGTGGCTCACAACATGGCTCCCAAATATGCCTCGGTAAGTGTGAGCCTCGTCAATCACTACAAACTTCAGATTTGAAAAAAAATTCTCCCATAACTGTGACAAGACCACGTATCAGTACAAGCTGCATCAAACTAACTACTACGACAATAAGGAAACTAGATTCTAAGAAAAAAAGTTACACCAGTAAAAGGATCCCCAAAATTGACAAATCTTCACATAATGAGTTGCATCTCAATGCATCTAATATAGAAGATGGTTGCAGATAACCTGAATTCTCATGGCACCTTCAAAAACTCGACCTTAAGAACCAAATCTACCAAGTGAAAAAGTGAAAGGTCACCTTCCTTAAACGTCTGATACAAGATCATCTATCAAGTCTAAATCTGACGACTACGAGACCTTCAACTATGTGCATTTAAACGTTTGAACTACCTTGTGGTGTGGCAGAATCCCATGGTGTAGCATATCCGGATTGGTCAAAATTATCTGCAGGAAAGAAAGAATGAGAATTTAGGTGCAAACACGTTCACATGCCCTAAAACGCTGAATTTCAAACTAGTAAAGCTCAGAGCGACCAGAACTAAGCGACAAATATCAGCGAAATCAAAATCAGATAGAGAATGAAGCAGGCACGAGAAGTACCTTGCCAGTCTTCCGTATGTGTGACTTTTGATTCATGCTGGTATCTCCATCATAACTGCCAAATTTCCAACCGAAGTCTCTCAAAATATGATTGACATAATGAGAAATCTTTTCGGTTATTTCAGGGCATTTAACCTAAAACCCAAACATATCCCCAAGAAAACCCAATAAACTAATGATAAACTCAGCAAGAATCGTGGTTTTTAATAATCCAATCCGGTCCAAGAAATGGTGGTCCAAAATAGCTCACCAATAACAATGAGTACCCTTCTTAACTTCCTCCACCAAGTTGGCTGTCCTAAGAGAACCCAAGTTAGCTTATAAGGGAACATTTTCATCAAGCAAAATATCGTCTCAAGTGAAACACAACATCACAGAGTGGAATCTATATTTTCTAGAGGGACATATTCAGAATGTCAAATATTACCAACCGAAAAGGAATGACTTGACTACTAAAAACAACCAGAGGAGTCAGGTTTTCCTCAATAATCAGACAAATACACCAAAGGCCGATGAAATTACGACTCACACAAGATCTTAAGTTGGTCACGTGCCAAGGCCTGTACACAGGTAAGAACAGTTCAGTGGCAGTCCGTTTCCCAGAGGTATATGCGACACAAGATAAACCGTCAACTGAATTTTCAAGTCCAGGCTTCTAAGAGGGGAAAAAAGTGCGGGTCTAGAGTGATGGTGGGGAATAATTGAGTACCTTAACGGGGAAAATGAAGAGAGCACGCGATTTGGGCACCTTCATCAAAGAATCTAATACCTGCCAAACATGACACCGGAGGTTTAGTTCCTGTCGTCATCATAACATTCCCGTAAGCACCTCCTGCACTGCCTCTGATCTTTGAAACGCAATTAGCACTGAACAAGGAGAGGCTTCTCAAGACGGAAACTATTCCATCAACACGACGTACAGGTATAATATATGTCATGCTTTTGCCTGAAGCTGTAGGTGTTGCAGCAACTATGCTTGACCCATTAAATACTGCGTCCATTGCTTCAGCCTGGTGTGTGTAAAATCTCTTTACTCCTCTATTATCAAAACGAATAATCTAGACGTTAGTATAGCCGACTAAGTACATGTCATTTAGCCATAAAACAAATTGCAAAATATAAAGGTATTATGTGATCATGCCGAAAGTTCTCCCACATAGGGTTACCTTCCCTGAAGAGCCTTCTGGAGCTTCTTTGGAAGCTTGAAATCCTGGTCGGTGTAAGCAGCAGGTCTGCACAATGCCACAAATCAGAATTCACTTTCTGTGTTAAAAATTGTGACACCCACAGTTAAGAATAGAGAAGACGGATATACGTAACATACCTAGCAGGAATTTTCTCCACGTGCAAGATTTGTCCCTTGGAAGCAACTTCTTCGAGTGCTTTCAAAGCAGCGGTAATATTGAGTTGCGCAGCGGTTGATGACTGCGTGATATTTCTATCGGCAAATGCTGCAAACTCCTCTTCCCAGACTTCCTCCTGGCAGTTATTGTTAAGACCATGAATCGCACCCTTACTCTCACTTGTCTCCGTGCTATTCTTGACATCCCTCACAACAGTCTTTCTGGCCCTTTGCATTCCCGATTTCTCAACCAATAGACTTGAATTTACGGTACTACTCGGTGGCCTTCTGGGACCCTGAGTGGGCGTACCAGAGTTCTTATAATTAAGACAATCTTCATCCTCGATCACCATCACTGTACTAGCTGAAACTGTCCCAACAGGAGGCTTGATTCCTATTTCACTACCATCAAACACTCTATCAACT
This sequence comes from Antitrichia curtipendula, assembly GCA_951230915.1. Classification (NCBI taxonomy): domain Eukaryota; kingdom Viridiplantae; phylum Streptophyta; class Bryopsida; order Hypnales; family Leucodontaceae; genus Antitrichia; species Antitrichia curtipendula. The sequence continues at coordinate 23,423,692 of OX579635.1, forward strand.
GCTTTACGAAGCTGCCGCCTCCTGGAGCCATTCGTCGGAGGCTCTCCTAAGACTTGAACCTCACCCTCAATGTCACTCAACAAAGAAACCCAACCATCCGAAGGAAAAGACTTATCTTTCATAGTCTGTGTACTTGTTGACCCCTCTGCATTAAACCTAGCTGTCAAAGATATTTTAGCACTATCGTCCTCTTGAAGTCGCGTACCAATGCAAACAGGATTGGCTGGAGATGACCCGGGAACATTAAGCTTCCCTGATAATTTACCCACGTCTAGAGTTCCTCGTGAACCCGATGCCAATTTACCATTCAGGGGAGTCTGAACATCCAATTCTTCATGCCATTTGGAACTCGAAAGCATATGTGTGCCACTTCCAGGTCTCACACGATTAATTGAAGTTGATTTTACATCGTCACAGCGTGCAAGAAGAAAATCTGAAGTTTCGCTGACCCTCTGCGGCGAGTTTGGAAGTGTGGATCTCTGCAACTTCAAGGATTTGGCGGGGGCTGATTGAGAACCAGAGAAATAAGGAGATGTCTTTATTACTTGAGGAGATTTTTCGGGAACGTTGAGAGCTTTCCGCTTCCCAGGTTTGACCTGCAGCACAGAGAAGGAGTTAGAACCTTTCCGTATCATGGATTGCATACTTAAAGAATAATTTGATTCATAGTGAAATTCAGGTTACACAAGGAGTAGCAACTGGCTTTTAAAGAGGCTAAATACAAGATTGGAAATGTAAAACGTAATCGAATCAAGTCAATATCACTTGAATCGTCAAGAGCATAGAATTCCCTAAATGCATAGTTTAACAGTAGTGAATTGCAAATAGATCTCGTCAAATAATTTAACTACCTTACTACACTACTGTACCAAGACAGAACAGACGAAGACCCGGTAGGAACAATCACAATGGCTAAAGCCAATTGCGGAAGTCAATTGCTCCTAACGTGAAAGAATATCTCTGCACAGAAATGACAAGGACTGTACGCACTCTGCTTGAAATCACCGCAATGGATTCAGGAAATTTATTTCATCTGGTAAACGACATGGCCCTATAATGCAGTAACAAGAGTTCATAATAAGTCCACACTTCAAACGGACAAAGCAGTCACTCGCTAGGTTCATATCTGCATTTGAAATATTACAGCTGAAGCTCGTATCACGTTGTAATGGCAAAATTGCAATTTACCAAAGCTGTAATTCTTCGATCACATATGAACTAAAATGCACCTCATTCACTTCGACGATCATTTGAGAACTCTTTTTCCCTCTAAATTCGGAACATCAGAACTAGGGAACTCTCACATTTCAACAGAAAAACACCGAATTCTCTAGAATTTCGCACTAAAACCTGCAGCACACAATTGTGCTCTGTGTAAAATAAATTAGAAATCTAACTCAACAGCAGAGAATCTGTGCACACGATCCACATTGTGTGCCAATACTCACCTGCGAGATCCGCAAAGGAAGAGGTTGGAAGTCCCCATCGTCGTCGTCCGAAACCTCAACAAAACCTACGCCACCTCCCTTCAACATGATACCAAGTGCAAAATCACATCCCTGACAAAAACCTACACCCTGAAGCTCCACGATCGCCGAAAAAAAACTTTGATTCCAATTCTCTACGCAATCCAGAGCTCCGTCACATTCGCAAAAAATCAAAGACGAAGAACAATTGCTCCTCCCTCTTGCAGAACTCAAATTCGAACCCTAAAACGTAGAAGCACCGAGATGAGACGACAGGAGGTTGGACGATTCGCCATGAAGTATAGATTGGAGAAAATCAAGGATGAGATGTACATATCGGAGGTTTCATGTACAAAATAACAAGATTCTGCGTGTTCCCGCCACTTCTCGTTTGATTGGATTTGAGCAAGCGCAAAACGGTGCAATTTTCTGTGTGTACAAAATCGTGTAATTTTTTAGGTGAAATCTACCTTTTGGGGTTTTAGGGTGAGCTGAAATGACGGAGCGTATGACCAAGGCCCTTTAGACAAAAGGTATTAGATTTTAAATGAATAGGTGTATCAAAAGTTGTATTCTTAACCCATAAAAGACGCCACGGCTATTTTTGGACCAATGAATGACAAAGAATCTTTTTATATGGGATAGATAGAAGTGCAAATTTTGTATGAAAAGAGGAGGTTTTATATAATAGTTTGACTTCCAATTAGAACTTTTGGATTTTTTAAGCCAATGATTTACACAATATCAAAATGGATGATTTCCAAGATTACTAGTCCGTCCTTTAAGGGTTAATACAATTTTTTTAGAGTCATTAGGCACTTTTAGTCCTTGACATCCTTGTTGGATTAACACTTTTAATGCTTAGGAAATCGTAGCTTCGTAACAACTGGAACAATTATTTGCCTAATAATCAATTAAAATACAAAAAAAAGGTAGGCCATCTAAAAATATAATATATTAAAATTAGATAGTTTTCAAATTTAATTAAAATAAATTAGACATTCATCCAACTTGTTCTTACAATTTTGGGATGATTGTTGCTACTTTCATCTAAGACAACCGCATTTCCGTAAATACTTATCTTGACCTACAAATCCTATACTCTCTATTTTTTGTATGATAGTTTTGTAAGTATCAAGGTTTGTCGCATGAGAGAGATATGTTTTGTTTGTAAGAAATTATGGTATAGAATGATAAAAAAATGACAAAGCAAAAACTTTGCAATGTATGTTTATAGTTGTTGACAAAGAAGAGGTGCAAGATTGTATGGAGCAAGTTCAATTTCTATAAATTAGGCAATCTTTATATATTTTTTTAATTACTTTTGGAGACAAACTAGGTAAATAATTTTCTAAAAAGTTAGGCACCCTTTTAATGATTTATTCTTTGACCCAAATACTAGGAAGCTACAATAGTTTGTCAAAAATTGATTACATTGTTGATCTATTGTTAGAAACACATATAATGCTTATTATTTGTAAGTGAATATTTTTCCATTTAACCTTGCATATATCCTAAAGATGCATATACTACAAAAAAATTGTGATCATTGATTAGACAATCACTAGTACAAAACCATCGTTGGATTCTAACCTCACTCTATTTCCTTGGTGTTTTTTTAAATTATAATCATCATATTATATTTTATTAAAATTTATTGAAGTTGTTAAAATGTATTATATTTAATAGTTTTAACAAGTTCAAACAAAAAATTGTCATATTAAATTTCTTGATTCCTTTTGGATAGATTTCAATTCAAATTTGAAAAAATAATTATACATACCACTAACACATTTTAACATATTTCAACAATTTTTAACAAAATCTTGCATAATGAAGCATCACAAAAAAAGAAATGCAGTGATCACAAGTACAAAATCCACTCTGAAAAATCCAGTGAAATTTTTTTCAGATCATAGTTTTTGTGTTAAATTTGGATTGAAATTAATCCAACTACATTTAAAAAAATACAAAATCATGGTTTGAATGGGATTTTCAATGGAGAATTATACTAGTGATTGTTGAAATCCAAGGGTAGTCTTGTATTAGTGAATGCATCCTAAAGATCACACTATTCTATAGATTACGGTATAAAAAACAAAGACACAAAGATCTATAATAACCTAACCTTTAAAGGACATTTTATATTCTTGTTTGATCAAACTTCATTATTTTCAATATTAAAATATACCTTTCAAAATTTTGATATTTTTTTAAGTAGTAATATATGTATATCCATATTTTTTATAATTAAAAACATTAAAACAAAAAATTTGATTTGATTTTTAAAAGTAATTTTTTATAATATTGATAGTAATTATAAAAATGCGACGTCGTTGCCTAATTCCTTGTCCTGTGATTGTTTCAACTCTTAAAATGGACGCTCTATGGACCTCCTCCCTGATTCCAAGAGCCTGCAAAGCGAACACGGATTTGAGTCTGATGCGGGAGCCAACTCAAGAATCGTCCTGCTTTGCTAGGTACTCGTCACGTGCTTGCATGCTTTGTGGTTGCAGCATCGTTGCCTAATTCCTTGTCCTGTGATAGTGACCATGATTTCGAAATAAGATAAAGTACGTCATGTGTTCTCCCTACCAGACGGGACACGTACAGTATTCCAAGCCCTTAAACTGAGTTCAACTCTTGACAGGTTGAAGAACACGCAGAAGAAGTGATTGCACCCCACTGCAGGGCCAAGTTACTCTCATTCCAGGAGGACAAATCTCTCCAAAAACAGGCTATAACCGACATAGCTAAATGCGACAATGAAAGAAAGCTTCAGAGTCAACACCCAGTCCAGGAGTTCATATTCGGCTCAGTGCATGATACTCATTTTTCCTTCCATTTTGAAACCTGCACGATTCTGAGCGCGATTCATAATACTTGCCCTCACATAGAGTTTTGAAGTCTCATTTGAGACTCGTTTCTTCTTGCAAAACACGAGTCTTGCACTGACACCCCTTGTCAGGTGTCAAACCTTACAATTCAGTTCAAAATTTGCAAGTTTGTAACCCAAATGATAATTTCTTCCTCTCCGTAAATGCAATTCTGAGATCTGTGTTCCTCTGCAGGCCAGCTCTGACCCCCCATTACGCCCTTCTCAACACGATTCCTTGAAAAGTCTCCAGGAATCTTCAATCACCCCTGTTTGTTACAAAATCTCCAAGAAATTGTAATATGAAGATCTTCAAGTTATGCACAGGTCAGATGAGTGAGTACATCTTGTGGACATCGTTCTTGGGTGTGTATATCGTCTGCTCTTGGAACTTTCTCTCCAGGAAGCAGTGCACCGGCAGTACACCTCCGGGACAATGGGCTTTCCCAGTTGTTGGGAACTTATTCAATATAGGCCACTGGCCATACAAAGCTCTCCAGAAACTCTCCCCTCAAGCTCTTCAGCCAAATCCTGTTCAACAAGGACACCGCCACTTCGTCATATGGTCCCGCCTGGCGTCATCTCCGAACGATCTGCACCTCGCAATTCTCCACCAAGAAGCGGATCGCCTCGTATGAAGCTGGGTGAGCAGAAGAAACTCATTTACGGATTAGGCTCGTCTTATGAAAAGGCATAGGGGAATCTCCACTTCCAGGTGTGTAACACAGCTACGAACATCATCTCACGAATGGTGTTCAATAAACGGTAAGGTAACCCTAAATGCACCAGTTTAAGCTCTATGGATTGAAAGTGCTTGAATGTAAAGTTGCGAAAACTTAAGCAACTGAAGAGAGCCTCAGGAATTGAAATCAACTGATTCCATTTCAAATTGAGTGAGTTGTTCACAGTCAAACTGTATGGATTGATCACTTAGGTTGAGCAAGAAGATTGAAGAGTTTGACAAGAAGCTTGGCGAGATAATTGACTTTGAAGAACGCGAGAAAAGAAGTATGAATCAGAATTACAAACCTGGAGCAGTAGATCCGTGAGACATCATTGATTTGCTGTTGTCGACGCCGTCTCACGACGGCTGCGGCACATTGGACCACGAAACCATTGGCGGAGTCGTAATGGTGAGCCTGGAGATTCGAAACCTTGCCATTGATATATTTGATGATTTTGCCAACCCTAATTTACGAATGAGTTTAGCTTCAACCCTAATTTCCCCATGAGGCGCGCATCTGTCCCGGAATGTCGCTGGCAAACGTCAACATGCCACATCTCATTGCGCACCTCTTCGACTGGCGCTTGCCCGAGGGTCACAAGTCCTAGAGATTTGAAGGCGTCACTGATCCCCAGTTGCACCCTCTGCTCACCCTTGCAAAACCAAGCAAACCAGCATTTCTCTACTAATCCCGCTGAAACAAGGCCCTGAAACCCTAAACCCTTAAATCCTAGAAGGTTCAAAACTCATGATGTCCAGTACCTTATTCCAAACATCAATAAGAAAACCAGTTTTGCAAAACTAATTCCTCTGCAACCGCAATCCCGAAGCTTAAGCCCTAACCACCAATGTAACATCAATGTGATAGAATTCAGAGTCACATGACATTTGCATAAGAAATTCATCAAATTTTGGTCACTCAGATTAGTAAAATGGAATTCAGTTTACACCGACGTTGCACCGGTGTGCAAAGTGCGTTAACAAACGCGGAGAACCGGTAACAAATAGGAGACTTAAGGCACCTCCTCTGTACAAAAAATTGGTAATACACTGGATGTTGGTATTGGCGTTCATGTGATTGCGATTGTCTGTCGAATAATCTCTGCGTCATCTAAAGCTAATCCTACGCCTGCTGCGTCAAAATTGAGTCTGGCTGCAAATTGAGTCAATAGTTGCTGACAAGCGTTTCGCCGTCTTTGCATTGACCGACATGAATATCGATGTCTTCGTTCTTCCAGCTCCGGACTCGACAACAGGACCTCCGCGGCATCTGCACACAAACCACCAAACCCCCGTCACATTTTGACACAAAAAGCAAGCCCAATAGTGGGTGTCACAGTAAACCAAAGAACACAGATCTATGGATGCAGATCTCGCACAACCACAAGAGATAACCACATTGACACCACTATGAACCTAATTCACTTTACGCAACCATAACATTCTTGAACTTCAAGGCAGGGGATCCTTTGCTTTCCATGAATCAAGACTCCATTTACTGTGTAACATCTTGAATGCAAGCTTGCCCATGTATTGTAGGTCACAGTAACACGAATACTTTCTTGTTATAGTGATACAATAGAACGACTCCTCTTCCCTCCCATTCCCATTCAAGAATGTTATGACCCTTTTGGTAAAGCGAAACCCCTAAGAAGCCGCTCACAACTTATTTACTTCGGAAAACCGCACAACTTTGCACTTCTGCCAGCGCACCTCTGACAATCCTCCACGACCTCACTTCCGATTAGCTCAGGGAAAACCTCAATGCTCAATTAAAACGCAAGATTGCGAACAGTTTCCTGGGCTTAGGGTTTAGGATTTAGAGGAGACATGTTACCTGATACCACGAGGGATCTGTCATCTCCTTGACGACGCGGATCCTCTGCACTCCACTCAATGGCATCAGCTTCTCCGCGCACACTTTCTGCGCTTGATTGGGCTCCCTAGCAAAGAAGCTCTCCATCTTCTTCCCATTTTGCACTGTCTGCACCGACTGCATGAAGAACCGCGAGGGGCGTTTACACACATCATCCGGATTCGCTCTTGTGTTGAACGGGAACTCCACTTTGCTGGTCTCCCTGTGCCACGAGAGGAACGTCTTCTGCGGGACTTCGAGCTCCCGGGGAGTGATGAAGCCCTTGTACACGTGCACCACGTAGCCCCAGGAGACCGTGAACGACCAGCGGCGCGTCTTGTCGTAGCAGATGGACTGCTGCATGGTGCTGGCGGGGTCGAGCTTGGCGGCTTTGAGGAGGTGCTGGAGAGAGCCCAGGCGGGTGTAGTTCGTGTCGACGGAATGTGGGAAGATGGGGTCGATCAAGTCCAAGTGGTGGACGGATACAAGGGGAGCGACTGGGTGAGCCGCGAGGATGCCAGAGGCGTCGCCGTGGATGTCGAACTGCAGGGAGGCCACACAATACTTGCGTGAACAAAAAAGGCTGGAACAAATTTCTCTAAGGTAAAGTCTCCATACAGATGAGATTGGAATTGCGCTAATTGTGAAAGTACTTAATCTATTGACATTTGTTGTTTTGCAATTGTTCCGCAGCTTACCACAAAACCAATATGCAAAGTTTTAGACGGTGCAAGAGTCTCGATTGTTGTAGGGAATGGTTCAAAGTTCACATGTATGGTGAATAGAACCTCTCTCTTACTGTACGTTGAATGTAAGCCTAAAACAATCTAAACTCTTCCGAAAACATTGTTTTTAAGATACAGAACACTATCGTGTGAAGATTTCTGCCTGAAACAATCCATTTCTACTGAAACTATTGTTAAATTGAGAGGGTAGTATTGTCTGAAAGTTCCTGAAACGATCTAATTCTACTGAAAATCCCGTTAAAAGTGGACGATACTACTGTCTAAAAGACGTTCCTGAGCGATCTAATTCTACTGAAATCTTGTTCAAGGTAGACGATACTACTGTCAATAAGTTCCTATTCTGAAACAATCCAATGAAAAATGAAAATCTTTTAGAAGGTAGACGACACTACTGAAAATCTTATTTAAGAACGTGACCCACTGACTGACCCCTGATACCAACAGCAACTAGTCTCTTCGAATCAACACTTGTAATAAGAGTTGCTTGTGTTTGACTTGAGTAAGCAACGAAAAGTTGGGCGAAAAAATCCACGCATTTATCAGTCACAGGAGAGGAGAAGGGCCAATCGCTGTGGTAGCTCGAACAGTGCGGTTTAGAAAAGGGGAGTCACACTAACCTGATGGAAGCCCGGTTCTTTAGTTAAAGGAATTCCAAGCTCCGCCATGCACGCGTGCATTCGATCGTCGCTTCCAAACAAATGTGGGTACCTGTCACAGTACTGACACTCGTCAGAAAACCTAAACCAAAAAAAATTAAATTAAATTAAAGAAGAAAATTAAAAAGTAGTCTGAAAGCTCGGCATTCTGCACCACAGCTGGCACCTTACATGCAATTCTCAGTCACCCCATCTCTAATTCACCAGAACTGGCACCCTTTTGCATGCAATCCATCCTCCGTCACTGCCATCTCGAACTGGAGCAACCGAAACTGAAGCTACAACAACTTGGGCTCTGAGAAATGGAGGAAACTCGGGAGAAGCAAATCGAAATCTCTATTCAAAGGCTAGTACTTTTGAACCAGCACTGAGCGGGATTAAAGAAACAAGATGACGAGTTCTGCAACTACAACCACGAACTCTAAACAAGACCCATTCTAATTTGCAGTTGCCAATACTCCACCTCTGTTTCCATTTCTCAAGAGCCCACCTCAAAGTTACCTAACCTGATACCTTGTCATGCAATTCCCAATCACCAAAACTCTCTACCAAACCTGGTACCGACACAAGCAATCCAGAATGCCCCGCCACTACTCCAGAACCGCCACCGATCCAAACTTTACCCTAAAAAGAACCCCACACACACAAAAAAAAGTCCCAAAAAAACAATTCAAATACAGCAATGATCGACGAGAGAGCAATCCTGCACCCACCTAGCGAGGCAACTGTCCTGCATCTTGGACAACAACTTCGCCAACGGGTAGCTCAACGCAAACCCCCCTCCCCCGAACGCCATATTGTACGAGAACAGTATATTCTGCAAGTGACTCTCGGAGTTTGCCCCCACATAGTACATCTGCGTGTGATCATACTTCGACAGGACCTCCACCAGATTCTCCGGAAAGAACAGCGTATCATCGTCCCCCAACACAAACCAGTCCACCTCCTCCAAGCCCAACCGAAACGTCTCACTCACAATGCGTGAGATTCGAATCGCACTTCGCCACCCGTTCTTGTACGTGTACTCGAACTTGGACGTGTTTCCCGAGACTTTCCATTTCGGGAAGCTCCTTTCGTCCCACTTCTCCCCGTTGCCAGAGATGGAGTCCAGCCACACGAACCCTCGCAAAGAAGGCCTCCACCAGAGCTTGATGTACTCTTTGCGCTTGCTCCACATGTCGGCGGCGGCGGCGATGCCGAAGACGATCCGGGAGGCGTCAGTGCGGGAAGAGGACGAGTGGGCTAAGGTGGGGGTAGGGGTGGGGGTGGCCGGATTTTCTAGGGCCATAAGGTCGGACTGGGGCTTGAGGAAGTTATGTTCTGGTGGAGTTCCATAATGGGAAGAAGGGGTGCAAGAGGAAGGGGGGCAGGAGTTCCAGCACGGGCGGTGGAAGGACATGAGGGCGAAGGAGAGGGTGTAGACGAGGGCGCAGGCGCAGGCCATGGCGATGGCGAAGCGGATCTTGGTGTAGTGCGGAGGGGAGGGGGCATCGGAGGGTTTAGTGGATCCGGGCGCCATTGTGGGGAGAGAGAGAGACAGAGAAGGAGGAGGATTGATTTGAAGCTGAAAAGCTAGACTTCACTGACGTGGGGGTGTCGAGCGATGGAGAAGCTTACTTGATGTGCATGTGGTGGACACGGGAAGTGACGACCAGCCGATGGACTGCACGCGGAAAATATGAAGACATTGGGAAAGTAGCGACGCAGGTGATGCGAGCTGCGACCGGGAGGGTCTTCAACGGGAGGTGGGGATCACTGGTGGTTCTCACGAGGTGGTGTCACGAGCGCTTGACTGCCTGCCACTGCAACCACCAGCACACAAGCAAAACAAAAAACGGCGTCTCTCAGTTCAAGCAAAAGGCAACATTAAGAGAAATCACATCTCCGCATCTATCAATACTCGCAACAATGCAAAACAGCTGCTACTGTCACTCACTCCTGCAGCCCCCCCCCCCCCCCGCCCCGAAGCAGAGCCTTACTCACATTGCAACCTCAAGTCAAACCAGAAGTCTACGCTCTACTCTCCACCCCCATTCCGAATCCACCCAAGCACCGCCTTTTATCCCCCTCCCAAGAATCTAACGCTCCCCTCCGACAATGCCAAAACCCAAACACCACATTCAGTACCCGGAGCACCCGACACAACACAAGCGAGCGTTTAAGCCGTCAACGAAACGCAACCGTCACTCCGTCTCTCCTTCTCCCACGATGTCCACTCAAAACTCACTTCATAGCTAAGTTACTATGATGATGTCCAGCTTGCTGCACCGGTTCCGATTCCACGCAGAAAGTCACCCAAAGATTGCCCCAAGCTCCAGATCCAAACACTCCAAGCACTCCAAGCACTCCTCCAAGCAGTACTCCAAGCCCTCTGGACTGGAGAGACGGCGGCACTAGAACAGAATGGCCCAGAACAGAACAGAACACACAGAGCAATGAGGGAGGGAGGGATGGGAGTGTCCTGTTGTGAAGTTATTAATTAGTGTGGTGCAGGAATTATTACCTTACAAATCTCTGAGGGCTTTTCAGTTTGATTGATCGGGTGTCGGTCCAGTTGGCCAGAGTGGACGTCGAGCCAAAGGCGGGGCCGGGAGTGGAGATATTCGGCTGGAAACGGGGAAAGACGCGGGCTGTGCACCTGCGTTGACGGAAGCACACGCCTTGTGTGCGAGTGTGGCCATGGCTGGCGTTGCAGGAATCCATGGCGGATTCGTAGCTATTGGGAGACTTTGAGTCCCGTCCCACTGAGGTGGGTGACGAAGCAAGCAAGCAAGCAGGGACTGCAGGGTGGCATCATAGCTCAACGTCCTTCAGTTCCCTCCCTTGGAGCCCGGAAATCATACCATATTAGGGGTAGTCACGGCATGTTCAAGTGGTGTGTGAACTGTGAACAATGAACAATGGAAAGTGCTTTGAGGGGCCAACGAGAAGTGACGAATATTGAACAAGCCGTGACCACCCTTTTTGTTCAAATGTTGAGAATAAACAATGGAGGATGGATAATGGCGAGATGGACGGATGTAATTGAAAGTTAAGAGAACAAAGGAATAATCTTAGCTGAACAATCAATGTTCCGCTAAGATTATTCCGTCGAAAGGAAGCCACCCCTATGCTGCCACCACTTCAATGTTCATTAGTGGTAGTCATAGCTTGTTCAAGGTGCATGTGAACAATGGAGATTCAATAGTGGAGCATGTTTGTAGTAGCCAATGAGAAGCCACGTTTTTAGAAGAAGCTATGACCACCCTCTTTGAGGTAGAATGTGGAGAATGGATAATGGAGTTACTTTGAAGTCCTTTTTGGAGCCAAAAAGGTGAAATGAAGACGAAATTAGAAGTCCAAAGGTCAAAGTGGAAGTTCAAAAGGAAAAGTTAAGAGAACAAAGGAATATTTTTAGCGTGATATTGATTGTTCACCTTCAACATCCACCTCCGGAGGTGGATGTTGAAGGTGAACAATCAATATCACGCTAAAAATATCCCAGTAAAAAGAAGCCAACCTTATGTTGCCACCACATAGATCTCCATTGTTCACACGCACCTTGAACAAGCTATGACTACCACTATTGGGTAGCCAGGGCAATGCAGTGGGAAGGGGTTATGCTTTGCTCCATACTGTACCTGGCGTGAACTGATCCCATTGGCTTGTTCCTATTTTTATGCTTGGGGGAAAACATAGGAGCTTTTTATTTGCCACGCATCATGAAATTTGGAAATTTTGAGTTCATATTTGCAATTAGAGAGAGGTAGTGAATTAGATGGGAGGGGTGTAGAAAATAGATTAATCGAGTACAAAACAAGGGGTCTTGTTTCTAATGTACACCTTTGGGGAAAAAAATCGGCAACTTGGGGAGGACAAGCAAAGGGGGGACGATTCACCCTAGCCCATCGAGGAGGGACTTCTCATTTTATTTGAAGATTGAGGTTGGTTGAGGAGCTATTCATAAGAACATCTCCACCATGTGCCTAGGGATTGCCTTGTGGATCATACTTGTTGTGCTCCGCTTGTTAACTAGGCCCCCATTAGAAGGCACGTAACATGTCCCTACTTAAGAATAAAACTCAAGATCCAAATTAGGTGGCTTAAAGATTGAATGACGTAGCCATCCTAAGGTTTCTTTCTTTGCGTTTAGTTTTTTAAGGAGATTGTCTACTTTCTATAGAAAAAGGTCAGGGCTCAAAATTGACAGTTTTTTTTAAGTTTCGTCACATTAGTTGTGTGGCAAGGTCAAACATGTAAGGCCCTACAACTTCAAGTGTGACGACAAAAAGTTAGACAAACTTGCATTAACAAATCTTGAAGTTGATGATTGGTAGGATTAAAAAAGAAGCCCGGTCATGGAAAACTCCTTGTTAACCCTTAAAGCCCCAAGGGTGTTTTCTGCCAAAAACCACTCAAAACTACCACTTCTATTGTATTCACTTAAAGTAACTAATTCTTTTGTTTTTTGGAGAATTTATCCATAGGATCTTGTACTTAACTTGTCTGATATCACGTAGTAAAGATTTCATCAAATCTCACCGTACGGATTGGAAGATATTAGCATTCAAAGTTGAACAAAAAGTTTTTTTTCAAGAAAATGCTTAAATTGCCCGAAAAAATAAGATTGTCCATAACTTTCTCATCCCTAGTCCAAATAGAATGAATCAAAGCTTCACATATAGGTAAAAACATAATCTTTTAGGAAAAAAATTCAAAAATAATTATTTTGACTTTTTTTAATTTTTTTTGGGCTGCCCGAGAATCTCCATTTCTTGCTCATTGTGCCATAACTTTTTCATCCGGCATCCGATTGAAACAAAAATTATATATCCACAAAGCTCATTAGAGAAAATTTGGGGGGTCGGGAGGGCCGTTTTGGGCCTGTTCCCGACGCTGGTCCCCCCCGCAGTTTCAGGGAACGGCTGTTCTCGACAAAAAAAAATGAAAAAAAAATGAAAAAATAAAAATTCACATTCTTGAAATGAAAAAAAAACAGAAAAAAAAGAAAATAAATTCCGACGTGGCCGTCGCTCGGCCACGTCGGCGAGCTGCTACGGCCCCGAGCGGCCCCGAGTTCGGCAGTTCCCACAAGCTGGGAACACGTAGCCCTCCACAGGGCTGAAATTTTTTCTAATGCTTGCAAAGCTACACAACCTCAAAAAATCTCAAAAAAATTCACTTCAAATTGAGACAATAGGAACCTACCCGGACCCAAATTGTCCCCCGAGGGGACAAGCAGGGCTTTAGGGGGTAAATTGGTATTAAGTGCCCTATGGGAACACTGTAAGATAATTTTGTTAATTGTAGGGGGCTTTTCTCAAGGGTGCAAAAGACTTCCCTACTTCATTAGACTACAATATTTTAATGGTGTTGAATTGAGGAAGTAGAAGAAGAAGATTAATTTTAGTCTTAGAGCATCCCCTATAATGTGAATGATGAGGGCAACAATTGAAGAAAAAAAATTTGACATAGGAGGCGGAAGTGCATGACATGCCATAAAAATTAACTAAAAAGTTGGTCTCTTTTTCTCTCGGTTATAAGATGGCTAGACTAAGATGGCCAAATTTGAAAAGAGAATCTTTAGCAATCAACACCAAAAGAAAATCCAAAAGGAAAAAAATATAATATATCTCTTGAAACCAAGTTTGGTGATACCACAATCGGCAAAGCTTCAAAAACGTAGCCAAATTGCTTGGGCGTTACTTAGGCAAGCAAGTGTATGATTTGCAAGTGGATATGAGATGCTCTTAGAACCAGCGTGAGTGTAAATGCTGAATGAGTATTGGTTGAAAGCAGTGTTTTTTTTTCCGGCAATTTGGTGCAAAATTGCACCAAATTTTTTTACTTAGCACCAAGCCTATAGGAAATTTTTAGTAAAATTTTGGATGAAATCGCCAAAAAACTTCAAGTTCAAGAAAAATCTTGGATGAAATTGCCACATTGTGAATGAAAATAAAATTATAGATATGCAGTATCACATTTTCTATTCAATACGTGGATGAATGTTGAAACTTGAAGCACCACCATAACATTTAATATCGCCACTTTGCCACTTCATGGAAAATGAAAAAAAAAACACTGGTTGAAAGGCAGTAGCAGTGAGTGAGTGGCTCACCAATAAGATAGAAGCAACTATAATTGATATCCTTAAATATTTCAAATAATTTGGAGTGGTACCAACACAAAAGATTAATTTTTAACACATTGGCAATTAAAAAACAAATTTTTAAAAGTTGATAATTTATGGCACTTTTCTTTAATACAAAACGTGTAATAATATATTCACACTTGATAACAGATGTGGTGATGGTATGTGGAGTCTAAAGAATGAATTTACATTTGTTTTTTGATGATGTTTGCATTCTTGGTCCTATCAATTTCTACATGAAAGTACTAATATCCACGCTAAAATCTAATTTCCATCTCAAATTTGGAAAGGTCTACATCACCTTAAACCAATTGTAAGATGCCATGTGGCAATTTAAAAAAAATAAGATGTATATATGCAGAAGTTACATATTGTGTAGGATACATGTCACCATTACAACACTCATCAAAAACATGTTTCAAGTAATCAATGGAATTCACCACCTATTTGTAAAGGCCCTTCTTGTCCTAAATCTCAAACAAAAAACTCATAAATATTCTTATAGGAGTTGATGCTAAAAATAATATGCAAAATAATATTCTTTTGAAGGAAAACATCTAAAATTAGAAATTTGGTGAAATTTTATATACCTTCAAAGTTTTGTAGACACACAAAAAGATGCATTATCTTGGGCATTTAGGAAGTGTTGTACGTGAATGTCTAATTCAACATTCAAGTGACAAAATTGAATTTCCATGTTAGATTCTTCGAGGTTTATGTCACCTCACACCATTCGCAAGATGACATGTAGTACCTTTTAACAAAAATGATTTAACTTATATCGAATCTGACCTTCACGAAGGGTATTGAGGTAGGAGGCTGTTAAAGCAACCTTTTAAGAGCTGATTGCATTTTCAAAGAAGCTAAACTCCTCGAAACAATTTTCAGTAAATTTTACTAGGAAGAAAAATGGACTTGGCATCTAATCCAAGTCGTTTCATATTTTTTGGACCTTCATGGAATTAGTTACAAATTTTTGAAGTTGAAACGCAGTGGTTTCGAAAAGCGACCCCCTCCTGAAATGTACAACGTCAGTACATTGAAGAAAGTAAAATGTACCTCTGTGTTAGAGGTCGCTTTTAGAGATAGGTCGCTTTAACAGACCCCTACCTTACCTTGTGGCCTCTTTTTATCATAATTTTTTTTTCCTTCCATCTATAAAGGAAAAAAATAAATTTAATTCACATAAAAGTTTGAAAATGAGGGACTGAGGGTGATCTGTTGTCAGTCAGTAACAGATATACAATGATGTCTGGTGAGGTCAAATACAGAAGGTTGCAGGTACAATACCCTGATGTTGGGCATGCCTGGGAAGATTTGTACGGTTTCGTGTGGTACCAAATTCCAAACTTCAATTCCATTGAAATCTGCCTTTGAAGGACCGAGGTTCAGGCAGCATCATCATAAGGTGGGTACCCCCCATTATCGTGCCGTGCCCACATTAAAGCGCAGGCTAGAATTGGCCCCAAAATGGTGTAAAGGTATTTCGAAAACTTAAGTTACAACAACATGAATCATGGTGTTGAATGAAAACAGAAAATCAACTTCTGAAGTGAAATGAGGGCCACTTCACATTACGGCACAAGGTCGAGAGTCCGTCGATTTTCACCAATCAAATTGCAGGAATCCATGAATTCCTGAAATTTCGGCCTCTCGACCCTTCACACTAGACGGCACAGTCGAGAGCCCATCGCCCTCCACACTGACATTTATGGCAGAAAATTAATTACATGTTGACGGACTCTCAACCATAGTTTGGATCGAGCAAAAATGGAGACCCAAACTATGATCGAGAGTCCGTCGAATTTTTTTCCTAGAAAATCAGATTTGTTATTTGTTATTTGATATTTGGTAAGAGCATGTGCTGTGATTTTTTTTCCAAGACCATTTTGGACTCCTTTCTCATGTTTTTTTATCTTTTGCTTGAAAAAATTGACACATGGGTGAGGTTTGGACTTTGGGCTTGGCCTTTGGAGGCTTCACACGATGACCGTCCAAGTTGAGAGGCCATGCCCAAACTATGGTTGAGAGTCCAACGAAATGGACTCTTTAATGGGCATTTCTTTGGACTCTCACCCAAAGTTTGGGCACGGCCTCTCGACTTGGTCGGCCATAGTGTGAAGCGGACCTGAGTTATGGTAGAACCACCCATAGTCGACCACTTTATCGGTTTCCGTGTATGTTGTGGAGCAGTAGTGAAGGCAATGTAAATTTATTGTCCTTTGAGTCTTTCAATTCCGATCATTCCAAAACTACTTTCCCGATCACTACTTTCTACTTTCTCACTCACTACATCAGGATATGTATCTTGACCTAATAGTCCCAACCTTGCAGAGGAGAAATAATCACATTCCAGACTTTGGTTGGAAAAGTGTTCTAGCCTTGGTTGGAAATAATTGCATCCTACAGGTTGGGTATGGATCCCTAGTTGGCAATGGGTGGTTCTACCATGATAGTGTGAGAGTTTGAATAGTGTGAACATTTGGATGAAATTGGAGGACTTGTGCTTGATGTGGATGAATGTTAGATCACTGTCACATGCATGAGTTAGTATGAAATTCAGTGTAGGTCTCGTTATATTGAATTTCTCTAAAACTACTTTGTAAAATATATATTTTTTGCAAAATGATTTTCTTTTTGAAATTATATAATTCAGATCCAGACACGTGGAGCTTGCGATTGCAAAAATTCATTGAGTTTCTGGAATTTCGAAATCTTAATCAAATGAAGGTAAAAATAAATAAAACTTAAGCTGTTTGGCTTCATTTTAATACTTTAAATCAAAATACAAAAAAGATGTTCAGAGAATTAAGTTGAAAGTTACAACTGAGTTTGACTGAGGCGCACACGTCCTGTGTTTGGTTGTTGGGAACTTGGGATGCCAGGACATTGAGGGGTCAAAATTCAATATACTCACCTTCTAACCATGACTTCCCAATTTCCCATGTGATAAGCTTCAATGCTAAGTGGTCTCTCTTGAGACCCATGATAAAAATAAGCTTGAGCTTGCAACGTGTGTATACAATCAAAAAAATTTTAAAAACTGAAAATGAAGGTTCCCTTGACCCATCTAAGGTAAACAAACCTATCCTCACCTTATTCACAATCTGGCATCATGAAAGTCATGGCATACCCATATGGTGCCAATATTGGGCATTGAAATGCTATTAAGCTAATTTGGTGCCAATCCCTATGCAAACTCAGTATTAAACTTAGTGTGGAGGTTGGTACCAAATTAGCTTGATAGTATTTCAATGCACCATATAGGCATGTCTTGAACTTTGTGATGAGGTACTTGGAAGAATATTTTTTGAATAATATTTATATATTAAAGTGAAACCAGCCATAACCAACCAAATAAGTCACTCCACACATGATGTGGCAAAGGCAATATTTCCACAAGTGTAGGGATAGAAATGAGGAAGATTGACAAAATTTGGTAAGTTTATCGCTTGAACTAAAATTACTATGAATTTTGGAAGGCAAAAAGTGTGTTGAACCTATAGGCAATGTCTAGACTCTTCTAAAACCACTCATTTAAAAGACTACTTCTTGTTCACTCTGGCACTCCAAGCCAAGTTGATATGTCATGAAAAGAATGGAAGAAATGATGGTCGAAAGTCAAGAACTCATGTTTGGAAATTAGTCCTAGCCTCTATTGCATTTCTACCACCCTAGTGACTGTCAATGGGGTGGTGGTTGGTAATGGGTGGTCACACTTTAGATATGAGCTTTTCTCACAATCAAATCAAAGGGTTTCTTTTATTTATTTTTTATAAAACTTGAAATTTCTATGAATTTTCAAAATAGATTTACTTGAAAATACAAAACTTTTCATAGAGAAGGGACCATGAAAATCCAAGGTAAACCAACCTATCCTCACAATATTCACAATCTGAGTACTTAGCAGAAGACTCTTTAGATAGTATTGATATTTTAGATAGGAGCTTTTCTCACAAGCAAATCCAAGCAGTTTTATATTTTTTGAAAAAATTTGAAATTTCTATGAAAAATAGCTGACCTTGAAACTACAAAACTTTTCAAAGAGAAGGGGCCATGAAAATCCAAAACAAACCTTAAATTAAATTCAAAATAAATCTTAGACGAACTTTCTTAGATCCAATAAGCATCAAAATCACGTCGTAAACTTGAATCACTTAACCCCTAAATGCCTGAGTAACCATATATGGTCACTCCAAAATTTCAGGCTTATTTTGGTATGGGCATTTAAATTTCTTTGATTGGTTTAAAAAAATTTACAGGCAATATTGAAGGTTAACTATTGGTAGCTTGTATTTTTCACTTTAAAATGTAAATATTTGATTTTTGAGAGGTACTCAAAGGCATATAATTATGTACCATTACAGTAGTGGAAGATTAAAGCTTGCAAATTTTGCTTGATTTCCCAACTTTGAGCAAAGCTTGCCAATCTCACTCGATTTGAAGTCTAAGAAATTATGTTTATCCATTTGCTTTGAAAATATTCCCACTAGAAAGAGAAAAGTATTTTCAAGATTTTCACCATTGAAAATTTAAACTTGCAAGTGTTGATTTGGAGTTATTTGCAATTTATAATTTAAAAAAAACAAATTACATTTCAACAATTGCAAGGTGGATTGTCTAATGAATTTGATAGCTTTTCATGTGAAATTAAGTTTTTTGAAAGTGCATTTTAGTGTACTAACACTATTTGTAGTTGTTCATGTCATCTTCTACTTAGAAGAAACCCAATTTCTTTTTGACATGCCCAGTATTTTTATGACGGATTTTTTTGGACATATATTTTGACATCTAGTTGTTTTTATGTTGTTTATGATGTTCATTGGATGTTATTGTTGACATAAAAACAGCTAAATGTCAAAATAGATGTCCAAAAAAATCCATCATAAAAATACTGGGCATGTCAAAAAGAAATTGGGTTTCTTCTAGTATCCTATCCCAAAAACTTTTATATGCACATTTTTGAAACATTGTAGGGAGGGGCAGTATACTAAAAATAGAATGTGTACATTTCTCTTGTTATAATCTCACAACTCCTACGCAATTTCACACTCAAAATTGGTATGCATTCTAATAAGCAAGTTTTTAAAATATCTATATGGTCAAATTTTGAAAAAAAAGAAATTTGCTTCACTGGAAATATCTATAAGCCCATGCTTTTTTTTCATAGGAAAACACCTTTGGAAAGGCACTGAGAAGTTAAGCACCCTCCTAAATGAATGAAGATTTAAATCTGAATTGTTGATCGCATGTCACCATGATTTATGAATTGCGTAAGGATCAATAGCCAAACTTATTGCCATTCCTTGACATTTTTTAAGGCCAAGGTTGTCTACCATTTGCACTACTTATCCAACCTTTTTACATATCATTCTCAATTAACTAGTAGAATTATAGGGCCTAAAGACCAAATTTTTAGACTAGAATTAGAGCAATAGTTGGCTTAAGAGGCAAGAGTTTCATTTCAAGCTAATTTGCTCTCTACATTGACTTACAAAGAATCCACAAATTTCAAAGTTAGAACATTTCCACTGAGGCATGCCATACTGCCTTGGCAAATGGTTGGAGCTCTTGGTTGTTTTTATATGACCCACCAATTGTAGACTTGTGGGTTTGTCAATGCAAGGCACAACACAAATTAGTCACCACACCTCAAATTACAATGTCTCTTGTATTTTGACATGCGCCACGATATTATAAAAAAATTAA
Organism: Antitrichia curtipendula; assembly: GCA_951230915.1. Classification (NCBI taxonomy): domain Eukaryota; kingdom Viridiplantae; phylum Streptophyta; class Bryopsida; order Hypnales; family Leucodontaceae; genus Antitrichia; species Antitrichia curtipendula. The sequence continues at coordinate 23,443,853 of OX579635.1, forward strand.
CGCTTTGGTCCAATTGTCAAGGGCAAAGTGGGTTTGGGTCCACAATGTGAGTCATTGCATTGGTTGTGCACCCTATCCACCTACCTTGATTTGCTCAAAATGCTTGAAAATTGATTGTGCGTTAGTCCCACATCACCACAAGTCCCTATTTACTACATTGGAATTTTGAGTTTCTAACATGTGAGCCCTTCTTTTTATGTTTTTGGTGGGGCAACGGAAACATGCCAACCCCTTCCTCACAACTGTCGCATCCCTTTTGAAATGCCCTGCTAGAAATGTTATTAAATTTATATTAGTTGTTGACTCTTGCAATCAAGATTAATTTATATCTAGCATTGATATTTGTTTTTATTTAGGTTTTTTAGTTAGCTTGGCATTAAATGATGATTGCATTTTTGAACTTCCTCAATGCAATCCAACTTTTGTACACATGCATATTTTCTCAAATGTGAAGGGATTATTTATAATTGCATGGCTCCAATATCATTACAATTGATATAACAAATCTCATTTAGAATTACAATGGGAGATGGGGGATTTATTACAAATAACAATTTATAGAGTTTTGTGCACGTGAAAAATGAAGGGATCAAATACCCCAATACCTAAGATTGGTCACTTCTCATGTTGATGGGCATTAACATTGATGTTCAAACACAATTCCAACACACGTGGGTAATGCCCATTGTAATTGTAAATACTTTTCCTCTTACCATGTTTGCAATGGATGAAGATATGAATATCAACCTTGATGGTGGCATTGCAGTAATTCATCCTATAAGTGAAGGTGCAAAATGAGTGTTACTACTACAAAAATTAGGGACTCTATAAATTATCATTTTTGTATGAAGTTTACTATAATAATTAAGGCTTCATTAATTTATAACAATGTAATTTTGAAAAATTAGAGGTACACACACTTGTTAGATTAATTTGTGTAGTGAAGAGTTATATTAGTTAATTATGTTTTATACACACATTTCACTAATTATTTTTTAGAGTTTGAAAGGTGGTTTTCATTTATAAATAAAAGATTATCCAAGTGTTTACACTTTTCTACTCAAATTATAACCTAAAAAATAAATAATAAATAAAACATTTGAAGCAACAACAAAAAGGACCACTTCAAAGACCCTCTTCAAACCCAAAGAGGACACTATGTATGAATTAAATGAACAATGTGAAATCAAAGGGTATTTAAAAAGGGATATGAAAGGATATTCCTAAAATATTCTTTATTATTGAAATTTTTTAAGGGATATTCTATGGATATTTTGAAACTATTTCTTGGAAGTAAAAATATTAGGGGGCTATACTGGAACTATTAGCTTTTCTAAGTGGTTGAGTTTTTTACAATTTTTAATCCTTGAAGGACCAACTACTCAAGGTCTTTTATTCATCAAGAAAAATTTAAAACAATAATTTATATTGCAAAGAAAAAAATAATGTAATTTTTTTTTTCTTTAATATCTATTTGTAGGATTTTGCACTGGATTAGTATAAGAATGTGTGGGAGAAATTTCAGAAACTTTGACCCCATAGATTTGCGTTTAAAGTGAAGAAAACAATGTATTTTTGCAACTTTGTTTGTTTAGACTATGAGACTTTGAATCACAATAACTTATAATTTTTGCACAACATGTGTTGATTTTATATTTTTATGTCGAAAAACTAAATTGTTAATAGCTCTAAGATGGAATTGGAAGTTTGGAACACACCATTTTCAATGTTGACATTGTTCTAGCAAGAATCAAAATGAAACTTTGTAGATTTATTTTTTAAAATTGGTAAAAATTGAGTTTAAAGATAAATCAAATACATTATTTGTTTATGGTTTTCTTGAAAAAAGATGCTCCATAATTTACACATCACTAATTCAAATGGAATGAACAAAAGCTTTTTATGTAGACAATAATACAATCTATGAGAAAGAATATTTTTAAATTTTTTTTTAAGTTGTTTAGTCTTAGTTGTTGCTTGTCAAACTCCATTTTTTTGCTTAGGGTGGCGTAACTTTTGCTCCCATTCATTGATTGAAATTAAATTGTATTCCCCCAAAGCTAGCGGGTTTTTTCTGTCTTAAAAAATAGTTTCAAAAAATTGCCTCCAAAATTGAGATCATAGAAACCCAAGGGTGCTATTTTGTGAGCTTTGGAGCATGAGCCTGAGAGCCTATGAGCTTGTGAGCCTGCAATTGCTAGCGTAAATTTTAGTGATTTTTAGGATGTGGACCTATTACCGTTGCTTAGAAATTTAAGATTTTTGTAGCTAGAGACCTTAAGAGAACATGTAAATTGACCTAAAATAGGATTAAGGGACTTCAAATCTTCTTTAGAAACTTTGTCCATACAACTTGTCTAATTTTTTTTCCTTTCTCTGTTGCAACTCAAACACCCCTAAAAAATCATGACCCCCTCTTGGCATGCAGAGGGCCCTTTGGATTTTTGAGATTTGAGTCTCCTCAAAAAAATTTAAATTTTTTTTCAACTTTTCTTTTTCATAACTCCACCACCTCCAAAAAAATCTTTTAGTAACAATTAATCCCCTTATAGAGTTTGGGATTTGAGACTTTCAAAACTTTTTTTTTCAAAAACAAATTTCAATTTTTTTTTCAATTTTTTTTCTCTTTTTCAATTTTTTTACAACTTTGTCACCCTCAAAAACCTCTCTCGTTATTGAGAAGACCTTTGGAGGTAGAGGAGCTTGGAACTCTCAAAAAAAAAAATTTCAATTTTTCAATCTTTTTTTTCGTGTTTTTGCAACTTTGTCACCTCTAGAAACTCTTCTCGCTACCGAGAAGTCCGTTGGAGGATCTATGGTTCAGAATTCTATAATAAAAATACTACTACTAAAATTTAATTCAATTTAATTTGTTTTTTTTGCAACTTTGTCACCTATACAAGACTTGTCTCGTCACCAAGAGATCACTTAGGGGTGATGGAGTCGCAAAAAAAATTTTTTTTTTTTTTTTTTTTTTAATTTTTTTTTTGTGACTCTGTCGTGGCCAGGAACCCTTCTCGATACCGAGAGCCCCTTTGTTGGAATATGGGTTTGGAATTTCGAAACTCTTTTTTTCAAAAAAATTCAAGTTTTTTTTTCCAATCTTTTTTTTCAAAATTTTCTTTAGAGGGAATTGAGAGACCTTTTAGAGAGACCAAGGTTTCAATTTTATTTTTTAATTCAATTTTATTTTTCAATTTTTTATTTTATTTTATTTTTGGTGTGTATGTGTGTCACACCTTTCATCGTTGAGAAGTTTTTCGGAGGGGACTAGAGATAGCGACATTCTAAAAATTTATACATGCTGTGGAGGTGGTGTTTATTGCATGAACCCTCTATCACTTGTTCAAAATATTTGTTTTCTTTTGGATCCCTTCAAGATCTTGAATTTGAGCAAATAATTTCATGAGGAAAAAAAATGGAGCTAGAGGTCAATTGAAATTTTCATTCACCAACATGCTGACCATGCTTCCACGGTCATAGGTCCATCGTCATAGAGATGAAGTTTTATAGTAAATAGAATTTTTTTTAAATGACTCAACTTTTTCTTCATTTGGCGTAAAAGTTCAAAGTTTTTTCAATAAATGCTCTGGGCTCACAAGGTGTACGCTCACAGCTCTCAAGCTCATGCTTTTAGGCTCACAAACTAGCGTCGTTGCATAGAAACCTACCTAAACTTCCATTAGTTTCCTGAGGAAAATGAAGTCATTCATGGAATAAATAAATAAAAAATTTGCTCTCACGTGGTTCTAAATACTTTCTCTTAGTAATCTCTCCAATTCTTCATGAACAAAAGACAAGCAAAGAGGAAATTTTTACCTTAAAGGTATACGGAAGATTGCATATATGGTACCCTATTTGATCTTAGAATATAAATTATTTACTACATAATGGCACGTATGGCATATACCATTCAAGGATTAATAATCCAACAATTATCATTCTCCATTAGAATGTCATTTATACATTAAAACCTTGTCATGTTGAAATATAATAACATACCTTTAAAATCTATGATCATTTTGTAGCTTCTAAGACATGCGAGAGGTGTAATAATGATTCAAACTGAAAGTAACATGCATCGTTGGGTCTAGGTTAGCATGTATACAAACTTTTGTCATCTCTATATCCTTTATTTCATTAACCTTCTAGATCAAATGTACAAACAAATTCCATGTTGTATTCACAAACGGGCTTCCCACACATTTTTGAAGGTCAAAATTGACGTGAAGTTGAAGAGATAGTTGCCCTTCTTCTCATCCTCCTTGTTTTTGAGAGATAGTGTAAGTGTTTACATGGTTTTAAAACGTATTCAAGAGCCCACAACATCCATGTTAAATGAGTAGAAAACCCATTCCATTTGCCAATAAAATGAGACTATCTAATGATTTCAATTTTATGAGGGTCCAACTTCCTACCAAGAAATCCATTTGCTGTCACGGACATAGTTTAAAACCCTCTCTAGGAAGCTTCTTTTGAAGCTCTACAACAGTAAGAAGGTTCTAAAAGAACCTCCAAGCTAGAGGGCAACTTCTTGAGCTTCCCAAGTAGTGGAAGTTTCTTAAGAAGCTCCTAGTTGGTAGTATATATAGGAGTCGAGGCTGAGGTAGTCCTCAGTCTCGACAACACCTCTCTTGACCTTAGCTCTTGACTCAAGCTCTACTCTTGTACTTCTTGAACTCTAATATCAAATTTTGTTATCTAGAAACTCATCTTGTCTTGTGTTGCCTTGTGTCTTATATGCCTGTTACAGTTTGTCGAAACTGACCTTTCAAATTTTGCTTTGCAAAATTTGGATCCAAACTTCTTAGTGAACAGACAGAGTGTCAATTCAATTCATATCTTGTCATACGAATTGTTAACAGAACCAAGGGTACAACTAATATTAGAGTTTGATTTTTCTTGTTTGAGTGTAGATTATCCCTCTTCTTGAAAATACCAAAGCACTTAGAGGTTGCGAATTACCCTCCTCTAAACTAATATTATTTTTTTCAACAAAGTTTTTCATGATTGTGTGCGGACTACCGCCCTTCTTAAAAACAAACTTTCATATTTAGAAATTGTGGACTACCCATCTCTAAATTGTTGGTTTTTGATCAATTGATCAATCTTTTAGTGTTATGTTCAAAGTCATTCAAGATGTTAGAAAGTGGAGACGCTACTTCAGTAGCATCCAAATTAAATCTCATCTTGCAAGCCATTGATTATTTATCCATGAAAACAAACGTTTTTGAAGATTTTGTTGTGACGGACAATACAAATTCAAGAGTGGTTGGAGCATCTCAATCCATGCCATCTGCTTTAACTTCGGAGATGAGTTTGCCTGCTCAAAACTTCAACTCAAATATCTCAACCGCAAGGGAGCTACAAATTAGTCTTCCTGAAAAATTTGATGGTTTCAGATCAAAATTTCGAGGGTTTGTGAATCAAGTTGAACTCCTTATTTTTCTTCATCCTCAACAATATCTGACTAATGAATCACAAGTTGGCTTGGCTAGAAGTCTGCTCTCAGGACAAGCTTTATCTTGGTTTTCGCCCCTATTTGAAAAAAGATCTTCAATTCTAAACAATTTTGAAGCATTTTTAGCAACATTTTCGGAGGCATTTGGAGAACATGACAAGATCCGTTGGGCAACAACTAAAGTTTATTCTTTACGACAAGAATCTCGCTCAGCTTCGCTATACGCATCTGAATTCCGACAACTTGCTTGCGACATCAACTAGGGCGAAGAAGCACTTATGAGCCAATTTCAATGGAGCTTAAGAGATGACGTGAAGGACTTACTATTATCGTTTCCGACCCTCAAACATTAAATGAAGCAATAAGCCAAGCTATGAAATGTGATAATCGATTATTTCAAAGACGTCAAGATCGACGGTTGTGGACTGCATCAACAACACAAATAAATTTTTTGCCAACAATCAAGGCATTGCATATTATAAGTACACATTCTAAAGGCCCTTAGGACATGCAAATTGATGCAGTGCGATTCGGACTGCTTACTGCGCAAGAAAAGAAACGACGTCTTGATGAAGATTTGTGTTTATATTGTGGAGGCCCTAGCCACAAAGCCACCAACTGCCACAAAAAACAACGCCCTTATAAGACAAGAGCTGTACATGTATCAAAAAACAAAGATGCTCAACCACAGTAGGAACCGTGCGGCGGGAGCCTTCTATTGTACAAACAAATTCAGGTCCTCACCTTTCTTCTCAACCTTCTCGTTGCTTCACCATACCCCTACGTTTGGGCCCAAAAAGAAGTTACGAATTCATGTTTTATAAGACTCTTGAGCTTCAGCTTGTTTTTTAGATGAGGATTTTGCAAAACATCACAAAATTCCTCTAGTTAATAAAACAAAACCTGTACATGTAGAAATTATAGATGATCGCGCTTTATCTTCAGGGAATGTCACTCATGAAACTAAACCATTAGAGGTTTCATTTGAGGGACATAAAAGTACGATCATATTCAATATTATAAAAATCCCATCTAATCCTGTGGTTCTAGGACTTTTTTAGCTTGAAAAGTACAATCCGGTTATAGACTAGAAGTCATGAAACTTATCATTATCTTTGGAAACCTCGACCACATAATCTTTTTCAAAGGCTTTAAATACAAAGCCCGTACTTATTGGAGCTAGAGCTTTTATCAAAGCATCAAAAAATGGTACTCCTTATATTATCTATGCAACTTCAGTACGTGAAAACAACTACACGTCATCAAGTATTCTAATTCAGTATTAAAAATTTGGACATGTATTTGAGAAGAAGAATGCCGACATTTTGCCAGAGCATCGATCAAAAGATTGCGCCATTGATCTTGAAGATGGAACTCAGCCTCCATTTGGTCTAATCTATAATCTGTTGCAGAATGAACTTTCGGCATTAAAAGAATACATTGACAAAAGTCTTGCAAAGAATTTTATTCAACATTCTAAATCTCCAGGAGGAGCACCAATACTATTTGTAAAGAAGAAAGATGGCTCTTTACGAATGTGTATTGATTATCGTGGTTTGAATAAAATCACGGTGAAAAATCGATATCCCTTGCCATTGATATCTGGACTCCTCAACCAATTGGGACAAGCTAAAATCTGTACCAAGATTGATCTTCATGGAGCATATAACTTGGTGTGCATAAAAAAAGGGGATGAATAGAAGACAACATTTTGAACAAGGTATGGACATTTTGAATATAATGTCATGTCATTTGGACTTACAAATGCATCGGTTATTTTTCAGCATTTGATGAATGACATTTTTTGCGAGTTTTTGGACCAATTTGTAGTTTGTTATCTTGATGACATCTTGATCTATTCCAAGAATATTGAAGAACATGAGATACACGTAAAATTTGTGCTACAAAAACTACGAGATGCTGAATTATATGCCAAATTAGAAAAATGCGTATTTCATCAACTGCAAGTAGAGTTCTTGGCTACATCATCTCCAATGAAGGACTATTGATGGACCCCAAGAAAATTCAAGTTATCATGGACTGGTCAATACCTCAAACAATACGTGATGTACAGTGTTTTTTTGGATTTGTCAACTTCTATTGAATCTTTATAAAAAATGACTCGCAAGTAGCAGCTCCACTAATTTGGCTCACGTGTAAAGACAAACTAGATTAGGGACTTGAAGCAGAGAAAGCCTTTCAACATTTGAAGTCAGCTTTTACAACAGCCCCAATCTTGGTCCATCCAGACTTTTTCAAACCATTTTTCATGGAAACGGATGCTTCAGATTTTGCATTAGGAGCAGTTATTTTACAATTGGAAAAAGATGAGAAGCTTCATCCAGTCGCGTTCTATTCAAGAAAAATTTTAGCTGTCGAGATTAATTATGAAATTCACGACAAAGAGCTCCTTGCTATTGTGGATTCATTTCAAGAATGGCGCCACTTATTTGAAGGTGCATTGCATTAGGTGACTTTATATATAGATCACAAAAATCTTGAATATTTTATATCCGCTCGCATTTTGAATCAACGTCAAGCTTGTTGGAATATGTCATTATCTCGTTTTGACTTCATTATCACATACCGTCCCGGAAAGCAACAAGGATTGTCAGATGCTTTGTCTCGGACATCATATTTGGTACCAAAAGAAGGAAAAGCAGCATACGACCAACAATAACCGACTCTTTTTAAGTCTGAGCAATTCCAGCTTCATACAACAACAACGGCAATGACAATTGATTCTTCGTTTCTTGACCAAGTCCGTACAGCATCAACTTCAGATCCTCTAGTTCTTGACATCAATCGTCGCTCTCATCATGATAGTAATAACTTCAAGCTTTCGGACAAGCTCTTAAATTTTGAAGAACATTTATACATTCCTAAAGGTCCCACCTTGCGTCTCTGAGTTCTTCAAACCCAACATGACTTTTTTGTAGTTGGCATTTTAGATTCAACAAAACATTAGAGCTTGTGTCTCAAGATTTCTGGTAGCCTCAAATGTGGAAAGCCGTCAAAGACTTTGTACTCACTTGTGATACTTGTTCAAGGTCTAAGAATCCTCAACATCGGCCGCATGGACTTCTTTAGCCATTACCTATTCCAAAACGGCCATAGTCTTCAATTTCTATGGACTTCATAATGGATTTATCTTCATCAAAGACTTTTGATTCCATATGCGTAGTTGTAGATCGACTTACGAAGATGACAAATTTTGTTCTATGCAAGAAGACAATTACTAGCGAGGAAACAATGAGGTTATTTTTTGACAATATTTATCGATATCATGGACTACCAAATGATATTATATCAAACTGAGGGCCTCAATTTGCTTCTAAATTTTGGAGGTCTCTTTTTGAGATTTTGAAAGTGGATATCAAACTTTCTTTTGCCTTTCACCCTCAAATGGATGGACAAACTGAACGTGTAAATCTAGTATTGGAACAGTATCTACGCTGCACCACCAACTATCAGCAAGATGATTGGATCTCACATTTGACATTAGCAAAGTTTGCGTATAATAATACTATCCATACTTCTACTCAACAAACACCATTCTATGCCAACTATGGATATATCCTAAGTTTGATCTACTCAACATTTCTCAAATGGACAATCCAACAGCCAAAGATTTGATTTTACGGTTATCAGAGCTCCAAGATACTATGAGATTGCATCTACAAGAAGCTCAAGACCATTACAAGAAATTAGTGGACGCATGGCGAAAAGAATCACCTCCATTCCAAGTTGGAGAAAAGGTTAGGCTCCTTCGACACAACATCAAGACCACTTGACCATGTGGCAAATTAGATTATCGACGACTTGGGCCATTTTCCATTCAAAATCAGATCAATCATGTTGCTTATTGATTGGAACTTTCAGCATCTATGAAAATACATCCGGTAAGGCCTTATTCATTATAATTGGACAATCGACAGATTTTGAGACTTTTGCCCTAAAACAATTGTATGGATTTATCCTCGAGTTGAGGATAAGTTGAGACTGCAACCTTTTGGCAATGAAAGGTTTTTATACATAGTAATATTTTAAAGTCTCAAATTTCCAAATAGTCTCAAAATTGAATAGTTATGACTGTTTATCTTCGACTCGAGGATAAAATTGAGACTACCATTTGTCCAAATATAATGAATAAGGCCTTTGCTCTTTCAAGTTTCCCTTCTTGAGCCGTATAAAGAGTCGACTTTGTTGGGAAGAAGTCAACCACCACCGCCTTTTATCGAAATAGACAACCACACAGAATATGAAGTGGAAAAAATACTTGATTCACGACGTAGATGTAGCAAACTGGAGTATCTAGTACATTGATTCGGATACGACATCAATGAACGCACATGGGAATCAACGGAAAACTTAATCAATGCGCCGCAAACAGTACATGAATTTTACCAACTCTATTCTAATAAACCATAGCCTATTTATATAATAACTTCTTTGAGAAGCCTCTTTATCTGAAGCTTAATATAAAGAGGGGAAAGTCGACAAGAAGAGACAGTATTCTTATAGTTATATGAAATTCTAATTTTTGGTTAGCCTTTGTAGAAACTCCATAATGTTTAATTGGAAGGTTTTTAGAGAATCTTTAGATTCCGAGCATACTACAGAGCCCGAGCTTGAGCTTTCTATATCCCAGTTACCGGATCAACCTTTACAAACTTTAGACTCACCGCCATCACAACCTCAAGACGAAGGTGGATCTTCGACACAACAAAAGCGACTACGTATCGAGCAGCCATGGCATAGTAATCTTCAATATGACGCTTGAGCTCTGGTGATTTTACTACAAGTTGGAAGACTCAAGCTTGATGGACTAGAAGTTACTTTCCAAGGATGTTTTGAAGGCCTCAACGTGGAGCAATATTTTAGATTTCTTCCTGTAGAAGGAAGTCGTGGTCACAACCATTGGTTATGTGGCCCTATTCAATCTTTGTCTAGAGATCAACGAGTAGCTTATATTGCAGATACTGTTCGTCGCATTCTTGAATTCTTACAAATATAGAACAAGGACCATTCGAGCTCCTCTTGGAACTCAACGCTAGAGAGGGGGGTGATGTCACGGACATAGTTTAGAATCCTCTCTAGGAAGCTTTTTGAGAAGCTCTCCAAACAACAAGAAGGTTCTAGAAGATTCTAAAAGAACCTCTAAGCTAGAGGGCAGCTTCTTGAGAAGCTTCCCAAGTAGCAAAAGCTTCTGGAAGAACCTCATGGACGTCCAAATTAGAGGGCAACTTCTTGAGAAGCTACCCAAGCAGTGGAAGTTTCTTAAGAAGCTCCTAGTTGGTAGTATATATAGAAGTCAAGGTTGAAGTAGTCCTCAGTCTTAACAACACCTCTTTTAACCTTAGCTCTTGATTCAAGCTCTACTGTTGTACTTCTTGAACTCTAATATCAAATCTTGTTATCTAAAAACTCATCTTGTCTTGTGTTGCCTTGTCACCTTGTGTCTTATACGTCCATTATATTTGCATATCAAAGAGATGGAGCATCACCCCCCTCTTCTTTCCATTATTAACCCTTAAAGCCTTAGATGTTTTGGGGGGGCATTGGAGGGCCGTTTCAGGCCCATCTCCAATGCTATGAACTAGCTAGTGCCGATCAAAATAAAAAATAATATTAAAATATTACATATATATATATATATATATATATTTATTTATTTTTTTAAATAATATATTTTTTATTTTTATTCAACGTAGTAGCCTCTTAGCCACGTTAGCCAACTGCTATGGCTAAGTTCCCATAGTCCATAAACTTAAGGGAACTCACAACCCTCTACACTAGTTGAATTTCATCTAATGGACCAAACTGCATTTTTGGAAATATATAGAGATTTTGGGCAGCTCACTACAAGTAGAATTTTCATTATTTTTTGCTGAATTTTTCACAAAATATATGCCCAAGAAATACCTTTAAAATGCAACAATTTTTCATAACTTTAGATTATATGCTTAAAAAGTTATTGTATGAAATGTAACTTTTGTTGTTCTCCGGGTAGCTCAAAAAATGAATCTTTTTAGAAATAAAAATTTGAACTTGTTTTTCTAGATTATTATATATGTGGAAAGCTTTAAATCATTTCATTTTGATTGACAAAATGAAAGTTATAAGGAGTTTTAGATTGCGGACAATTAGGGAATCTCTACTCTAAAATAAACTTTGAAGTCCTTTATTTAACTCAATTTTCAATATTTTTGAAAAAAAAAAAAATTATTGGATTTATACTATTTAAGATAACATTACAATCATTGGAATTGTAGTTTTTCAATTCTATTACTAGATTCTTAACAAATTAGTATTTTGAATCATACTCTATTTCTTTCTATTCACTATTTTTCTCAAGCATGAATATGAAATGTATTTTTTGTAGAATTTTTCTTAGTATGTCTTCCTAATTTATTTCTTCAGCATATTGTGGAGAGTAACAAGTTGTAGGATCTTTATGTTTTTGGGTAAAAAGTTTGAAAGATGAAACCTAAACATTTGGGGAGAATTTAAAATACTTTTTTTTGAAATCCAAGTGTCATGATCTTGCAATTGGTAAGGTTTCTTATTCTGAAATTTTTTAGAAGCATGCACTTTAACAAATCCAAAGGCTCCAACTAAAGGATCTTACAGTTGAATTTGTTCATGAATGAATATAGTTGAAGATTTTAGCCTTGCTTTGGGTTTGAGTACTTTGAAGCAATTTTGGGCCAAAATACACCAAATTGCTTTAGGGGTTCACAACATTACAAAGTTTACAACCTACAGTTTATCAACCGTTATCATGTGGTTACTATTGTTTTATGGGTTCGTACGTTAATTTAATAGTTATTGCATTGTTACGACGCGTTACTGCGCAATTTACTGCACTGTTACAATGCATCACTAGTTGCAAATAATGATGCATCGTAACGGTGCAGTAAATTGTGTAGTAACGCGTTGTAACAATGTGATAACTATTAAATTAACGTACAAACCCATAAAATAACAGTAACCACATAACTCTAGGTTGTAAACTTTGTGATGAAGGTGCACCTCCCCCAAACCACAATTTTTTCTACCGTGCCCAAATGCTACGATCAAGTTAGTCCAATTTTCATTGACTTTGCTATTGGCAAAAGCAAAAGTAGGTTCCAACAGAACAAAGAACACGACATTTTGAGATACTATAGGAGAAGGCTCGAAAACAGTTCGGGCATTAAAAACCGCCCCTGTAGAAGTGTCCAAAACAGTGCACATGGGATGTAGAAATAGAAATTACTTTATGTGGTGAGAAACTGCAAACCCATGTGTGCGATTTTAGGCTATTGAACAGGTGACATGGTTCATCATCATGTGTGATTTTACTCATAATACAGACCTGAATTTGGTGAGTTCTGCAGAATGACTTTGAAATGTCAAAAAATAGTAAGAAAAATTGCAAAAACACATCTGAGGCTGAACCTCCTTCTATTAAAATGCTTCTCAGTCACTCATAACTTCTTGGATTGATGTGAAATTTTAACCACACCAACTAGACTAGTATGTGCAACTTTTCCAAAATTTTAAATTAAAAACGGACATTGTATGAAGAAGAAACAAGCCGCCGAAGTTCATTGTAATCCAAAAATGTCGGGATTTTAAACTTTGAATTGCTCCCAAACATTCAAAACATTTTGGATTGACATGAAAATCTTACTACAACAACTAGACTTCAAGGGAAACATAACCCAACAAATTTTATTGAAAAATAACATTTGATGAAGAAGATACAAGCCCCCGAAATTTCAGCCATCAAATGCAGTTTTGTGGACTCAAATTGAACCTGTGAGCTTTGATTGGCTTCCAAAAAATCAGTACATCTTGTATTGATTTGAAAATTTTAACACACAAACTAGAAGAGAGAACGCAAATTTTCCAATAATTTTTTATTGAATTCGGACATCATATGCAAAAGTTACAGCACTCTTAATTGGATTTGAAACTATGTGAAGAAACCCTGGGGTGTTTAGCAATTACAATAAATTTTGATTTACAATAGGGAGTGAACTGAATGGAAACGTACAGTGGATCATTCTTGGAATCACTGTATCCATTTAAAGGCATGGTTAGGATCATTCTTAAACTCACTCGCTCCATTCAATGGCATGTTTTGATTGATTACAATTGCATCTATGAGCATTAATAGGGACCTATGCACCTCTGACTTTGAAAAATCATATCTTATTCATTTTAAGTCAGAAAATTAAAATTAAAAGTTTTACAATTGTGTTCTTCATTTCTCTTTCTTCCACAAAAATTAAAAAAAACTTTGGATCCACCCATTTTTGTACAGAGGTCTTTTTTCCCTTAGATGAGCGCTTTCTGAGCCTTCTACCTTATATGTAAAAGTTATAAAAGATCGTCAAATTTTTTGGGGAGGGTCAGAGATTCTCAACTCGTTTCTTCCAAACAAATACATATTGATTTTAGAGATGTACACAAAGTGATAATGACACATTTGGGGTGGCCCCACCGTATTGATAGCTTCCAGTGGGACATACCCTTGCCGCAGATTTCCCTTTCTTTTGTTGTACTGCACTGTACAGTACAGTGCATACCATATTACATCCCCATAACGTACTCCTCTTTTTGTCATATTTTTTGCTGCTCTCGTTTTTCAATTTTCCTAATGACCAGGAAGTGGCAGAGCAATCCAAGTCAGATTGTTGAATTCCAGGACCCTTTTGAGGCCCCACATGATGACTTTGATGTGCAAGTCCACGGTATGGGCGAGCATATGTTCCCAGCGTGATGATTGAAACTAAGTACTTCAAATAGGTTAACTTAACTTGAGTTAAGCTTAACCGGAGTTAAGCTTTTAACTGGAGTTGAGCACCAGCCAGCCAGACAGGGTTGCCAGTCTTCAGTCACTCAGGCACCTGACGAGTCCGGCTTTTGTCCGCTTTTTATTTGGTTGGGTGGGAGCGATCACAGCATGCATGCTGAGAAACACCTGGAGTTTAAATAAGTCATCGGTGCCCTCAGACCTTACAATTGGTCATCATACCGATGTTCAAAGAGAATCCCAACCTCCGGTTAAGTTAAACTAGCGCGTTAAGGACACAACAGGCTTTGCTCCCATTCTGTCTGTAATGGGGTAGTTTACTTTAGTGCATGTGCCTTTGGGCAAATTAGCAGTTCAAATGTGAAAATGGAGGTTCTGAAATTGGACGAAAATTGGAATTGGTAGGATCTACAACCAACCAGTGTGCAAAAAATAAAAAGGTGGATATGTAATTGTTGCTTTCATGGAATTCTCGGGTTCTTAGCTACTTGTCATTTCAAATTTGAGACTAATATCCGGGTTGTTAGAGGTGGGGATGTTCTTAGACAAGGCGGGGATGGCTTTAGGGTTGGTTGTTGAGGGTCTTGAAGTGCTTATATATGGTAGGGGCGGGGATCGCTTTAAGGTTGGTCGTGGTGGCTAGTCCTTGCTCCGATGTTTGTGTCTACCTAGTATAATGAAATTTGGAGTTTAGTTTCAAAATTGGCATGTTTATGAAAGAAGAGGATTGTAGCCTTTGCAAATTTGAAGTTGAAGAAAAGTGGTTGGTAAGAATTTGATACTGGAAGAAATGAATCGGGAGATTTTGATAAGGAGAGGATGCAACTTGATGTCCTTGGAAAAAATCCATCTCTTTGTACAAAGAGGAGGCAAATTATTGGGGCAACTCTAAAAACTTTCCAAACATTGCATCATATATGATATTGAGTTTGTTTTTTAAAAACCATTTCAAACATATAAACACTTGAATCAATACTACTATATACCAAACTCGGAGGTCACCTTCAGCACTTGTTCAACCGAATAATTAATTACAGTCAAAAATGAACTTTGGCACTATAAAGTTTAATGGCATTAAAATCTATACATTAAAATTTATTTGGCAATCACCTCTCATATATGTGATAACCACTTTTGATCTAAATAGGGATATATGTTACACACAATTTCATTATACAATTGGAGTGGCAAGAGGTAAAACAACCTTTGTGGGATAACTAAATTAAGATTAGTAGAAGCTCAACTGCTCATACCTAATTAAGTCAAAAGCATGAATTGTGTTCAATGTAGGACTACAGACCTCATTTTGGCATAGTAGATTAATTTTTTTCTAAACACTTTGAACTAAGAAAATTTTGTAAGCCAATCTAAATTTCATTTCCAATAACCCATCTGAAATTTCAAGCCTTCAATCAAAAGTTCTGGACAAAATTTAGAGGAGATGTTTGAAAATGTCCCCAAAAATGTCCCTCCCGACCCCTCTCTAAACTTTGTCCATAAGATTTGATTAGAGACTTCAAGTATCCAACCGGTTTTGGGAGATGAAACTTAGATTTTTTTTACAACTTTTCTTCGTTCAAAGTTTTTGAAAAAAATTAACACACTGCTAAAATGAGGTTTGAAGTTTTACATTGAACATAATTCTTGTGTTTTGACTATGACTATAAGCGATCAATCTCTCATTTACAAATTGTCCCATATCCTTTAAGGATTCATGATGGACAATGTATTTGATTATTAAAATGATGTCTCCGTCCATGGTTTAGTCGATTCGTATTGGCATAAAGATGGATTGTTATATTTTGCAGCATCTTGGCAATCTTCACAATCAATATTCTTTAAATTCAGCAAGGTGGCTTGTTAGTTTTCAAAATTATTTGACATTGAATTTTTAAATTATTTTTCACCAAAGGTGCCCCCTGGCTATGGTAGAACACTAAGAAATTAATTAACTCTTTAGCATGTGAATTGTTTTTTTTAATTATATATATATATATATATATATATATATATATATATATATATATATATATATAATTTACCTCAATTTCATCAAATCCATCAAACAAAAAGTAAAAACAAACCCATCAAGCATTGGTTTAAATAACGAGAAGTTACGTAATAAAAAACAATTATAACCTATGTGTTCATTGTCCAAGTTTTGGACGTCAAAGTGTGAATGGGTGAACCTGTAAACTTAATCTTGGAATGACATCATGGATGTTAGACAAAAAATTTAAGATCTTAAGATAGATAGGTGCATAATATAGTGTGCACAATTCTCTGTTTCTAGAAACATACTTTACCATGTACTCTTCGGATTCGCCAATGAGTAGCTACACTCTTTGTTTCTACATTTTTTTGAAAGTCACTCTTTTGACACTTTTAGTCCACTACGTCTAAATTTTGAATAACTCCTTAAGAACAAGCTATTCAAATTTTGATCAACAGATGAAGACAAACATGTCTCAGCCCCACAAATTTGTATTTTTTCATTCATCTAAATGTTTGTAGATTCCTATATCAATTCTTTTACATTTATACAATATAGATTTTCAAAACATCCTTTGCAAATATTCTACATTTCAAGGGATACAAGTGTATTTGGCCTCAAAAATGACATGGACAAATAAGGGTAATAAAATCTTAAAAAATCACTATAACTAACAATTTGAACTTAAAAAAATATTTTTTGAAGAAAAATTACATATATTCAATAGATCTAATTATAAAGTCACCTAACACTATATACATATATATATATATATATATATATATATATATATATATATATATATATATATATATATATATATATATAAACTTTTTTTTCCAGTACCGTACCCATGCTGGTATGTTTTTCCAGTACCGTACCTGCACATAGTTCAATGAAAGTATTAAAAACAGGCACTGTATGAAATCGAGAGTTTTATCTTCTTCTTGGAATAAACTTTGCGTTTGATTAAATAAATAAATAAAAAGTTTTTATCCTTTTTAGAGGTTAATGGACAAAGAGCAATCCATTATCACATCCAACATTATTGATAAATCATTGATACACATCTTCCAAGCTTTGAAGAATTCAACATCTAAATGCTGCTTGTGTACTGCCCATTGGTTATTTATCTTTAGGTGATCCTTTCTTTTTCCTTTTCTTCAGAATTGACTAGCTTCCTTTAAGGCATGGCAATAAAATCGTGTGGAGCTTGAAAGTGGGTAACTCCTAACCGCCACTTTTTGCTACTGTGGCTAATTTGTATTATTACACTCGTAATATTTTTTTGTCTTTCTTGTTGGCAAGTGAAAGGAGTTTCCAATGCATCAAAGAATGTGACATTTGGATATCATATGCAAAAGTTATGAAGGGTCAAGGTTATTTTTGGTATATGTTCTAAAGTTGTTTCTTCAACATACATACGTATTGATTTTGGAAATGTACATAGATTGGTGATTATGGGTTTAGGTAGGATGCGGTTTTGGGTGTACCCACCTTAATTGCCTCTCGTGATTAAGGCTTCAAACATAGCCATATAAGCATGAGTTTTCTTAAAAAATGGCTTGAAATTGTAGTGTTGGTGATGTCTAAATATCTAAAGTAGGAAAACTACTTAGCAATATCTCAATGATGCCAACGTGTGAGTGCTTAGACATGAGCCTATGAGCCTTGAATCTAGTTTTCAGTTTGTACCTACAATTATTGAAGGTGCTTATAACATATGTATTTATAATATATGTATTTATAATATATGTATTTATAGCATGTGTACATTATGACATGGAAAAAGCCTATAACATAGGTACCTATAATATATATATATATAACCATAGAACCCCCCTACAATATAAACTCATGGGCATATGGGCTTTAGAGTCTTTGGTCACATGCTAGCACTCTCCGCAATCCTTCATGTTTGATAACAATGATCTAAAAATGAGAGGTGAGTCTTCCAAGCCAAGGACCCAATTCTTACAAAGTTATTTTTTCAAACCCCATAAGGTACGAGGTTTACAAAGTGTACTTTTAAAAGTTGATCGCATTTTCTTAAAAGCAAAACTCCTTGAAATATTTTTCAGTAAATTTTCATAGAAAGAAAAATGGAATCAGCATCTAATCCAAATCACATAATAGTTTTTTATTTTTGTGGAATTAGTTACAAATTTGTGAAGTTGAAATGCAATGATCACTATAAGCATCTATCTCCAAATCTATTTTTTTGGTACATTGATGGTGTATTAAAGAAAGAAAAATGTATCTCTGTGTTAGAGGTCACTATTAAAGCATGGTCAATTCTTGGTCCTCCTACTTTGCATTTTTGAGAATTAACCAATGAAATTCAAATAGTTGTTTGAGGCAACAAATGAGAATTGCAGCATTTTGTCCAATTAACCCTTAGGTGCTCTGACATCCATATTCTTGATGATGTCAATGTTTCAAGCCAATTTAGATGAATTTTTTAATTTGATCAAGACCCAATTTCTGAGGGCAAACTAGTTGGTTTGGTCCATTTCCCTCCAAACTGTTTGTATTATAGACAATTTGATATTCAATAAAAATTTATTAGTAAAGACTATTTCATTTCAATTCATATAAAATATAATAAAAATTAAAAATCTTACATACAATATTTATAAATCTAACACAATTAAGAAACTAATATATTAATTTAAATATTTTTAATTGAATAATTTTAAATTTTAATATATTACCTTTAAATTTTTAATATATTACCTTAAGATACTCTATCCATACCTTAAATAAGGCTATTTGTTTGTTATAGTGAGATCTCTAGAATTGTGCATCCCTAGGTCGCATTCTTGGTACTATTATGAAGCTCCTAGTAAAGAGGGGTGCATGGACTTTGCTCTGTGGCGTTTGGATCTATGGTGTGAAAGTTATAGAATTTGGAAGTTTTTATGAATTAAAAACTTAAAAAATTTCTTTCCCTTTTAATTTTATTGTGGCAACAACACAAGGCACACCAGTTTTTATGGTGTTACAACATTTCCAATGATCTTACAATTTTATGGTGTTAGCTTTGTCATTAAAGTATTTAATGAAAAAACTATATGATTTTAAATTAAAAAATTATATTATATTTATAGAATTAGAAAATTAGAAAATATTATATTCATAAATTTTAAATTTTAAAAATCAATAAATAATTTTAAGTTTTAAATTTCAAAGTTAAATTTATAAAAAAAATCACAGTTTCACAATTTTATAAATTTAAAGAACTGGAAGTCATTGATAATAGTAGACAGAACATTGTAGCCTTGGAGTTGAAATAACACCGGGAATAACACTAACCCTTTTTAGCAAAAAGCATGTAGGAATGGATTACTTTGGAGTGTTTTGAAGTTCAAGATCAACCTTTCATGTCTCTTTGTACAATTCAAACCCGTTTTTCTTTGTCTCAAGGTTGTTGA
Source organism: Antitrichia curtipendula (assembly GCA_951230915.1). NCBI lineage: Eukaryota > Viridiplantae > Streptophyta > Bryopsida > Hypnales > Leucodontaceae > Antitrichia > Antitrichia curtipendula. Next base: position 23,463,547 of record OX579635.1, read on the forward strand.
ACTTTACTGTGTCTTATAGCTAGGCCAATAAAAAATTTATACAAACTCACATTAAAAAAAATAATTGAAAAGCTTTATACTAACCAATATGAAACATCCAATCTGAAGTCACACTATATTGTGCAAGATTTATTGATTTTCCAGTTTTATGACTAGAATTCTAATTCCCTAATTCTGAGCATTATAATGTTTTTTTGAATTTATGTGCATTTTTGTTGATCGGGTTGTTGATATCTTTGTAAGAATATATTATGTAAGAGTCCAATATTATTTGGCATGATTGAGAAGTAATTTGGACAAAACATATCTTAGAAGCACTCTATTCATCATCCAAAATAGGGACTTTGGAGTACTTAGGGAATAACCCTAGAAGAATGAATCCATGACCATTGATTTCAATCTTCAATGTTTATTATTCTATTTGCTTCTATTTTGCAACTAGATATGAATGGAATTTGATTTGATTTATTTTTCCGAGATGAAATCATATGTCTACTACAAGTCATAGAATTTTCAAATTTTTGGGAGAAATTTTCAAATTACTGTAAATTTTTTTAGAAAAAAAATGAAGAAATTTATATCAAATACAAATTATACTAAAATAATCTAAATTTTTGACCATAGATGTATATTAGTGTATAACATCATAGTTTAAATCAAAGTTACCGTGTCACTCTAAAATTAGAAAATAAACAAACTATGGTTATACGTCCAAATTCATATTGCTATAAAATATTGAAATTTTTGAATTTTAAATTTTTTTGAATTGGAATAAAAATTGTATTTGATATACTTTATTTCTCTAATTAATCTCGAATTCAAAAAATATCATTTTTATGGATAAATTTAACATCAAGGATAAATAAAATAAAATGGCCAAAATACATTATAAGGGTGATCCATGGATTAAGCATCTTCTTCTTTAGAAAAGTCAGTAATATCATAATTAAGGAATTTACAATACTATTTATTGAAAATATATGTAAGCAACTTCCAAAAAAATATTGCATGAGAATATGTTATTTTTCATCCCACAATCTTAGGTGAAGTCTGTCAAACACTTAGTATTTATGCCGTCCTTCTACGGTTCAACACAAAATGTACAAAGTCAACTTTGTAAGTTCATTTTTACAATAATCTATCTAAATACTCTACATTTACAAAAACTCTTAAGATATATGGAAAAATTTGGTACAAATTAATGGTTTATAAAATTTGCAATGCAACTTGAATCTACAAAAATGACCATCATGTTTTAATTTTTAAACAATAGGCTAAGAAATTTTGCCAAATCATAATTACTATCCATCATGGTTTTGAGTGAATTGTTGACAAGAAGTGTTTTTTGCATTTTCTTGGAATGTTTCAACCTAGTTCACTTACTTCAATAGCAAATATGACTTGCCAAACACTACGTTTAGGCTACAAAATCAAAGCAATATTCACTATTGACTTTTACATGCAAAAACTTTGGACAAGCAACAAGAATTTGTTTACTTTTGCCCAAATCCGTAGTGAATGGCTTCCAAGAGATTTTTTATTACCCTTTGGTCTGCCCTCTAAGCAAATGAATGTTAACCCCTAAATGCCCAAAGCACCCATTTTGAATGTCGACAATACTTTGATGTTAAATATAACCTAACCAAGTTGCTATTTTTAGTAGTTCATATTTTTTTAATTTTCTTTTTGAAGTCTAGTTTTAGTATAAAATATCCAATTTTGAAAATGATTGATTATGATTTTTCTATTTAAGATGTTGTGCAAGGGTGTCCATTGCAATTTCAACTTTCCGTAGTATTGAAGAGCCTCAAATACACTAGAGCTTGGAGAAAAAATCACATTATAAATTCATTAAAAAATAATTGTAGTATAAATTTTGAAAGTCATAAATTGATTGGGGTTATGCATGTTAAACCCTTTATACTGATATTTTTTTGGTGACCAACTTTTAGATTTGACATGTGAATAGAAGATTGAAAGACTTCTAACCAATTTTGCAATTTTAACACCCTCATGATCAAACATTATAATCTTTCAATCCGTAAATGATATTGTTGTGTTTTCTTTCCCTATGCGATCTCTAACAAGTCTACTATGAATTTGTACGGTTACAATTCAAAAAATAATAATAATACTTATCAAAATGTTGGTTTCTTGTTCAATTTGGAGCAAATCCCTAGAAGCTCAAGAAAGGCCTTGGGCATTTAGGGGTTAAAGGGTTAATCAAGCAAGTATCTTAACCCCTAAAGGACCAACATGCGATTTTTGGCAGTATAAAAAATTTGGGCAGGTACTTGTGACTGGAGATTTTCATATTTTTGGCTGAAATTTTAATAGAAGGTGGGCGCAAGGAGTACCTTTCATATGCACTAAATTTCATGACATTTGGAAATAGGAGTCAAAAGTTATGGCCAAATATGTTACTTTTTTTTGTAACTGGGCAGTCCAGGCAGATCAGACAAAATTACTTTTTTCAAAAATTAAAATTTGAAACTGGTTTTCCAGAGTCATATAGCTTTGAATCATTCCATTTCGACCAATGAATCAAAGGTTATGAGGATTTTTAGTTTGCGGGCAGTTATAGATTCTCTACTCTGAAATAAACTTTGAAGTTGTTTATTTAACTCAATTTTTAATACTTTTTGAAAAAAATAATTTCATAGGATGTAGGTTGTTTATTACAACATTACAACCATGGGGATTTACATTTTTCAGTTTCATAACTAAATTCTTAACAATTTAGTATTTTGGATCATTCTCTACTTCTTTCTACTTACTATTTTTTTTGTATATGCTGTATAATATCAAATGATTTGAAAATTTTTAAGCATGTAGAGAACTTGTTTAGAAAAAAGAATTCAAAGATGCACCACCATTTTGGACATTTTTTTCATACAAATGTGACCTTGTGAAGTGCAGCTGCCCTGTTTTTCGCAGGGACAAAAAAAAGATTTTTGCCAATTCAAATGCTAATATCTTCCAATCCGCATGGTGGAAAATTCTGAAATTTTTTCGTCATCTTCTAAGACTAGTTTACTATAAGATCCTACGGTTACATATGTCAAAAAAAAAAAATTCAAAAATTTGGTACTTGTACTAAGAATGGCAGTTTTGGAGTGTTTTTGGTGAAAACATAGTCATAGAACTTTAGGGGTTAAAACCAAGTCTACTTGAGTCAGCTCCAAATGTAAATGTGAATAGAGAAAAAAAATGAGAAAACACAGGTCTGAAAGCTTATAGGTTCCAATGAGACAGGTGAGTGATTCATGGCAGATTAAAACATGGACCAAGCATAGAGCTGCAAAGTATGTATCAGAGTAAAGTCCCTCCAAAAAACCCTGAAGTGGACTCAAAACGATGCCAGGAGTACTGATTACATACTGAGGGTTGTCACAGGAGTAACCTTGAATTATTAGAACGCGCACAAAGATGCAGTTTAGCACCTGAGCATTTGATAACCCTGCAATCTAGAGTACGAATCTTCAAAAATAGAGAGTACTCTTGCCTCTTCTACATGTCCACCAGTTCCTATCCTAATATATATAACCTTCCCGGTGTGAGGACCAGAAGTAAAAACTCTATGAGGGATCAGCATTAGCCATAACCTCCCAAACCTCCAGCAAAACAGAAGCACGAATACAATCCAGTGTGAAACGGTCTCCAGGAGGGAATCTTCTACGAGGCTCCTCAGATGACGCTCTTAGAAAGGAATGAACTAATCAAGAGATCACGATATGCTGGCAGGGGGGAGAGGAGGCTACAGGTCCCTGGCAAGGGATTGACATTTGTTCTTTGATACCCAAGTGGGTAAAATTTACAGCTTCCAATCAGGCTTCGATATTCGAGGGTATCAATGCCGTAGGTAAGCAATTAACTCAGAAAGTTGATGTGAACCGAGGAAAAACAAGTCCACGGCTAGCAGGAGTAGTACCTGCGCCACTCAAAACCACGTCTTCAGAAAACCACTAAATGAAACAAATTCACCTAGTGCATTTTTACAGGCTACAATTGGTGTGATTCTGCGAAAGCAATACTTGGATGGTAAGATACTCGTAAAAGAGAGATCACTGATTTCAGTATTGAATGTTCAATTTCAGATAAACCAAGGCGGGACTGACCACTCTGCCGAACAACATTGCTCGATAACCAAACCCCAGCTTGGAAGCTTCAGATCTCTGCACATCAGTCCATCTGCCGCACAAGACCCATCAATCGATCGATCAACCGCGGTTGCATCGTCAATTTCTCACAGCAGTATTTTCAACAAGCCTAAAATGCGTGAAGAAATCAACTATCAACAGAAGAGAACCCAAAAATAGAAAGAGGAACTTATATCCGAGAAATTACAATGTAGAAGTGCATAAATGCTAAGTAAGTACCAAACTAGTCACGGGTCGTCACCAACAACTAAGGACTTTCCAAAAGAATCTAACCCAATACCATCTAAATTATGATCTCCAGCAACTGAGATTCTTACCCAAGAAACTCGGAAACTCCACCAATGCCTGCAAGTTTGAAAGGCTGGGGGCCTTCTTTTTCAAGTTCCTGGTAAGAAAAAGCAGGGAAAGCACAGACGCAAACATTATCATCTGTGCTGAATGTTCATTCACAGTTAAGACAGAAGAGCAGTGAATGTCGCTTCAAGGTCCTTTCGCAACAGTTCATGTTAGCAGGTTTACTAATGAAATAGGAATCGACATAGAAGGCATTGAGAACTAATATTTAACACAGATTCTAGGGCCAGGCAAAGAAATAAAATCTAGAACGTACCCCCTCATCGACGGCATCGAGACCTCCACTCAGCCAGTACAAGTTCCTGTACCCCACTTTGTATAGTTGCTCACATGCTGCCAATGACCTGCAGCATGTACATAGAATCTCTGAGCGTTAGACTACATGTTAAGATTTGGAAATAATGATGCCTGCCAATTACACAGGGCTCTGAGATGTCAAGGTGACGCAGACAAAGGTAACGTACAGTCATGGAGTTTTGTATTACAATTACTTACCGGAGACCTTTCTGACAGGCAACGACGATTTTCGAGCTCTTTGGTATTCTTGCCACAATATCTGGCATAAAACGTCTGCAAAATTACACCACGTACCAATAAAAACATAAGTCACTTCTTCTGCGCACGATCACAAAAGGGAATACACGTGTCACAATGTAGGACGTTTCCGACTACTTGCAGACACTCCACTCCCCAAACAGTTAGCAATTGAGTAAACAGATTTTAGAACAGAGATGGAGAAAATGCAGGGACAGATTGGCAGAAAGAGGCGATTAAGCATAAAACTTACTCATTATACTTCATCAAAGCTTGCCCGCTCCACCAACCACCTAAAACAACATCGACACCCGTTGTGAGATGTAAGAAAAATTGCAACCCTTCCATTTATCAATTTTAACACTTGAGTGCCTAAAACACTGACGCGGACACTAGAAAAATTGACCACATCGATCGATCCTGATCATCACATTAAATTTCTATCCTCGTCATCAATCATCTACAACCAGCCCAATGCACTTTCTTGGGATGTCTCAAATAAAGTGTTGATACCACATACCCATCGTCAAATTTTGAATCTTCCTGTAGAGAGTTGCGGGGTCAGCATTCTTGTTAACATCATACATGGGAATCCAGATCGAACCCTTTACCGAAGCCTGCAGATAATGAAACAGTTCTCATATTTCAGTTATAGCTAGTAGAATAAAAATAAGCTAAGTCAGAATGCATGTTCGCAAACTGACGAGTTATAAATGTAAATTCTCAAAATGATATGCTCACTGAGACACGAGTATTCAACGTTTGCAGCTATAAACGTATCATAATTCCTACAAATAGATACCTTAGAGTGTTCACTTGAAGGGCGCACATCCAGAAAATAGTAGTCACCACTGTTTATATGCTCCCCTGCTTCTCGAGCAGACACGGAGATCCATGATCCGTTTCTCAACTGCACGAGTGCAAATATAGCTCAAGTTGTCAGCCAAACTAAATTATATATGCCAAACGATATTTCAGCTTGAATCATAAAAATCTCTTGACCAGCATGTAATTAATAATAGAAAACGTCGAATTCTAACACTAGGAGCAACCAAAACAAAGATCCACTTGCCTGTGTTTCCCACCGTCCCTGCGCAGCTTGCATCTTCTTCATTTGCTGAGCCAAATTCGCCCGCATTGGTTGAATCTGTAGTCACGATCTTGATCAGTCTCAACGGTTCCACGACGGAGGATACCATAAAACCAAACCAAATCAAATAAGAAATCAATGCCATTTAACAATCCACAACAAAAACAGAACTTAAATCTCCAGTCTAAGTGACCAGTCTTATAAGGCAACCACGCCTAGATTGTGACACCTATCTACATGCGACACTCCAAATCTTGCCTAACTAATGCATTTTATTTTTGAGAACGCGCACGACCTCAACATCAAGACTTGCACCGGTACTAGATCATCTATCAATAAAAATTTAAACCCCTATAACTTTTACACACAGTATCCAAATAATCCATTCTCTCATGCTTTCGAATCCTCGTTCCTAAACAAGAATATTTAAAAGAAGTGTACAATTCTGAAAAGAAAAGCACGACCCTATTTTCAAAGAGAGCTTAAATTTAGGTTAAGCCAAGCTTCATACCGACGCAGGAGCCGAAGCAGATGAATGCAAACCATGTGCTCTCCTCAGAAACCCTGCATTGTGACTCCCGAAGCTCGCCATCTGCGAAAGCTCCTGCGCAACTCGCCCTCCTTCCTGAGAGCATCCTTCCGTGCGTAGAAACTGCGAAGACGACGACGATGCGACTGCACCGGACGCCATAGCCGCCACCATTGCTACCCTTGTGAAACGACTTCTTCAATCAAGAATGGCCAAATCTTGGAAGCTAAAAGCAACACGAAGCTATGAAAGCAATAAGCCTGACTGCGGGACACAAATCTGCAACAACCGCAACATCGGAAATGCGCACAATTATGAAGGAAATGCTAGTGCTGCGGCGATGATGATGCTCAAGGCTGAAGAAGGGCGAGTCCAATGGGAAGGATAAGATGAGCGCTAAGATTGTGCGACCAGAGGTCGGAGTTTCTGTTTAGCGGTCGGAAGTCGTTACCGGTGGGTGAGGAGTGGGATTGCGGCGGCCAATTGGGAGAAGCGTGGGCATGAATGGGGATAAAAGCGGATGAACGTCTTTGACCATATGCTATTGGTCCATTTGGGTATAATTGTACATCATTTATTTGTATGATACCTGAAAAAAATTGGGGTGAGGTATTTATTTAACTAAGTTAATTCTATGAGCCCTAAAGCTCGAAGAATGCAAGGGTTATTCATATTAATTGAATGAAATATGGACAAATTTGATGTCATTAGTCATTAGTGTAAACATTTGGATGAAATAAGATAGAAGTAGGAAAAAGGTAAATGAAATGGGATGAAATGGGATTGAAAGTTGGATGGAATTAAAATGACAATTACTCAATTTGAGTTAGTATAAAGTTGTTTAAAATACATTCCCTGAATTATATATTAAATATTTCCTCCGACCCACTAAAAACATTCAAATTGGACATAATCCATGTATCACTAAATCATTCTATTTATTGATTTTCATTGTTGTGTAAAGGATGCGGAAATCAAATCAAGTACATATATCCACTTCCTCTATTTGACATCACTTGCTCAATGATCAACAATCAAAATCAATAAATGAAGCCTTTTTTTAGTAGTATATGCATTATTCTCAATTTGAAGATTTTTAGTGGGACAAATGGAGTATTTTCATTATGGGCAATTTCGTTAAAATGAAAAAATTTCCACAACTTTGGTAGTTTTTATAGGTCAAACTACGCCATCTAAAATGTACAACAATTTTAGAAGTTTGAAATCTACATGATATTTTCATGGTTTAGACCATGCAATTTGAAATCTAAAACAATCCTGGATTTTTGAAATCTATACAAGTACAAGATTTCAAAAATCTATACCGATACTAGATGACACTTTTAGAGTTCAAGCCGGGGGGGCTGAAAATGGCACCTAGAATACCGTTATTTTAATGAAATTCCCCATTATTGTTATACTAGTGAGCTTTGCATAACTTCAAAATTAGTGCATGTTTTTATTATTACTCGGAGGTATATTAACTTAATTGAGTAGTAAAGGTATGCTTTCATTTGATGTTAACCACTTGATGTTGAAGGATTTTGGAACAAAACCTAGGTGTATTATAATATAATGACATCTTCAAGTTTTTAGAAATTTGCACTCGAGAAAAATGTCAAAAATGACTTTTAAAAATAATCAATACATTCAAACATGAAAAAAAATCTTAATAGAACTTTGTAAAATCAATTTAGAACCACATCTTTTTAGAAATCATCAAAAATATAATTTCTATTTTTGATAATTAAAATTTTACTTGCTAAGACTGAAAAAAAGATTAAAATAATATCATATGAGTATAAATTTTCGTATCACATGTGTTCAAAGTACTACATTTTAAAACATATGTACCACTTAAATTGAAGGACAAACTTAGACCTTGGTATATTTTTAGCCATTATAATCTTGCAAATGTTTGATGTTTTTATTTTAAAATTTTAAGAGTCACGGTGTCTTTCAATAAGTTAGCTAGAAGATGTGGATCGTAAACTTGGATTGAATAAAGTATATATTTCCTTTTACCTTAATCAATTTTCCTTGGACAGAACTTCACTTGGCAAACAATGACCATCTTCAAAAGCTTAATGTGGGAGCTATGTGAAACGGATGAAGTGCATCCAAGCATTTGGGAAAGTGTTTTTGATTTTGATTTCTTTTAGTAATGTAATTAATTTGATTACTTAATGCTTCAAAATTGTTGTATAAGTTTTAATTTGAATTAATTCATGTAGGAATGGGAAGAAAAACATACTTAACTTGAAATCATTACATAGAATATTAAAGAAATATTTTCAAATAGAAAAATCTTTTGTCTTGCACATGTACTCAAATTGTTCCTCCTTATTATGAGCATAGAGACTATAGATTTTAATTTCTTAAGATATAATTAATAGATTACAGGCCCTTTCAAAATTGGAAAGTGATTGGGCAATTTAAAAAAATAATAATGAATAGTGTTAATAAATTTTATTGACATTTCCATTTTCTTTTGTCCAGAATTTTTTTTTTAATAATTTGATTTGATTTTTTTAAATAATATCATTTTCAATCTTTAATTAATTTTAAATTTCGGTTATTTTTTCAAAATCTAAGAATAGAACTCCAAGTTCTACCTCCAAATGCAACAAAATCAATATGTGTTTCTTGCAATTGCCCAAACAATGTTTTTAAATATAAAATTACATGAAAATTTTATTTACACCAAAGTTTACATTCTAATCTTGCACACTACAATGGCAAAAAATTGAATTTATTAAATGTACTTCATATGTTGATATGAATTTTCATCACTTTTTTAACATGATAATTTCAAATCTTGGGGAGTACACTCATATTTGTTTTTGGTTACCATGTGATCAAATAAAGGGTTATTATAATTACCTTGGTTCTAAAATTTAGACAAGACTCAGAAGTAAATTAACATCACCATATTTGAAGTTTATAAATAATGATAAGTAGGAGGTAATATTGATTTTTATTTGTTAAATTTTTATACAAATAATAGCCTTGCCAATATATATATATACCTAAATCCTATAAACTTTTTAGATCTATAGTAGGTACTTTGTATATCTACAGTAAAATAGGTAAAATAGGTGCTTTTTGAACTATTATCATCAGTCTGAGTAGTTTGTTTTTTATGCATGGCTTTTCATCAATTGGCTACAACCAAATGATGTTGGCTATTTTTTGTTAAAGAAATTTTCATTTTGGGAGGTCAAAATAGCAAGATTACTGCTGTATTTTAAGACCAATAGTCAAATTTGACCTAAATATTACCTAGTTTTCATATAAATATCACCAAGTATCATTTAAATATCACATGAATATTGAAGAAACGACTAGCTCCTTCTTTAAAAGAAAACATTAGATCCGAGGTACTTTGCATAAGATACTATATGCACTTTTCTCATCGGACCAAGCGTTGTGAAGCGCATATGGAACATTGGGAACTTCAAGGGCTTTAGGCTAGGAGTAAAGATGGGACTAATCCCCTAAGAGCATCTCCTACAACCCTCTTGGTTTGACCCTGCCAAATGGGCTTTGGAGGGAAGAGTGGTGAAATCAAAGTGAGCGGGGTTGGAAAAGCTCCTGCAGACCGGAAGAAGAGGGCCGGCAAATGATGGTGCAGAGCCAATGGGGAAAGCTTGCAGCTTCCCTAAGGCAACTTTCTCATTAATTTAACCCTTGACTTGCCAAAACACGGAACTTGATGACAAAGAGGGGCCTCAAAGGGTTGCACTAGAAATGAAAATTCTAATGCAATAGAGCCAAAATTGAGAGGCCCCGCACCTCTACATCCTCGTCTACAGTGCTATTGGGGATTGGATTTCCCTTGGCCGCTCAAAACTTCCCTAACATGGGTGTTTGAGCGGACTGCAAGAGATGCTCTAATGCCAACACAACGCATGCAGTGTAGTGAGGCCTGGGGAGAACAACTTGGGAGTTTCGCTTCCTTTTAGCAGCTTCCAGAGATTGAAAAGTCAAAACTTCATCATAGAAGATCGAGCCTCTTTTAGATTAGTCAATTTTTAATATCCTTCAAAATATTTCATTGTCTCTTCCCATTGTAGGACTATAACTTGCTCTTTTATTTGTCAACTATGAAATCAGGTGTCTTCCAAAAATCCTAAAGTTTTTATTTTTATTTTTAAAATTTGGAATAACTGAGAATTTTTGAAGCATAAGTGAAGAAAAGTCATATATATAATACACAATACACTTAAGAACTACAAAAATTCCACATTAGATGTATATTATACCGTACCTTCCTAGCTTAGGCAAAAAATAAATAATTAAAAAGGTACCTAAATTTTTGAAAAATTATTAATCTAATTTGCTCCCAAAAAAACATGTATACTAAAGGATTGCCTAATTCAAAGAATTTCAACTTGCATGTGTTGTAATCTCATAAATTAGCATCCAATTTGTGTTGTAAAGTTGACATGAGTTTTAGTAATGGTATTTCAAATTATACTCACAAGCATTAATTTAATGTGAAGCTCCCATTATGCAGTGTGACCCTCCTGCTTCTATTTCAGTTGCAATTAAGTTGAATCTTAACTTAGGTAAGCTTACTACATAGAAAATTGTATGATAGAAGCTATAAGGATGAATGGTAGTAGCTAGAAATTGAATGATTTAAGAACTGATAATTAACCCCTAAAGTTCGAAGGTCTATTTTTCATCAAAAACTACTCAAAATTGCCGTGTCAACAACAAAGAGCAATATTTATTTATAAAATTGAATATGTAACCATAGGATCTTGTACTATATTGGTGTAAGAATGTAAAAAACAAATTTTTAAAATTTTGACCATGTTGATTGCAAGATACTTGAATTTAAAGTGAAGGAAACAAGTTTTTTTGCACCTTGCTCAACTATATTTTTTTGGTTTTGGACCTTCATAAACTCAAAATTTTTACTTTATCGATTTTGAATTTTGAATTTTATATAATGGAGAATTGAGTTCAGAGTCTAGGAAAAAAAAGTAAAAAAAAAACACTTAATTTTCATTCATTAAAAAACTATAAAGCAAAAATAGGTTTAAGATTGAATGAAAAAATTCATTGTTAATACCTCTAAGATGGAACTAAAACACACTAATCTGTCGGATTTTTTTATAATTTTTTTGTGAAGATAGAAAAACACATTAGCTTTTTAAAAATATAATTTTTATTTCAATTGGAGCCCAAGAGCAAAGGTTATGGCACAAAAATCCCTTTTTTGAGTTTGGGAGGCATAAAATACCTTTATAAAAATTTAAGTTGAAGGATTTAGTTTTTTTTTAATATAGATTATATTTTTATATACATGGAAAGCTTTGATTTATTGCATTTGGATTTGCTATGTGAAAGTTATAGACAATCTTGTTTTGCGGTCAATCTAAGCATCTTCTTTAAGAAACACATTGTAAGATTCATTTTTTACCTCAATTTTTATAATTTTTTGAAAAAAAAAGTTTCACAAGGTTCAAATTTTTTGCTAGAACAATTTCACTGTTTAGATTAGTGTGTTTCAATTCCATCTTAGAGGTATTAACAATTTAAATTTTTCTTCAATCTTGAACCTACTTCTACTTAACAATTCTTTAATGAATGATAACTAAGTGTGTTTTTTAAATTTTTTTTCTAGACTCTAAACTTAATTATTTATCATATGAAATTAGAAATTCAAATTTAATAGAGAAAAAACTATAAATTATGAAGGTTCATAGCCCCCAAATGTAGTTGAACAAGGTGCAAAAAACCTTGTTACCTTTACTTTAAATGCAAATATATCTTGCAATCTACATGGTCAAAGGTTGTGAAATTTCTTCCACACATTTTTATACAAGTCTACTACGAGATCATATGGTTAGGTATGCAAAAAATATTAATTTTTTTTTCTCTTTGCTATAGAAATGATAGTTTTGAGTGTTTTTTGATAGAAAAGAGGCCTTGGAACTTTAGGAATTAAGTAAACAACCTAGATAAATGATTAAATAATTTTAATTATATTTTAAAATTGCTTGATTTTAATATATGCTTTTTGGATTGCCTCACTGCTTTTTGTACTTTAATTATATTATTAGGCGAAAAGCTGTCTAAGCTGCTAAAGGTATGTTCCCACTTGGTCTTTGGGGGGCGCTATTACAGCTGTAAATTGGAAGTAAATGGAAGAGCATTCCCACATGTGGATGTTGGGGAATGCCGAACCTAGGTGGCGCATGAGGTGGCAGGCCTGAAACAACGGTTGTAAGGACAATTACTGAGGCAGTACATGAGGCCCACCAAAAATGAAGTAGCCGTCAGTTGCCACTAGTGAATTAACAGGAAATGTAGATTTCAGAGTACTGCCACCGTTCTTAATTACTTGGGGGGCTGGAGGTGCCATTAGGAAAGAACGTTCCTGCGTGCTTAATGACGGGCAGACTGCCCGACGATGAAACTGACGGCATAGTGGTGAAGAAGAAGACTTGAAAGAAGCTGAAGCCCTCAGTTGTTGTGGATGTAGGAGATCTGGAGTCGCAGCAGGTGAGTTCTTCTTCATTGTTGTAATTCAAATGTTGTTCATATGAATTGTAAGAAATGTTATTGCGATTTTGAATTCAGTGGGTGCTTCATGGGTTTGTTCCATTCTGTGCTTATTTACTTATATGAATTGCAGAACTACAAGTCAGCTACATTGTAGGACGTCAAAATTGCTACTGAGTGACGAGAAGTATTTTCTGTATAAGACAGAGACAAGGACAAATGGACAGTCGATTTACAGCCGTGCAATTCGGAGGGCCACTCCGACCAACAGCAGTACCTGTTCGTGGTAAGTGGCAGAACACTGAACGGAGTTTTCTTTACAGCTGTGGTATAGCAACGTGGATGTGTCAATGAATCCAAGATAAAACCTGCACAACCTACGTTGAACCCTCTAATGCCTCTATCAAAAAACAGAAAACAATAGAAAAAAATGTAATGTACAAAGTACTGTGCTTGCTAGAAACATAGCTGCCCTCATAGTTCACAGCATTAATATGGAATAACAAGTCCACCAATGATGGGAAATATCATGTATGTTAGCATGAAATTTTTTACAAGATCTATTAAACCATCTTTGTACATCTGAGTAGTGAGTTGTGAGAACTGATTTCTCTTCGTACTGTACATAAAATGAGAAAAACGAAAAAATCTTGCGTAAAATCAGTAGAAGCTGTATTGTTGTAATCAGTTGAACTCAAAGATTGGAAACACTAGTCATGAATGAACACATTCCAATAAACAATAAAGAAGCATAGCTCTACCAAAATCAAGAAGCACTCTACAGAGAATGACCGTCACTTTGTTAGAAGAGCTCTGCTCCCCTACTCTTGTAAGTCATGATTGTATAGTAGCACATGCAAGTCTTTTTTTTTCTTTTTAGAAAGCATTCACTGTTTCTGTGCTGTTTGTAGGTTTACCTTCTGCACGAGGTCGACAAGTTGCTCCATTTAACGCCCCGACACCGTCAACACCACCTATGAGCATTGAAGCCCTAGAGTAGCAGCCACGTAGCGGAGCTGGACCTAGTCAGACAAAGCGACCACGGAAAGACCGTGGCCCAAACTGGCTACCCCAAGAGGTCCTCCTCTTAATCCGAGCAAAGCGCGATATGTTCTGGCTGGAATCACGAACAGCGGATGCACGTGATCTCATGACACCGGAAAGTAGTAAGTGGATTCAAATTTCCAACATCATCATGAGCGCACGATTGTCACCCTACGTACGAGATGGACCAGCATGCAAGACAAAATGGAATCAACTTGTGCCAGACTACAAGAAAATTGCTGACTACTTGGGACGGAGTGGCCAAAATGTACCTGATTATTGGGAGCTATCCCCAACGCAGAAGAAGGCTGAAGGACTTCCAGGACACTTCCCTGAAGAATTTTACTCTGCAATCCATGAGTGGTATGGCTCACGACCATTAATTCAGCCTCCACATGTTAGAGATCTTCTCTCTCCAACAGATTCGAATTTCCAATCAACAGAGCAGCAAAGACAACGGGAGACAGGTGAAGGCGAAAGTGACGCTGAAACTGATGATCCGGTGGAGGTGGTAGAACGCACTTTACCATTCTCTACTGATTGCAGTTCCCCACAGACATCACCTGTACGTAGTAGCAGCATGGGAGGCCGCCACCCACTACAGCGCATGGAAAGCGACAACGCTGTTGCCACTGCATTCACTACTGTCCCACCTGGAGTGACCCCCCACGTCTTGAGCTCCTTTGACACCACTCTTAGAGCACAGCAGAGACGATCTGGTAATACAGCTATCCGGCGCAAGAATGTTTCTGGACATACAGTCATCGCCGAGGCCACAAAGGCGACAGGAACGATAATGGCCTCCCAATTGAAGGACATTGCAGATGCTTCTCTACAGGTGGAGCGTTCAAAGATTGAAGTTCAATTGAAATTATTTTCGGAGCAAATGTTGTATTAGAGGGAGAGAGATCAACGCTTGCATGAAACAGCACTGCTAGCTCATGAAAACGCTCGGTTAACTATTGCAAAGCAACACGAAATGGTGAACTGTCTTTCGGAATTGACGGCTGTATTAGGAAGGGGACTTACATCACGCAGCCCTTCTGCCCCACAGAGCATGCAGCGGCCACTGCAGACTATGAATCCATTGGATTCACAACGCAACACTACAACAGATGCACCTCCTACCAACAACAATACAACAGCTCGAAACAACAGTATTGCCGCACCTGCAAATGGCAACTATGAAGAAAATGGCTCTCACTCTGCAGGTCCCTCCAACACCCCTATGTAAAAAGAGAGTCATGTATGTACAGTTTTGGTGATGCAGAGGCTTCCTCCGACGTCCTCTGTTTGCGGCAGCAGGCCACCAAGCAACCTGCAGAAGAACAGCAACTCCACTTGAGTTTTTCGGCTGCATCAACATCCTATACATATACTTGTAGTCACTGTAGGTTTTCTTCAAGTGGAACTCCTTTTACTAAAAGACAGAAAACATTTAAAAAAAAAAAAAAATTGTAAATAAAAAAAAATTTGTAACAGTGCTAGTATTGACTGTCGCAACTTCACTGTTTGGTTGTTTTTCTAGCCAGTACAATGTGTAGAAGCATTTCAAAGATTGGAAAGAGCCATACCTTCACAGAATCCTATGCAGGCCTTCGTCTAGTTGTTAAATACACTCCCAAGTCAGTGCGCTTGGTTGTCGCTACCTCACTAGCTTGGTCGTCATTCACTGTAAGAGGACCTCGAGGAAGCACTTCAGCGTCGTTCACAGCAACTTGCTCCAGACCTTCTGTATGTAGAACATGCAACAGAGTTTCTACATCTTCATGTGATTGTCGCAGAAGTAAATTGTGCAACAATCCGCAGCACACAATTACATCCGGCAAGAAAGTCACATGTAAGTCACTCTTATTTAACAGTTCACAGAAAGTCTGCTTTAGGATTCCAAATGCATTCTCCACGACACATCTATCCCTGCGAAGTTTTTTGTTGAACAATGTCTCTGACACTGATAAAGCAGCTCCACTTCGATGGGGCACCATCAGCCAAGGTAGCAGAGGGTTACCGAGATCAGCAAGCAAGTATGGAGCGTGGCCATCTACAGAGAAACTTGGATCCATTAAATTACCATGTGCAGCCAAATAATACAGTGACGAACGCCTCAACATTCGACCATCATTGGTTGATCCAGGCATGCCAACATAGAGGTCTAAAAAGCGTTTCTCACTGTCCACAACTGCTTGGCAATTCAGACTGTAGCCACTAGTTTTGAAGTAATAATAATCAGCTGGCCCAAAATCTGGTTTGGCAATTGAGACATGCATATCGTCAATTGCTCCCACAACGGAAGGCAATGAGCATAGGGTTGAAAACTTAGCTTGTGTGTCACGAAGTCTATGTCCAGTAGGCCATGATATTTCATGTTTCAGAGTTTCGTTGATTGCGTGCACCACTTCACGAAGTAGTTTGCAGACAGTACTGCGTCCAATGGCGAACATTTCACTGCAGATTGTGAGATTGGCGCCATGAGTCAATTTGAACAACGTGCAAGCAACTCTGACTAGGACAGGCACAGCAAGGCAGTATTTCGTGTTTTTTTTCTCCACTTGGGGCTTCACTAAATCTGCCAGGTTGAATACTGCTGCCTTCGTCATTCTAAACATTGAAA
The DNA here is from genome assembly GCA_951230915.1 of Antitrichia curtipendula. Lineage (NCBI taxonomy): Eukaryota > Viridiplantae > Streptophyta > Bryopsida > Hypnales > Leucodontaceae > Antitrichia > Antitrichia curtipendula. The sequence goes on from OX579635.1 coordinate 23,480,388, forward strand.
TCCAGCGACTATTGTCATACTGCTCCATTAGGAATCTGGAGAACCACGCAGTTGAACGAGGTTTAACCCAGAACATGACATCTTCTGGAAAAGCACACGGTGGAATACACAGCCTGAAAGAATGCAAACTGTCGGCCATGAGGGTCAATGTGTCTAACACCGGGGCTTCACTTTCGTCGACCAAAGCGTCGGCAGCATCTTCGAAGCAGTCTTCAGAAGCAGAGAGCACAGGAAATTCGATTGCCTAGTTCAAGTCCATGATTAAAGCCAGCAACCATGACGTGAAAGTCACTGCAGTCCACGGATTGCTGAAGTCGTCCATCTCGCGGGGTGTCCTGAAGAAAAGTTGACAGATTGTACCTGTCCAACAGCATGGCAGTCAATATAAACCCCAAGTGTGCAATGTGGATTGAACTTCATTTCTGACACATAAAGAAAGCAAGGAAAGAATAAGTAAACGGAAACTGAAGGTGAGTGGAGGAAGAAACAGCTATTGCAAGCAGACAGGTGAAGACGAAACTATGTGAACGTTGGCAACATCGTTGCCATGGCCGTCGGAATCGCAAGGGTAGATACACTTTTGTAGAACAGTGGTGTCTCTTCTTCAGAGCACGTACCCTCAAGCTTCAATAGAAACCCTAAGTGTGCAAAGGGGATTGAACTTCTGTTCTTACAGAGGAAAAAAGCAAGGAAGCGAAAAGTACATGGAAACTGAAGGTGAGTGCAGGAAGACACAGCTACTGTAAGCAGACAAGTGAAGCCAAAATTCTGTGAACATGGACAAGCACGTTGCCATGGCCGTCGGAAACGCAGTGGCGGATGCACTGCTGTAGAAGAGCGGCGTATCTCCCTCAGACTACGGACCTTGAAGCTTCAACTCTTCTAACGGCAACAATGAAAAACACAACGACGCTGTGAAGAATGAGAAAGTAGAAGCTTACCTCGGAGATAGAAGCTCACACGTCAACGTTGCGATTGGGAAGTTGCACACGGCGGAAGCACGGCGAAAATTAGTCTTCCTCGCCCTCCTAGCAGCAGGTGTGACGTCAATGCACAGAAGGAGCCGCAAGAGAAAAACTCCACCGTCGATGTCAAGGAACTTGACCTAGCCCAGGCCCAGAAGCAATGTCACGACTTCAGCGAACAAGGATTCTACACGCGAAGTAGATGGTTCCTGTCATTGCGACGACAGCAACGCCATTTCTAGTTCGGCACCTGCACATTGTCGTCGGCGGAGGCAAACCAGTTTTCGAACGCAAAAGCACTACTACAACAATACTGACGGAACAGGTGGGAACGAACACTGTACTACTTTCCACTAAAAATTTGAACTCACCAAAATAGTTGCTGAGTGGGAACGCAACGTCTACTTACAAGTACATAATGCCACATTAGTGACCTCCGCCAACGGCCCCAGTAGGAACTCAATTTCTCTTTAATTTCACGATGCTCTTACTAAGTAGTTGCTGTTATTAGCTACAGCCAAGTGGGAACGGCCCTCAAGAAGCTATAGTAATGTAGAAGTTCATAGTATAACTAAATTTTTGTGTTCTTTTACAATTATAAAAGCAATATTTTGTAGTCATAGGAATTTTGGAGGCTTTATGGCATGGGTAAAGAAGGGAGTAATTTCGTTCCCCGGCACATGTGCGTGGTTGAGCTGCTTTCTAGAGTCATCAATTTGATCCAAAATGATTTGACTATTGAATTAAAAAAAAATTCTTGTTTGTTTACATTGAAGTGGTTTCATGTTTTGCGTAGTTCAAATATTTTAAATTATTTTCAAAGTCTAGTTTTACCTTCAACAATTAAATTATGAAAATGAATGATTTTGATATTTCTTTTCAGGTGTGCACGCTAGAGTGTCCATTGCAAATCTGGATTTTTAAAATGTAAAGTGATCCCTGTGTTTCAACTTGAACAATTTGTAACTAGTTCCATAATGGTCTAAAAATATGAAACGACATAAATTTGATGTCAATTTCATTTTACTTCCTACAAAATTTATAAGAAATTATTTCATGGAATTTAGCTGCCCTGAAGAGGCATCCAGCTCTTCAATAATCTTTTAACCCCTAAACGTGCATCATCGTTTTTAGAATTGACAATTTGGAAAAAATCATTATAGTTTCATTTGGAACAATATTTTTGAATTGATATACAGATGAAGTTCTAGATTTTGAAGTTTAGATTCCATCCGTATGGTTAAATTCACCAATGTTGCCACCAATATTTTTTTAATGAAATTTGAAAGGAAAATTTTAGACTCGGGAGAAGGGGGTGATAGTGTGTAAAAAAACTAAGGGGATAGGTGCAAACACCAAGTATTTTTGAGGGGGTATTATTTTTATTTTATTTTTAAAACACGCTATCATTTTACAATTTCCTAAAATTACTTTCAAACTTTCTTTTCTTTTCCCCTCTGATGACTACTTACAACTAGAACTTAGCAAAAAAGTGTTTTCAATACTACTATTGTATCTTCCATAGAAATTGTCAATGACACTCATTTACTAGGTAGGTATCATATTATTGAATGCTATCAATTGAACTTTAAATTTAGGTCCTTTTTACACGATTAATATGAATGATATAGAGATCACTATTTGATATCAACTTTACTTTAACCTACATTGTTTGATTCAAATGAATGTATATGTCTTCATAGTATGCACAATAATATGTAAGATTTTTGCACTATTATAGTAGTATGAAATCATAGTATAAAATAGAATATAAAATATTTTTGTACAATCATAGTAGTATGAAATGGTAGTATGAAATAGAATGTCTTCATTCAATAGCTTCGTCTTGAAACTCAACGCCATCTTCCTCACAATCCTAAACCGGCACCTTCAATTTGCAAATATAGAACAACAACCCTAAACTGAAGACAGTGGAAAAGACAGATTGGGCGATCCCCAAATTCCAGAGTGGACCCTGAACCCTGAACAACCAGAATGACGAACAAAGGGCCTTGAACAAGAACCACCAATTTCCAAAATTAAATGATAGCCACCTAAAGCCAACCAACGTCTAATATAGAAATTAGCAAAGTCTATAAAATTATTGAACACTTTGAATATGCCACTCATAAGGCAGCAACATTTAATATTTTTGGCCAAAAAAAAGAATAAAAAGGGAGGCATCCTAGGTCTAATTTTTTTTCTAATTAAACCTATTTTTCTATATCATATAGTAGTTTGAAGACATGTCATAGCATTTTTGTACCCTATAGTATATAAAAACAAATTATTATTTTTATCTCAAATATTTTTTAGGCACCCTATCATTTGTTCGCGCATAGTTTTCTACTGCTACCCCTCCCTCCCTCCCCCCCCCCCCGATTTTAGGATTCATTCAAAATTCAATCACAAGAAAAATATTCATTTTTGGAGTGAAACTTGCTAGAATAGATTTGAAATGAGGTTTGCTCTTCCAGGTGGTTTTTTGAGATTTTTGTGTTCTTTACATCTATGACCTCATTTTTGCAAATTTAATTTTGAACTAGAGTTAATGCTTTCAATGTCCTTTAAAACATTAGGCAGTGTCTTACAAATTTTTAGTGGAAATTATTTCAAGGAATTAAACTTCCTTCAAAAGGAAATTTGCTTTCAAATGGTTGCTTCAACCCTTAGAACACTAAATTGCATTTTGGAGCAACATTACAATTTTGGACACCTCACTACAAATAAAATTTTAATTTTTTATCTTTAAAATCTTTCCACAACTTTTGCTCAAGAAGTAGTGTAAACCCCGAAAGGACCAATATGCATATTTTGGCAACACAAAAAATTTGGGCAGGTACATGTGATTAGAAATTTACATATTTTAGGCTGATATTTTTATACAAAGTGGAGACAAAGAATATCTTTTAGATGCAATAACTTTCATGAAATTTGGAAATACAAGTCAAAAGATATGGTCTCATGTGTTATACTTTTCTCCAGTCAAGGCCCCATGCAGTCCGGGTAGATCAGAAACAAACACATTTTTCAAAAACAAAAATTTGAAATTGTTTTTTTTCTCTCTCTCTCTCTCTCTATATATATATATATATATGTGTATGTGTGCATGTGGAAAACTTTGAATCATTTCATTTTGATCAATGACTCAAAAATTATGAGGACTTTTAGTTTGCGAGCAGTTATGCATTCTCTACTCTGAAACAAACTTTGAAGTCCTTCATTTTACTCAATTTTCAATTTTTTGGGAAAAAAACAAAATCATAGGATGTAGATTGTTTATTACCACATTTCAACCATTGGGATTGACATTTTCTAGTAACATCACTAAATTCTTAACAAATCAATATTTTGAATTATTCTCTACTTCTTTCTACTTACTATTTTTTTCCTATGTGTTGTACAATTCCAAATGGTGTAAATTTTTTTTAAGCATATAGCCAACTTGTATAGGAAAAAGATTCCAAAGTATTACTACTGTTTTGGTCATTATTTCATAGAAAAGTGAGCTTGTAAAGTGCAATTGCCCTTTTTTTTGCAGGGCCAAAAAATTTGTTTTAGTGAATTAAAAATCTTGTATCTTGCAATCCATACAATGGATATTTATGAGATTTTTACCACATGCTCTCAAGTCATCACACTACAAGATCCTACAATTACGTGTGTCAAAAGTATTTTTTCTCAAAAATTTGGTGCTTGTATTAGAAATGGCAGTTTTGTAGTGTTTTTGGTGAAAACATAGTCAAGGAACTTAAGGGGTTAAACCTCAACAATTTTCATAACTTTCTACTACAAAGTTAAGAAGTTATTGTATGATATATAGTTTTCATTCCTTAGAAGGTAGCTACAAAAACTTTTTACAAAAACATTTTTTTCTAGAATAAAAACTTGAAATTACTTTTGTATATATATATAAGGAATCTTTGGATCTTTTTTTTGAAAAACACAAACACTATTAAAAAAACATCATGGTATATTTGGTATACTTTTGAAACTTCCACCAACTAAAATTAAATAGATAGTGTTTATACATAGTGTATTTTGACTTTTTAAGATGCTATGATGAAAATATCATACAAATTACACATTCTTCATAAACATTCAAATTAAATAAAACTAGATTTTTAATTCTGGATTTTCTTAATTAATCTTCAAAAGATTCAAAATCATAAACCATGAGGAAACTTTAGGTTCAACTTCCAGAATAACTAAAGGCCTTCTAATGTCCTCTTTGGCTTAATTCTTTTTTTTATTCAATGTCCACTATATAGTTTGAAGATATGAATAAGCCTATATTTTTCAACAAGTGTGTTCTTTATTACAACTATTTAGAAACAAAAAATAGTGGAATGTACGGTCACTTCCCTTCCTTTTTCTCACTATACAATGTAGTTCAATACTGTACTATTTTGAAAAAGAAGAAGCAACAAGCACAAAAACAAGAAAAGACCTTCAAAGAAATTTAATAATTTACATGGACATGATAAATTGAAGAAGCAAAATACTGTGAAATTTGGATTCCTACAAATTTATTGCAACTGCAATGTTTCACTAATTTTCTAGATTTCTCCAAAATTTGAATGAAGTATACACTACACTTGTCAAACTTTAATTATTAGCTTACAATAATTGCTTAGAATATGTCTTCTAAGCTACTATTGCTTTTTGCCTGTGAGCTTCATTACTTCCTTTATTAACTTCTCATAAAATGGATATCACACAACATTTCTTTTTACAAAGTTCATATCCAATTGTTACAACTTATACACTATATTGTTCCCATTTCGACATTCCCTCCAAAGGGAATTTTTCTTTTCTTGTAGTTACATCAATTTCTCTACATTTCATGTAAAGTCACCCAAAATAAATGGAATCGTCAACTACTTCTTGTTTTACTTAGACTTTTTCTAACATTGTCACAACTAGTTGAAAACCATGAAGCATTGGCAAAATCTATTCATTGTCATTCTTTCCTTTCCAATCTCAAATATTGAAAAAGATTTATATTCTAATCATTTGTTCATTTTAAATTTTGTCATAACAAATGAACTAGAAGTTCTTTAAAATCAATTATTTATGCTTAAGTCATCAAACTAATTGATCCCGTTGTAATGTCTCTTGCATTTCATATGCCAAATCCTTGGTTCTACCTAGCCAATAATTTTTTATGCACATAAATTTGTGCATAATACAACTCATTGGCCTAATGCATGAATCATCAAATGGAACAAATTTAGTGCTCTTGATGAAATTTATATTTGTGAATTCATCAACCAAGTTTGTTTCCTAGCCAATAGATGATACTCTTATTTGCTCATAGTATTTTGCAAAAAAATATACTTGAATGAACCCTTGGAATTCATGTGAAAAAATTGTGTAATGTTTTTTTTGAAGGGTGTGTCCAACGGACTATCATATTTCACTACAACAACAATATCAACTTCATAAAATACATTATCCATCAAACACCTTTTTTACTTATATATGTACAGTATAGTCTCTAATTCATTTCCAAGTGCAGATTTTGATGATGCAAATAAGAAGATATAATAGTATCAGCTTGCTTTGGTTTATTGTTAAGAGGGCTAATTATGATCCCCTTTGTAGTTGTTGCAACATCATAAGCATTTTACTTCATTCAATGTACCAACATTGTACATTTCAGGAGGGGGTTGCTTTTAGAGACCACTGTGTTTCAACTTCAAAAATTTGTAACTAATTCCACGAATGTCCAAAAAGTATAAAACGATTTGGATTAGATGCCAATTCCTTTTTTCTTCCTAGTAAAATTTACTGAAAATTGTTTCAAGGAGTTTAGATTCCCTGAAAATGCAATCAGCTCTTAAAGGGTTGCTTTAACAGCCTCCTACCTTAGCATCTCTTGCTCAATTATCATTTGCACATTTCAACAAGAAAAGTTGAGCAGCTCATCAAAGCTTGTGTGACATAGAGCGGGTCAGGCTCCATTTTTGTGGCGTTCCAATGACAACATTGTGAGATGCAAAGAGTTTAAAAAGCATTTTTTCATCCTCATTTTTGTTGTTGACATTTCATGTTGGGTTATGAAGAGTATCCAATTTAAGTTTGTAGTCTTGCTAGACAGTGTTTGTCTTCATGTAAATGAGGAGTTATTAAAAAAAACGGATCACAAAATATGCTATTTTAGGGTATTTGGGGAAGTTGTTGCTCTTTGCTCTAATCTGAAATTTCTCCACAAAAATGATGTTTTTTGAGTTTGAGCCCAACTAACAAAATGAATGTCATATTTTCTAGTTTCTACTCCAATTTAAATTTTGAAAAAACTCCTAATATTGAATATTTTATTGCATTTTGAACTTTGGGTGTATTTTCAATGTCTATTATTTTCTAATCATAGAATGACATGGAAATTGAGTTTACACCATGATGTTTAGAATTTCTAAAGATAATTTTCCATTTAATATGATTTGTCTTTACTTTTTCTTCAAAAATTCTCAAAAAAATCAATTTCCACAATTTATTTTTTATTTTTTATGAAGTAAAGAAGATATGTAATTTCATCTCTGAAAAATAAATGTAAAATTTTTCATACATATCTGGTTGGGAAATGACAACAAATTGAGAGAAGGGTAGTGAGGTTTGTAATCAATGGTCATAGGTCTATCATTTTGGGGTCAAAGGTTAATAAAATACACAAGGAAGGCCTCACAAAAAAATTGTTGAAAGGCAAGAGAGTGAGTGAAAGGGTGATCAAGCACATGTAGGATGTAGGAAGAGGGAGAAGGTTAGTAAGATATGAAAGACTTCAATCACAAGTTGAAATAGGATAAAAAGAAAACATAATCTTAATCCCTTAGAAATGCCTAAGCCTTTTGAAGTATTTTTCTTATGAAAAATGAGCATGAACTTATAGTTATCTGTAATGGAGTAAATTGGGTTTTTTCCAAAATCTAACCGTATAGATGTTTAAAGAGCTTGGTGATTAGTAAGCATGCCAATTTTGAGTGCAAACTTGGATAGGAGTTGTGAGATTATAATAAGAGAAATGTACATTTTCTAGTTTTAGTATGTTGACCCTCCCCACAATGTTTCAGAAATTTGCACATGAAAGTTTGGGGGGATTGGAGGTGACATGAACAACTACAAATAGTGCTAGCATACTAAAATGCACTTTCAAAAAAATCAATTTCACATGAAAAGCTATCAAAAATCATTACACAATCTACCTTGCAATTGTTGTACTGCAAGTTTTTTACAAGAAGAAGATCACAAATAACTCCAAATTAACATATGCATGTTTACATTTTCAACGGTGAAACCACTTTATGCTTTCCATTGGGACCATTTTCAAATCAAATGGATATGTACAATTTTGTAGATCTCAAATCAAGTGAAATTAGATAAAGTTTGCAAACTTTACACTTCACTAATGGTACATATATGCATTTGAGGACCTCTCAATAATAAGATATTTTACCTTTATCAGTGAAAAAGGAAAGATTCCAATAGTTAATCCTAAAAATTGCGCGTAAAATATTTTTGACCTGTCATAGGAATTAAACTGCCCAGAGCCAAAAAAGCCTGAAATTTGAGATTGACCATATATGGTTCTTAGGCAATTAGGATTAAGCAAGAATTGACTCTTTAGTCGAAATAAACAAAATCAAGGAAAAAAATCATTGACTTCAAAGAAACCATTAGAATATCTTGAAGATATAACTGCAAATAGAATAAATGTCTTTTACTCAATTACTGTCCTTTTAGTCATTAGTTTGACATTTACAAAACACCCTCCCCAAAAAATAGAAATGAAAAAAGAAAAAATACATACAAAAAAAAGGAGATAGTTTACGTGGTGAAGTGGAATAATAATTCCTCTATAAGCTTTGTTATTTGACTCCTAAAGCCCTACACTACATTCTCGGATAACATAACAATTTTAGGCAGCTCCCTATCAATAGGTCTTTTATTTTTTGTCTTCAAAATTTCCAGGCAACATGTGCCCGAGGAGTATCTTTTAGGCCCAAGAATTTTCATAACTTTTGACTACATGTTTCAAAAGCTATTGTATGATATGTAGATTTCAGTGAAGTGTGGGTAGCCCAAGCAACAATAAGAAACACTCTTTTATGATCAAAAAATTTTGGAAATAAAATTTTGAAATTGATTTTCTAAGTTTATATATATGTGTAAAGCTTTTAATCATTCCATTTTTATTAATGAGATGAAAGTTATGAGGAATTTGGGTTGTGGGTAATTTACAGGTAGTTATGGAATTTCTACTCTAAGATGAACTTTGAAGTCCTTTATTTAACTCAATTTTAAATATTTCAAGAGAAAAAATAGAAAAATAAGGTGTAGAATGTTTATTATGACCACAAGATTGCACATAGACAACTTGCCATGAAGAATGAATTCAAAGAATCACCACCATTTTTGACATTTTTCATACAAACGTGACTTTGTGAAATGCAGCTACCCATTTTTTGGGAGGTACTAAAAAAAGACTTTTGCCACTTTAAACATTAATATCTTGCAATCTATAGGGTGGAAACTTTGGAAATTTTTTCCACATATTTTCATACCATCGTAATATAAGATCCTAGAATTGCATGTATCCAAAATATTTTATTTTAAAAATTTGGTACTTGTACTAGAAATAGTAGTTTTGGTGAAAACATAGTCAAAGACCTTTAGGGAATAAGCTGTGAGCAAAAAAATAGAAACAAAATTCTACCAACACTTCAACCTCTCAATAATATGGAAATTACTAGACAATTTTTGTGCACTTCTTGGAAGATGGCAATTCCAGTGTATGCATTTAACCCCTAAAGGACCAAGCTACATTTTTTGGCAACGTAGTGATTTTGGGCAAATCATTATGAATGGAGCTTTTATTTATTTAAATTTTAAATTTTTACACAACAGAAATAGAAGGTTTTTCTTTTAAGGCCCAACATTTTTCATAACTTTTGGCTACATGGTCAAAAAGTTATTGTGTAATATATAGGATTTTCTTGTAGTCAAGCAGTCCGGGAGATAAGAAAAAATCAATTCCATAATAAAATTCTTGACAATTTTGTATTTTAAATCGTTTGCTACTTCTTTCTACTTATGATTTTTTTCCTATATGTTGTACAATCCCAAATGATCTGAAATTTCTCAACCATGTAGCCAACTTGCCTTGAGAAATGAATCTAAAGAATCAACAACATTTTGAACATTTTTTCATGCAAATGAGACCTTGTAAAGTGCAGCTGCGTGGTTTTTTGCAAGGCTGAAAAACATATTTTTGTCACTTCAAACATTAATATCTTGCAATCTATAGGATGGAAATTTCTGAATTTTTTTTGCATGTTCTCAAACCAATGTACTACAAGATCCTATGGTTACATGTGTCCAAAATTTATTTATTTCAAAAATTTGGTACTTATACTAGAAATGGCAATTTTGGAGCAATTTGGGTGAAAACATACTCAAGGAACTTTAGGGGTTAAATATGCCATTCTCCTCATCCTAAGGCCCATTCTCACCTAGCATTAGTGAACAACATGTGTTAAAAGATAAAACCTTTGTACTAGAAGAAATTTTATTTAAAAATGGGAGTCCAGGTTTGGAATTGTTGTACTTGTTTCTTAATCCATTAAGGACAATGGTTGATTTGAAGGGTTGGCAAGAGACATTTTTTGGTTTTAAGCTAAATATGAAAAGAATACCAAATTGTGATGCATTCTGGAGATTTGACCTAATCAATGGATTTGGCATGAATGCTTAGGGCTTTGCAGCAAAAGAATGACAAATTTTGCATTGATTTTTGTATTGATTTTTGTATTTTCAGCCAATATTTTGTTAGTTGTTTAAATCTCAAAATTGCATATTAGCATAGAGTGTCATGATTCTTGTCCTACTTCATTTGGTTTGTAATTCTCCACACCCGTCCACTTTTGTCCCTATCCAAATTCATTGTAAAACTTTGGCTACCAATAAAAAAAAAGTGTCAATTTTAGCCAGAAAGTGGTCGTCCGGTTCTTAATGGGCTAATTGGGTGCAATTTTTACATGGCTTACATTAATCTAGCCTACTAGAAGGACTGCATCCTTGCATCCAAAGATCACCCTTGGCAAAAAATAATTAAAAAATTTAGGATGTGAGAATGAGTAGTAAAAATTAACCCCTAAAGGACCAAATACCGATTTTTGACAACATAGCAATTTTGGGCAGTTCACTACGACTGGAATTTTTTTTTTCTTTGGAATTTTCACACAAGACGTGCCCAAGGAGTAGCTTTAAGGCCGAACAATTTTCATAACTTTTGACTATGTTGTTAAAAAGTTAGAACATGATATGTCATTTTCATTGGTCGGCGGGCAGCTGAGAAAACTTCTTTAAAAATCACACTCTTTTTTAAATAGAAAATTTGAATTAGGAAGAAGGAAGTAAATTCAAAGATTGAGTGTTGTGATCCAAGGACTTTTGCATTTGAAGCCCTCAATCTGCACATGTTGTCAATTTAACATTCATAGATAGGAAGATTGATTGAAGCAAATCCACTATTAACTTTTTAATTAGTTGTTATTAACTAATTTATCTTTGAGAATTTCTTTCAAACATTGGTAGTTTAAGTGATAAGTCGATGACAACATACAAATGATGGTATATAAGTTGATATAAAATATCAACAGTATGACAAACAAGCAAATGATGTTGGTTCTCACAATATTTGAACTTTTTTGGAGAATTGAGAGCATGGGATAGCATTAGCCATTGTAGAAAGTGTACCATCAAAAATATAGACCATTGTTATGTCTTAATGCGCTTGAATTTAAATTACAAAGAACAACTCCTTATTAAACATTTCTTGATTTTGGGGAAGGTACAATGGCCTATACTTAGATACCCACCATAAAAAATTAACATTAGAAACATGATCATGAAGACCCCGGTTCTATTCGTCTTATCTCAAGGATGGAGATAAAACTCTCACAATGTCACCAATGCTCAATATAGATGACTTGGACTCAAACACTTTTCTTCAAGCGTGACATGGTGCACAATTTGAAGACGCCATGCAACCACTCAAAATTATAAGCATCTTCACTTGTTGGTGGCAAATCCTTGAATACAAATTTGGTGTTGAGGAAACAATTTGTTCCCAAGTAATTCAAGCTTTTTGAATTGACTGCCATCATGGTGGTAGGATCCATGGAAAATAAGTGAGTATTGTCTACGGTCAATTTCATAAACTAAGGACAAAGTCCAACACAAACTCTTGGAGCACTTGGATGTAAGTAGGGGGATGTTTATTTAAGGGTTTTTAACACTTCAAACCCTTCCTTTGAAAGAAATATTGTTAATTGGAAGAATATGCAATATAGGTGTGGTATAGTTGGTACATAACAATGCAAGTGTATTTTCTCTAGCATTAAAGGAGGCATTTCTAAATTGCATCATTGCCTCCACGACCTCAATTATTGTCATGGACTTTAAAATTCAAAGAATACTTGTGGGTGACAACAATAGTTATCCCACTTTTATGGTTTGATTTGCTTGATTAAATAAATAAAAACACCCTCCTTTGTTTTTATCACTTGAAATGTGTATGTTGGGTTTTTTTGGAATTTGTTCTCAAATTGGCTTCTAAATCACAAATTTAGTAGTCATTTAATGAACTTGAAAAAATATGCGTAATCTCATGGCTAGATGATTTTTCTAAACATTAGCCGCAAAGTTGAAATTGGATGTATGCTTGTAGCCCTTTAGCTTACTTCTTTCATTTGTTGGAGCCTCTAATTATTTGATTATAAAACTTAAAATCTTCACATGAATGTTAGTGAGGTCCAACCCTCCAAAACCCCAATAAACTTGCGCACAGCATTGATGAACATTCTTGTGGCCAATAACTTGATTGGATGGGGTGGATTGTGCCCACAAATTGAGGTTCTTCTTGTCAGTGTTCCTGCCAAATACAGCCAACGCCAAACATGGGAGGGTCCTGTAGCTTGCAGTGCAGCAAGCGATTTTTGGAGACTCCGGTTACAAAATCTCTCGACATTCGCAACTGGTGGGTCCTTGTTTTGCTTGAGGCCACGGGAAACCCTTTGAAGGGACTGTTTACAGTGCACCGGTGGAGATGCCCTAAGCATAGGATTTGAAGCATGTATGAAGTTGACAAGCACTTGGGACATGGATTCAATGCTGCAAGGCTTCCCTATAAGTGCGGGCCCCTGGTGGTGCTATTGAAGAGGTCGGAGGGAACAGTATTCGTAACTGAACTTACCCGCCCGTTGTCGTTGTGGCGAGGCAAGAGCGAGAGCGGGCGGGGCGATCGGTGATGACGTCATCCGGTGTTTGTGTCACTTTCCTGCACACCCCGGGGTTCCCGCGTCACTTTCCTGGAAGGTTCCGAACCCTAGTACTGTACCTGTCCTCAAAGGTGGGAGGGAGGCCACTCCTGCGCCGAGATGGGAACGCGTTGGAGAACATTGGCGAGCGTGATGGAGAACCGTAGGGGGTGGGACCGCGTATGCGCAGTCAAAGAGGCAGTTCCGTGAATTCGAGAGTCACACCGCAGTTTTATGTCGATGACAGCTTGGTGGCGATGGCAGCGTTGGTTGGGTACTTTCAGCCAGGGTAAACGCAGACGGGAGTTTATGGAAGAAGGTTTGACTGTCCTTCAGTTGGAGAGACGGACACAAGCTAAAAATGGGACTCGAGATGCACCCGCAGTGATGCAAGATTCGAGAGTCACACCGCACTGGCTGCTGGCGGACAGGCGGAGGTGTTCTGTGGACTTGCCTGCAGTCAGCTGAGCTGCTGCTGCCTTTCCAAATTCCCGGGGTGGCCAAGGTGATGTGCAATACCGTGTGCAATATTTTTAATTAGGTCAGGTTGTGTTGATGGCAGGGAGACTAGAGTTACCTCAGATTTTGGGTTTTGTCTTCTGGATTTGTTTGAGGCCTTGCTGGAAGCGATCTTCAGTGGAGCAAACGAAGCTAACCGAAGCTAAGTACAATAAGCAATTCAGCAGGGCTCCAATATTATATTGAAAACAGTTTTTCGGGGTGGATTGACACGCACCTTCACGTACTAACAAAGCAATTTGGGTAGCTCACTACAAATAGAATTTTTATGTTTTTTCTTTGAAATCTTCACACAATCTGTGCCCAAAGAGTAGCTTTAAGGTGCAACAATTTTCATAACTTGGACTACATGGTTCAAATGTTATTGCATGATATGTAATTCTTAAAGCTCAACTACCAGAGGGCAATTCCGGCAGCTAAAAAAAACAAAAATATTCTTTAAGAAATAAAAAATTTGTACTTGGTTTTTTAAATTTATATACACGTGGAAGCATATTGGAGCATATTGGAGCATATTGGAGCATATTGGGGCTCACTAGCATTCTAGGGAAGATTTTAAACTTGATATTAAAATAATTAGAGCCTTCCCAAGTTAAAGAAGTAGGCTAATGGGCTACACACATGCATCCAATTTCAACTTTGCAGCTAATGGTTTGGAAAAATCATCTAACCATGAGATTATGCAGATTTTTCCAATTTCAATAAATGGCTAATAAACTAGTGATTTAGGGGCCAACAGGCAACAACTTTAAAAAAAATTAGACTTCAAGTGATAAAAACAAAAACAAAAAGAGGGTGGTTTCTTATTCAATCAAACAAATCAAAATATTAAAGTGGAATAATTATGGTTGTCATCCACAAGTGTTCTTTAATTTGAACTTTGAAGTCCATGACAATAACTAAGGTAATAGAGACAATGAAGCAATTTAGAAATGCCTCATTTAATGCTTGAGAAAACACACTTGTGTTCTTATGCACCAACTACACGACACCTCCTTTGCATGTTCTTCAAATAAATGATACTTCTTTTAAAGGAAGAAGTTTGAAGTGTAAAAAACTTTTGGACAAACATCCCCCATACACACATTGAAGTGATATAAGAGTTTGTATTGGACTTTGCCTTTAGTTAATGAATTCATTGTTAAAAATACTCACTCATCCTCCATGGATCCCACCACCTTGACGGTGGTTAATTCAAAAAGCTCGAAGTACTTGTGGATAGGTTGATTCCTCAACATTGAATTTGTATCAAAGATTTGTTATAAACAAGTGAAGAGGTTCACAATATAAGGTAGTTGCATGGTCTCTTCAAATTGTGCATCATAGCACGCTCGAAGAAGAGTGTTTGTGAATCTAAGTCATCTACATTGAGCATTGGTAGCATTATGAGCGTTTTATCTCCACCGTTGAATCGTCAACCCCTAAAATGAATATTGTTTGTACATCAGTGAAGGCTATGAAAAAACAGCATGTACAAATTGTGTACATTTTACAGGTGGGCGGTTCCTAATGCCTGAACTATTCTCGAGCCTTCTACCTTAGTATTAGAACATTATGTCTCAAAATCTGCAAAAAGTCTCAATATAACGTATATGGCCTTCTGAAGGTATCTCATGCTTGCAATTGTTCTAATGCCACTCTCTCATATAATTTGTGTATTGAAATTGGAAGTTTGAGCGTCACAGCCAATAATTGGTTTTGTCATGCATATAAGGGTCAAGTAGACAAGGGTGGTTGTATGAGCAATTACTAAGTCTAATTGACATGGCAAGAAGTCTTGGACTATATGTTTAAGGCTGTGGATGCTGAGATTAAGGACTGGCTGTGTGGTCTAATGGACAATTTGACAAATGAGTGACGATGATGTCTGCATTAGGAGTGGTTGGCAAATTGTCTAATGGATTGATACTAGAATAGACTAAGGAAAAAAATATACACATATGCCATACCCAATTAATTCAATTGGATTTTGTTCACTTTTAATTATCAAAATAAGTTATTTTACAACGTAAAAGCAACCTTTGATACAAAATGATACACTATTTGACCTTTTTCAAAATAAAGAATCACCAACAGGGGATTCCTTGGGTTTTGTTCCCAAGTTTTTCCATGCTACATTGTTACTCTCCATACTATGTTGAAGAAATAAGTTGGGAGTACAAATAAAATATTTCAAACAAAATATATATTTCATATTCATGCTTGAAAAAAATAGTAAATAGAAAGAAATAGAATATGATTTCAAATACTAAATTGTCGAGAATTTAGTTATGGAATTGAAAAATGCCAATCCAATGGTTGTAATGTCGTAGTAAACAATCTACATCCAATGCTTCTTTCTTTTTCAATTTTTTTGAAAATTGAGTTAAATAAATGGCTTCAAAGTTTATTCTAAAGTGAAAATTTTGTAAGTGCTCACAAACTAAAATTCCTCATAACTTTCATCTCATTAATCAAAACGGAATGATTCAAAGCTTCCACGTGTATATAAATTTAAAAAACCAAGTACAAATTTTTATTTCTTAAAAAAGATTTTTTTTTTTAGCTTCCCAAATTACCCGTTGGCGTTCAAGCTTTAAGAATTACATATCATGCAATAACATTTTAACCATGCAGTCAAAGTTATGAAAATTGTTGCACCTTAAAGCTACTCTTTGGGCACATATTGTGTGAAAATTTCAAAGAAAAATACAAAAATTCTATTTGTAGTGAGCTAACCCAAATTGCTTTGTTAGTACGTGAAGGTGCGTGTCAAACCAGAACGATCAAAAGGAAGGCAATACCTTTTGGGGATCGGGGTGGATTGACTCCTTCGCTCAACCTTACCAAGGATGCGTGTAAAAAAAAAGCCCCCTCTTTTGCGCCGTTCCAAGATATATTCTTGACTTCATTTAACAAATTTGGGGTCTCTGATTGCAAATATGAATTCAAAATTTGCAAAAAATATAATGTGCAAAAAAAAGGGTTTGCCCGAATGGCCGAGCGAGGGGGTCAATCCACCCCGGCCCTGTTTTTTTTTGTGGGGGGGGGGGGGGCTTGAAGCTACCAGAGCATGAAGTGCCTGGATCTCGGCCTTGGGAAAATAAACTTTTTTGTCTTAGGAGTTGGGTCCAGAGTTCGAGGTCTCTTCATTGCAAGCTGCAGACAGTGGGCAGGCCTCGGCACTAAGGGCTCCTCCAAAATGGAGAAGCGCCTCGCCTGCCCGCCACCCTCCCTGCCCGCTCGACCTTATCAAGGGTGCATGTAAAAAAAAAGCCCCCTATTTTGGGCCGCTCTAGGGTATATTCTTGACTTCATTCGAGAAATTTGGGGTCTCTGATCACAAATATGAATTGAAAATTTGCAAAAAAATCATGTGCAAAAAACAAGGTTGGCCCGGGCAGGCGAGGCGCTTCTACATTTCGGAGGAGCCTTTAGCGCCGAGGGTGGGCAGGGTCGTCAGCAGCGGCAAGTGGCCAATGAGGAACGCTTGTGCACTTGCCTGCTCGCGAAGTTACTAACCTACCAACTGGCCAGCAAACCAGACAAACTACACAACAATGTACACTGGGTGGTTTCGTTCCCTGACAAGGAGGGATACTACCTCCCTAGATGCCTGGGGCAAAATAAGGTTATAATGTGAGCAAAACTATTGGTTGCGCGGGTGGAATTCATTACCACGATATTGGTGGATGCAAGGTGAAAGTGGAATCAGGCAGGCAGACGTACGTTGCAACTTTGGATTGGTCACAGTAAGCAACAAAATTGTCCTAATGTACAGTAGTTTGTGCAAGGGGCTCCTACTTCTCCGGAGAGCAAAAGGGACCCCCTGCACATTGGTTAATAATGTTATGTAGCTTGAACTCTGGACCTGACTCCTTCCAACCATTGGACGCCTCTCCTAGTGAATGTGGAGACTTTGATAACAAATATGAATTTAGAATTTTACAAATTTTATCATAGGTGGAAAATAAAAATCCCATTGTTTTCTCTAGGGATAAAATATGGGGCAATGAGGGGTTCAATTCACCCTAGCCGCCCACACCCGCACGGCCAAGAAGGATTGACCCCCTATATTACCCCGTCAAAGGATAAATGTAAAAATTGTCCCCTAATTTGTGCCGCTTACATTTTTTATTTCATCATGCTTCCTAGCTAATTTGGGGCCCCCGATTTCAAATATGAATTCAAAACTTGAAATTTTTATCATATGCGGTAAGTAAAAGATTTCAGTGTTTTCTGCAGTGGTAAAACACGGAGCAATACATGGGTCAATCCTCCCTGGCCCACCCGCACCCCTGCGCTAAGGTAAAAGCTCCTACAAAAAGTTTAACAACTGAACTTACAAGTGCTGCGCTACTTTTGTCGGCATATCTGCATCCGGACATGATGAGTGAAAACGTTCCCCAGTATCCAGGCCTGTATACGGGGAACTAGTATCGTTGGGCACTTGCTTTTAATGTTAACGTGGACAAGAACAGACCTAAATATAATGAATGGCCTTCTGTAATCTTCTGAAACTTTTTATGAAAGAGAGAGAAAACACATTAGCTTTTGTGAATACCACGGTAGTTTGCCCTGTACAGTATAAAAATATGAAATTAAAAGTAGTTCAATAACCTTTTTAATTCTTAAAAGCTTTGAAATTCAATATTTTTCTTTTCGTGATTCAAGTGGCGATATTAAATGTTATGGTGGTGCTCCAAGTTTCAACATTCTTCCACGTACTGGATACAAAATTTGATACTATGTATCTATAATTATATTTTCATTCACAATGTGACGATTTCATCCAAGATTTTTCTTGAACTCGAAGTTTTTTGGCGATTTCATCCAAAATTTTACTAAAAATTTCCTATAGGCTTGGTGCTAGGTCAAAAAATTTGGCCCAAAATAGGGGACTTTTTTTTACATGCCCCCTTGGTAAGGCCGAGTGAGGGGGTGAATCCACCCCAATCGCTTGCACCGGCTTCAATTAGTGCCCGCATGGCTCTAGACTAGTTCTGGTGGGAGTTAGCCACTTGGAGTACCCACCCATCATCTTGACGGTGTGGGCGGACATGGGCTCCAAGGCAATCAATAATCAATATAAATTTGGTATCATCGACGGACGGCATAAACTTCATCCTTCATCCACTTCGAGCACATTTTCTGCAGTGTAAGGCTCTCTTCAAGCTAACCTTT